>CM062820.1:516830992-517430992 GCA_031772625.1 Pinus tabuliformis | reverse complement strand
AGCAATTAGTCCACTGTCTCAATATAAATTCCCAGCTTTTTTTATGTAAATTCTCCATGGACTCTTTGCAGTCACATTGAAGTTTCTTCACATTTTTTTCTATATTTTTCATGAACTCTTTGCAGTTACATTGAAGTTTCTCTCAATAAAATTGCTAAAACATTGATGATGGGGTTTTAGTGATTTAAAAATTCCAAATGCCTTTGATTTCTGTTCTTTCTTGAAGCCTAACTGTACTGAATGTTGGAACAAAGGGTAAAGCACGCACACTAAATCTTGTGTGCATTTTTCTCATTGTTTGCAGCACCATGTTTGCCTCAGTGATGTGGTTTTAGCAATTTCGATGGGTACTTCATCTTGGTGTATTTTTAGCAATTTTGATGGGAATTTGTCCTGGTTTACTTTTAGCAATTTTGTCGGGTATTTTGTCTAATTTGCAGACAGCAAGGTCATAGACTGGAAGCTGGTCGCTGTATTAATACTTGCATGGAGCACTGGCCTATCTCAAGTTTCAATTGTTGGCTAGGATCCCTTCACTCAAATTTTGATACTGCCCCTGTTCTGTGGGATGGCACTATGAACAGGTAAGAATAAATTTATCTCAGCAATAAGGAGCAAATGTATTTAGCATCTATTCTTAAAGATAAGGCTTTTACTGAAACTTGGAATATGTTTTGAATTTGAACTTTGAGCTAAATCCATAATTGCACATAAATGGTAAATGGTAGTGTTTCCATACAACAACAAAAAATCAAACTGATTGTGATAATTTGATTGGAATATAAATGCTATCAAATTGCAATACCCTATGTAAAGTGTGTGCTAAGGAGAAAAGTGAGAAAATATAAATAAGTAACAATGTTAATCTTAGTGTCCCTATGGGATGAGTTGAATGTGAAGAGTTTTGGGAGGTGAGATATGTTTTTTACATCTGTGGAAGTGTTAATCAAAAGAGAAGTGGCACTATCTCTAAAACTCAGTGAAAATTATCTATTTTCTAATGAAAGAGACAATAATAGCTCCAAAACAAGAGGCTTTTGTTGATAGTCTTCTCAACCTGAAAAATCATGTCCCTGATGCGTATTGGCTCCTTATACGTCATTGTTGGCTTGGAAGAGATGCCTTCAGCTTCCTCCTCCACTTACATTATTGCTTCTATTGTGACCTTGAGAGTGTCTGTTTATGATGGGGATGAGTATCTCTTATCTTGATGTATATGCTTTTCTCCTTGACAAATAACACAATTCCAAATGTAGATCACTAAAACCATGAACCTCATCTCTCCACAACTCTTGGCACAAGCTAGTTGCTTGCCCCACCACCCCCTCCCCAAAGGGCAGTGAAGCATGAGTCTTATAAGACTCGTGAAGACTCATGAATCTTCACAATTCAATAACTGAAACGAGTCTAGAGGTCAAGACTCGCCCTTAAGACTTGTCCAAACTTGCCAAGACTCGTGGACTCGCATAAGACTCGTATATTGGAAATGTCATTAGTTTCTTTTTTGTGCTTAAAATTTACAATATTTTAAGTATTTTCTGTATTTTGCTGAGTCTTATACAAGTAGTTCCCGACTCTTATACAAGTTGCCGAGTAGACAAGTCTAATACGAGTCTGAGTCGTGAAAAATTGCCCAAAGCATCAATATGTGATCATTGAGCTCTTTCCATTACCTCAAGTGTCAAGAGAGTCATGGTCAATTGCCCCCATCTTCCTTCCAAGAATTCTCAAACATGGTCTCGTAAACACACTCTATAAAAATTTTGTGTGTGCATGTTATGTGCAACTTTAGTAAAAAGAGGGCTTGAGCAAAGATTACTGACTAACCAACATCTTCCTCACAAGCAAGCTTAGAGAAGAAAACCTCTCAGATAGGAGGGAATGCATTGTTCAAAAGCTTAGTAGGAAACTCCTCCCCCACTAATATTTCACCATTAGAGATTGATCTGGATTAGATCATTATATTGTTTGTCATCCATCTCGATACTTTCCGAGTGGAAAAAGTGGAGGAATCGGCTCATGGGACCGTTTTTACCAGTGGCACCCAGATTGGCAAAACGAGGTTTGAAACCCTCCGGGAGCATTTTTGAGGCATCATTCTTTTTTGAGGGTAAAACTTTGTTGCTTTAGCGCCGCACCTATTTTATCAGTTTTGTTGTGACGAACTGTCCAATGAAATATCCACGACAATCTACAGATCATATTGGTATCAGAACCAGGTTTCTTTGGGTGTATTGTGGAGATTTGCAGGGGATTTAGTTCGACTGGGCCAAAAATTGTAAAACCTTAATCATGGTCGACGAATCTGTGAATAACCCCTGTGATCCTGCAAAGGAGAGGTTTTCACAGTTGGAACAACAAGTCGTTGATATTAATCGTAATGTAAATCTCCTCATGGCATCCCTGACCAATAAGCTTGGAATATTTGCAGAGGATGGGGGTTCAAATGCAAAGGACAAATCAGAAGGGGGATCAAGAGATCGGGAAGAAACAAAAAACGAATCGAAGAAAGAACCCATAAAAGATCAACCCAGTTTGAGTGTCGTGAATCAATCATAGCCCCTATTTAAGATGGAAATGAAGGTCAATATCAAGTTGTACCACAATGAGATTGATGCTTTGAAGTTGAATCGCTAGTTGCAGCAACTAGAAGTGTATTTCAGCATCCATCAAATTGAGGAAGAACAAAAGATTTCATTTGCGTGACCGAAATTAGAGAGCCATGCCCTTACCTGGTGGGAGAGCCACACGGAGACCCTTAGGTTGGAGGGAGAGCCTCCAGTGACTCAATGGGAGGATTTTAAAACCTTCATTAAGTCACAGTTTTACCCTATTGGGTATGTAGAGGTTCCGTGGATCCGGTGGCACTACTTCAGGGAAAAGCAGGGGCAGAGCATGCAAGGGTATACCACAGAGTTCAGAAAGATGGCCATAATGTTGGGTATCTCCCTAAAGAACCCAGATGTACTCCTCAAGTATTTAAATTTTGGGGGCTCTACACTGCCATCTGCGGGAGCAAGTGATGTTGTTAAATCCCAAATTGGTGGACGAGACTTGTGTACAGGGGCAATACCTAGGAAACATGGACTTGAAGAGAGTGCAATCAAGTGGATCGAAGCAACAGGACGCTTCTAAGGAGGGGAAAAAGAAGCAGAAAAGGGGCAAAGATAAAAAGACGGCAACCACAGCACACCAGTGCAAAGATCCCAACAACCATTGCAACCACTGCAATATTGACAACCATATAGAGAAGAAGTGTTGGAAGTTGCATCCAGAGCTAAACCCGAATAACAAAAAGAAGGATAATAAAAAGAAGAATCTCATGTACATTGATTCGAGCAACCAAGTTGAAAGCAAGTCGGATGTGGATGAGAAGATCGTCTGTATGTCAGTGCAGAAGGAGGTGAATTTGAGTAGACGTCAACAACAAGAAGAGAAAGAAATGACCAAACTCTTCCATATAAACATCCAGGTTAAGAAGACCAAGATTGATCCTCTATTTGACTCGAGATCGCAAGCGAATCTCATTGCAGTAGAGTTGGTTAAGAAATTGGGATTGGAAGTTCGTGATCATCCAAACCCATATCCATTGGGATGGGTAAACAAAAGGATGCAGAACTGAAGGAAACAAAACAGTGCAAAATTAGATTTGCCATCAGTGTTGATTTTATTGATGAAGTAGAACTAGATGTAATTCCCCTTAATGTATGTGGAGTTGTGTTAGGGAGTCCCTACATGTACATACGAGATGCCATATTCATGCGAAGAACCAACTAGTGTCGGCTCATCAAGGATGGAAAATCATTCACCATCAATGCACACAAAGGCAAGTCAAAAATTTCGCTAGTAAGTGCTAGCCAAGCCAAGAAATCGATTAGTTCCAACAAGAAATATGTTTTATTGTTTTTAAGAGAAAATCAGTCTATAGAAGAGTTAGTAAAAGGCAAGGCATCCCTGGAGGGGTGTAATAAGAAACAAAAACAGCAACTGGAAGAGTTGCTACAGGCATACAGTGATGTGTTCCGAGAGCCTAGAGGATCACCACCTAAGAGGGAAGTGAAGCACGAGATCCATCTATTGGCAGACTCCCCATTGCCAAACGTTGGGTTGTACAGGCAATCTTTATCGAAGCAAGTGAAGTGAAGAAATAGCTGCAGCCGCTACTGGAACGCGATGTCATTCAATTGAGTACATCACCATGTGGGTCACCCATCGTCATTGTGCCAAAGAAGGACGGGACTTTGCGGATGTGTACAAATTATAGGGCATTAAACAAAATCACGACCAAGAACAAGTACCCCCTGCCCAGGATAGATGATCTGTTGGATCAGTTACGGCAAGCAAAATACTTCGCCAAGTTGGACTTAAAGTCTGGATATCACCAGGTTCGAGTCAAAGAAGAAGATACCTGGAAGACCGCCTTCAAAACCAGGGAAGGTTTGTATGAGTGGTTAGTCATGCCATTTGGCCTATGTAATGCACCAACTATGTTTATGAAATTAATGAATGATGTACTATGCACTTTTATAGATTCATTTGTTATTATCTACTTGGATGATATACTAGTATACAATGCTACCTAGGAGGGGCACATCTCACATTTGACGCAGGTGTTGGAGACATTAGAGAAGCACAAGCTGCTACCAAATCTCAAGTGCGAATTTGCACAACAGCCTTTGGTGTATCTGGGGTATCTAATAGGTGGAAGCGAGCTGAAGATAGATCCTCCCAAGATGGAAGCCATCATGAAATGGTTGGTGCCTACTAATGTTTCTGGGGTCAAGAGTTTCATTGGGACAACATATTACCTGAGGAAATTCATAGCCTCATTTTCAGCGGTAGCAGCAGCACTCCACGCCATAACAGAGAGTGGCAAGAGTTTCCAGTGGGGAAAGGGTAAGTAGAGGGATTTCGAGGAGCTGAAGAAGAATATCAGTCAAGCATTAGTTCTGGCATTACCAACTTGCAGCGGAACTTTGAAGTGGAAACAAATGTGAGTGGGTACACTATGGGAGCAGTCTTGATGTAGGGAGGAAGGCCTGTATGCTACCATTCTAAAGTATTTCATGGGGAAGTTCTTAACTACCCTACGTAAGACAAGGAGCTCTATGCCCTGGTGCAAGTTGTGAAGAAGTGGAAGCACTCTCTAATGCAAAAGGAAATAGTAATTCACACAGATCACCAACCACTACAGTACTTGCAGGCCCAGAGTAAAGCTACAACAAAGGGCATTACAAGTGGATGGGGTTTCTACAACAGTTTCATTTGGTGATCAAGTACAAGAAGGGCAGCATAAACAAGTTGATTGGCATGCTTTCAAGGTCACCCACACCAAAGATGACAACTTTGGGAACTCTTATGCACATGGAGCCATTCACCCATGATGCATACAGAGAGGCATACTAAGAGGATGAGGACTTCAAGAAGGTGTTTCAACAGTGGCAGAGTCAGGGTCATGTGCACAATGGCAACAGCACTGTTGACTACCATCTCCAGGATGGGTTACTCTACATGTTAGATAAGTTATGTGTTCCTAAAGGTGAGCAATTGCAACTGATTAGAGAGCCTCACACCTCCAAGGTTGCAGGGCACTTTGGTGTAGGGAAGATCGTGGCTAACTTGCAAAGGTATGTGTATTGGCCCAAGATGCAAGAGCGAGTAGCTAGGTTCATAAGAGGATGCATGTTTTGTTGTACCAACAAACCTAGCAGCAAGAAACAAGGTCTATATCATCCCTTACATGTACCTACTCGTCCTTGGGAAAGCATTTCCATGGACTTTGTGGGCAGTTTACCAACAACCAGGAAGGGAAATGACTCCTGTTCGTGGTAGTTGACAGGTTCAGCAAGATGTGTTAGTCTATAGGATGGATAAGCTATGTGTTCCTAAAGGTGAGCGATTGCAGTTGATCAACAAGGCTCACACCTCCAAGGTTGTAGGAAACTTTGGTGTAGGGAAGACCATGGCTAACTTGCAGAGGTATGTGTATTGGCCCAAGATGCAAGAGCAAGTAGTTAGGTTCCTAAGAGGATGCATGCTTTGTTGTACCAACAAGCCTAGCAACAGAAAACAGGGTTTATATCATCCCTTACCTATACCAACTCATCCTTGGGAAAGCATTTCCATGGACTTTGTGGGAGGTTTACCAACAACCAGGAAGGGACATGACTACATGTTCATGGTAGTTGACAAGTTCAGCAAGATGTGTGCTTTGATGCCCTGTAAAAAGACCATCAGTGGAAAAAAAGCAGCGAACGTGCTCTTAGGACAGGTCTAGGTGCACTTCGGGTTACCAAGGAGCATCATTTCAAACAGGGATACAAGATTTTTAAGTGCATTCTAGACTACACTGTGAGAGAAAATGAACACGAAGTTGAAGAGATCTAAGCATTCTATCCACAGACAGATGGACAGATAGAAAAAGTCAACAATACTTTGGTGCAACATCTGAGGGGATGCAACCAGAAGCATCTGAAGACCTGGGATGAAAACCTAGTATATATACAACATTCTTACAATAGAGCAGTTTATACTTCTACAGGAAAGTCCCCATTTGAAACATGTTTTGAATATTTGTCGCCTTCACCTTTGGACATTGCATATGGGCAGCGAAGAGTGAGGGAAGATCTTACAGGAGACACCTTGAGGATTGAAAAGTTTGTAGAAAAGATCAGGCAAATCCATATATAGGTACAAGATACATTGCAGAAGTCACAGGAGAAATATAAGGCCAGGCATGATCACCATAGAACAGAGAAATCGTTTGAGGTGGGAGACAAACTGTGGATATAGTTGAACAAGGAGAGGCTACAAGGGCCTGGTAAGAAAATCAAGGCTCTGAGGTATGTTCCCTTTGAGATACAAGAAAAGGTGGGTGATAATGCTTATCGACTCAGTTTACCACCATATATGTGCATTTACTCAGTTGTGAATGTAGAGAATTGGAAACTCTGAGCCTTCCATGCTAGATCGGGAAGAGGAACAAGTCCTACCTTTTGTGGAGGATTTGGCATCAGATGCTCAGGCAAAGTTGATAGACGATACAATTTTGCAGAAGAGGTCCAGAAGTACAAGACAAGGGCAGCATAACCTTTAGCAGATTGGGTTGAAAGGACAACTTCCAAAAAAAGCTAAATGGTACACCAAAGAAAAGGTGGAGGAAAAATTTCTTCACCTCATTCAATAAAGGCTTTTGGGACCAAAAGCCTCCCAAAATGGGCAGGTGTGATCCGCATTGGATTATTATATTGTTTGCCATCCATCTCGATGCTTTCAAAGTGGAAAAAGTGGAGGAATCAACTCATGGGACCATTTTTACCGGCAGGACCCAGTTTGGCAAAACAGGGTCTGAAACCTTCTAGGGGCGTGCATTTTAAGGCATCAAACGATGTGTTTTGGGGGGTAAAACTTTGCCACTTTATCGTCGCCCCTTCTTTTTTATTCTACACACACAGACCATTACAACGGTGTAAGAGTCACGTCAATCGGAGTCCTTATGCAAAAGTTATGGCACTTACAAGTCGACCTTCCTGTTTTCACCACCATAATTCGAAAGAATGCCAAATTAGACCCCATTATTCATGGAAAAGGGGCTAACCATGTGATTATGATGTAGAAGACTCTAGAAGAGTCTATATTGTAACTCTAGTTAAGAGTTGAGGTAGTCAAACCTATCCACTAGTAGGCTATCAGGTTGTGTTATCACTAGGCCACTAGGAGGAAAAGGGGTTTCATTCATTCTTGTGCATTTGTTCCATAGCTGAGCAAAAATGGCCAAGAGGGATAGGAGATAGAGCACACAGAGAGGATTTGTGCACTGTAGTAGCCCACAAGCCATACTTCTTTGTATTCGCAGCCATATTTCCATTCAAAGAAAGAGAGCGAAGCGACCTCACCTTCTAGATGGGTTTTTCTCCTGAAAGGGTTTCCCATGTCATATATTGTGTCAAATGTGTGTGAGAGCTCTTATTTTGCCATTCTCTATTTTCTGCATAATTTTCTTTCGCATGCATGAGTTCTTAACAGTAAATCTACGGATTCAGAAATCTAATAAAATTGTAACAGTGTAGAACTTCAAATTTTAAATATAATATTAACATATTTCTTGTGACAAACGGTCCAGTGGAATATCCACGGCAGTTTACAGATCAGAAATGTAAACCAAAACACCTTAGAAATGCCTCAAAAAGTCCTAGAAACATTTCCAAGGCACATATTGCTCTTTCCAACCTAGAAAGGGTGTTTCCAATCCCCCTAATCGTTGATTATGCCTTTGTTTATAAAAAGAAAGAAAAATAATAAGAAATAAAACCAATGTTCCACCAAGACTCTGGAACGAGGGGACATGGGTGCGAGGAGATGCACAGGGATTTAAAATTTAAATTTATCATTAAAGATTCTAAATTGATTTAAAATTAAAATTCATCATTCATCATTCTAGAATCTAATTAGTACCAAGCAAAATAGACTATATTAGATATTGAAATCTGAAAACTAGAATAGTAAATTGATATAACTAAAACTCAAAAATAGTAAAGAGTGACGATTAAAAGAGTCAATCTAAGGTACATAAAGGGCTTGGTGCTCTTAATTAAATACTAATTCCGTACCCTCATACATGACACAATCCAACAAAAACATTGCAATCGCCCCTATCATGAAATCATGAAAAACTGTTAAGCCTGTTGGATTTTGAGTGAGATCTAAACTTCTACCTTCTTCATATGAAATCCAATGAGGTCAGAACCACTCTCAAACATCCTAGATCATTTCATGGTAATGTTAAAAATTTAAGGATGAAAATGAAAGATAAGGGAGAAGTCAACATTACCATTACATAGCATTAGTAGGGCCCTATGGTTGAATATTAAGCTTCCCCACTCATCAATCATTCTTTTCAAGAAAAATTAAGGGGGGGTACCTAGCCCTTACTGAGGGGGGTCACCCACAAGCACCCCTTTTAGGGAAACACGTCCCCATGTTGGGGAAACATTTCCCCCTACATCTCTCGCGTCTCCACAAAAGAGGGATGTGGGGAAATGTTTCCCCAGGCATCCCCCCATCCCAGGTGCATGGGAAGCGTGAGGTGCATGCACCCCACCCTGGGGGACGAATCCTAGTGGAACACTGAATAAAACCAATTACAATTTTTAATGACACAAAAAATACCCTACAAGTTAGAAATTCAAGCATTTTTGGCATCTTATGTTCATTTATGAACAAATACAACAACCTACATAATTACCACAAAGCCCTACATATGAGGAAACAAGATACATATTATGGAAAATGTTAGCCCCTAAGTGTGGCAATGTTCGTAATAAAGCAAGGAAGCACTTTTTGGATAACTTCAGTAGAATTTAGCCCTAAGGTGGAAACTCTTAATGATTGTTACACTAAGTTTATTGTCTTCAATTTTTGAGAACTAGGTGAATTTTATATTTTGACATATATAGTCAAATAATCTATAAGGCTAATTTTGGACATTGTACAATGCAAGGATATATGCTCAACATATAAATGAGATTTTTATTAATTTTTCACTATGTTTATCTTTCTAATTTTCTTGAGGATTTGCTATATATATATACACACACACACACACACAATTTCCCCGTTTCCTGAGATTTTGAGGAGGAGGCCATGTTTCTACATCGTCCCCATTTCAGAAACCACAATCATTTTCAAGTTTCATGCAGCTCAGTCCAAGAGGCTATGAATAAAGGAAGGGCACAGTATGCCTGAAATAGAAACAACAAAGAGCACAGATATGGACAAAACAAGAAACATAGAAGACCAAAAACCCAACAGTGCCAGCAACTGATGACACTTCGAGAACAAAGCACATAGGGAATAACACGTGGTGACCAAAGGCCCAGGTATGCCTCCAATGCCTAGTTAGGTTATTTGTAGGATCCTAAGTTCATTGGATATGTCACAATAGGTTTAATTTGTTCTATCAACATCAATGTTGATCTAAGAGACCTTAATTGGTCAAATGATGTATAAGAAAGCAATTCAAAGGTCAAGAACCTTTATTAGGTCCTAATAGGCCTTAAATATAAGGTGTTGCACTAAATGAAGGATTTATTCTACCTTAAGTACCTTTGAATAAAGGAACAACAAAGAGCACAGTAAGCATGAAATAGGAATGATAAAGAGCACAGGTATGGACAAAACAAGAAACATGGAATACCAAAGACCCAACAGTACCAGCAACTGATGATAATTCAAGGCCAAAGTGCATAAAAACATGCAGTTACCAAATGCCCAAGTTAGGTCATTTTTAGGATCCTAAGTTCAATGGATATGTCACATTAGGTTTAAAATGTCCTATCAATATCAATTTTGATCTAAGACACCTTAATCGGTCAAATGATGTTAAAAAAAAGCAATTCAATGGTTAAATAGTTTCAGAAGTCATTAAAATCCTTAAATGGGTCCTAGTAGATCTTAAATATAAGGCGTTGCACTAAATAAGGATTTATTCTACTTTAAATAACTTTGAATGGCCTATAGTTGTGTTAAGATAATCAGAGCCTTCATTTAAGTGCTATTCAGGCCTTAATTGAGGGGAAAGGAAGTATGTTTTTTCCATCATTCACCATTCCCTCCATCCCCCACGCCGCATGCCCACCCCCTCCCCCTCATCCCCATGTTTTTTCCATCATTCACCATTCCCTCCATCCCCCACGCCGCATGCCCACCCCCTCCCCCTCATTCCCACTCCCACACTTTTTTCCTAAATAAATCTCTCATTTCAGTATAAAAAGCCACTCTCTTCCATTTGCAGGGCATTCAGTCATCATGCAATAAATTACCATTCAGTCCTTGAGGGTTCTTCCCAATCCATAAAATACACAGGTAGCCCATGATGATCTTTTATACCGAATGGACAACCCACTTCCACTTTAGTTAGGCAAGTGCATCCGTATCTCCACTTTTTATGTACTTACATAGTCTGGATTAATAAAAGATCACGTTTTCAATTATTCTCTGTTACATATTTTCTTTCTTTTCATATTAAACATAATGCATTTGAAAAATGTACCTTTCAAGTACCTAAAAGCTCCATCATCCACAATCAGGATACAACTATAAGTACAATCTCAAATGTTATCATATTTTATTCCAGATGGTACATAAAACCATTCTAATCTAAGCAACGGAGGAAAGATCTTTCTTATCATGCTGTAAGGAAGAAGAACAAGTAGCACAGGAACCATGTTTGAGAATACAAATACTAACATATTTCTTACCCTCAGCAGGCAATAAGCAAAGAAATTTCATTGGCTTCATTGCAGAAAAAATCCAATAGATCTACGGGAGGCTAGAACAATGAAGAGACATTGAAAGAAGAAAAAAAGCAGTAAAGCGATTATCTCAGCCAAATATACACTCACGACAGACCATGCACTATGTGCTTCAAGAATCTTTTGGTATGCAAGCAGCAAAGAAAGGACTAGAATGAGCTCTAGATGAAATCTAGATATAATTAGCACATTTCTTATCTATTTTCAATAATTAATCAGAGGACATTTGCGGCTTACCTCCACATGAGGTCTGATTTTCCTCTTCAACTTCGTTCTGATGTTATCTGTGTCAAGCTTTTGTGGAGCAGACCCTGACTCTGTGCGTGACTTTTTTGTCCCAGCACGCCCATCCATATCCATTTCTTCTGAACCTTCATCATCGTCTTCTGCAAAATATGGAAGAAAAACAGATCCAATAAACATAGTGAAAAGAATGGATAAAATATGTGGTTTGCAGTACAAAATTTTGATTTATCTTCATTATTGCAATTCACAGATATTTAAATTTACAATGATAACTGGTTTGCCAAACTTATATAACCAGGACAAAAATTTTATTTTCCTTAATGTTTCATTTGAAGCAAAAACATATCTGGTAAAATATGACTGCTTATTCTTCTGAGATTTTTCTACCTTCATCTGCATCCAATAGATCAGCATCATCAATACCACCAACATTGAAATCTTCAATGTCATCTTCTTCTTCCATTTCATAGCCTTCCACAAACTCTACTTCAGGCTCCAGCTCCTACAAAGAGAGAAAAATAGAGAAATGTTTAAAAGAAAATCAGAATACAAAACAATACATTATAATAATCCTTATGGGTGACAAAGCAACTAAAATAATTGTGAATCAAGCAAGACGGATGACTATTATTTAATGGCATAAGCTTATTACTGTACCATCATCTAACAAATCATTAAACAAAATAGATATTACAAACCTCCTCGCCATTATCTTCTTCCTCGCTGGCTGCCTGCATTTCCTCCATTTCTAGTACTTTCTCATATTCTTTCACTGGGAAATTGTATATGTCACCGTAAGTACCACTTTGCAACCTCTCCAACAATTCTTTTTCTATGGCCTGAACAAGATACAAAAGTCATCACTCAATTCCCATCAAAACGAATAATGAAGAGATATGCGGAAAGGAGACAGGGAATCAAAATACCCTACTCTATCTAAAACAGCTGCTATTTCAGCTTTTGCTTCTCTCCTAGCTTCCCTCTTCTTTTGTTTTGTAGGCACAGCCATGACTTTCTCCCTGTAGCAGAAGAAAACAATAGCCATAAGATTAGAACTGTAATCTCTTTTGACCCAGTACTTGTGGGAATTTACTTTTGCATATGGGAAGTTGGGAACAGAAAGTTTTCATAGGCTGTAAAGCAAATGATGTGTTACATTATCATGGAAAAAAAAAGGCTGAAAGTTGATCATTTTTGTTGAGAAATCTATAGGGCAATGATTAGAGTGATTTCTCTTTTCTTGATCACTGCTTGTGATGTCTTTTTACTTTTTCTTATTAGCTTCTTTACTTGTTATTATGTTTGTGTATCATCAAACAGCTACCAAAACAAGAAGAACAATAGTACACAAGAACACAGAATGTAGGCTGCAAGCCAGGGCCAAAACCTCTCCACTTGAGAGGAAAACCCGTAAATCTCTTCTCTTCTTATAGATTCTTCAATTGATGAATTCCACGACCTCTAGACCAAGACCAATACCCTCCAAGACCAAGTCCAACCCTTCCGGATGATGTGCTTCCTTAGATCAAGTCAAACCCAGTCAAATCTCTTCCAGTAGCACAACTTCGACCCCTAGCTTCAGAATTTCGGCCTCTACTGCAGGTTTGAAATTTCGGTCCCCCAGCAGCAGCTGCTGCCACACGTGTGAGCTTGTTCTTGCCTCCCAAGGCTTCCTCAGACCTTTGCTTGGATTTCTCCTTCTTCTAGTGCTTGAGGATGACTCAATGTGACCTTCACTGACCTTCTTTCTCTTCCTTCTTCAAGATTGAACTTGCAAAAGAAAAACCCTAGTCCAGCAGCAGAAACCCTAGCCTTCCTTCGCACGTGTGAGAGAGAAATAGCCCAGAACAAGTTTTCTTTGTCCTCTTCCTTCTTCGCTACCTTTCTTGCTCTTCTTCTTCACTTGGATGAGTGAGTGAATGAATGTCTTCCAAGGAGGTCGAGTTCCCTCCTTTATATAGGCTTCTTAAGGTGGACGTGGCTCCTCAAATTAGGCCGACTTCCCAGCTGCCAGGCCGACTTGGTCTTGAAGGGTATTTTGACACTTTTAATGACAAAAATAATTTTCTTTACAAGTTACAATGTGCCTAATGGGGTCTTCAACTTATGACAATGACTCTTTTGACTTCTTGACCTAGGGCTAATCCTAGAAGCACTCAATGGGTGCTTGACCTCTAAAATAAAAGACCTTGAGCATGAAACCCATGCTCCAAAAACTAATAATATGTTTTCTTTCATTTTACAAATATACAAGAATCAAAAGTACATTTCACATTTATGAAGATGGAAGCTAGTTACAAATTTTTCAACAATTCTAACCTGAAAAGGGTGAACTTCATTACTTTAAACCAAAAAACAAAGGCCAAAAAATTCAGAACACTTGTTTCGAGTTTCCACATACTTTGGAAAGACAGGATATGGAATATCCATCATCAGACTACATAAAAGTATTTGAAACTATAAATAAATGAGATATCGATAGGTAAAGCTCTGTTAGTGGAACTATAGTAAGAAATTACCCCAGTAATTGATTATTCATGTATCTACTATCTAGCTGTCACCAAACAGCAAGAGCAGCAACTATATCAAAGAGAAATCAACCAAAGAGATGTAAACTACATCTTCGGCATGTGAAAAGACAGCCTTAAAATTAAACAAAAAATAAACATCTTTATAAGAAAATTAAGAAAATATTTTAAATTTCTAAGGATTCAGAAAAATAAATATGGGTGTTAGGAAGAGCCAGACTACCCTAAAGTAGGCTACTGCTGAAGTTTAGCTTATCAACTTTCAAAATAGTGTTATGTCTACAGTACCATTTGTCTATGTACAAACCACATGGTATACCATGTGTAATAACAAGCCATGCAAGTGATGTGTACCGCAATGTTATTAGAACCGTACTTGTTTCAGCAAAACCTGGACGTTCTGACTGGTTCCAGGGCCATACCAGTATGGTTGAAGGCTTCAAACAAGTAGCAGCCAGTTCCATACAGAACTGTACAGCTGGTAATGGGAACCAGTTAAACTCAATTTTTTTTAAATCAATAAACTAAAAAAGGGTGAAACAACAATTGATATGTTGTTTGATGTGGAGAGTGATTGATGAGCGATGGAACAGTACACTCCATCGTCCCATTCATGCTGCAGGGATCTTCCTCAACCCTGCATTTTCTTACTCTGGTTTCAGATTTGAGGATGAGGTGATAATTGGATTCTTTACTTGCGTTCATAAGATGGTGTCATCTCTGACAGAACATGCAGAAATGTCTAAAGAAATGGATATAGGATGGCAGGTGGCACATTTATCTTTGACATGGCTATCCACAATAGGAAGACCAAAATTCCACGTAAGCTTTAGTTTGTTTCAAATTTCATTGTCTCTTCATACTTTGCTTCAACTTTCAAATTTCATTTTTTTCTTATGTTCCTCTTATTTGTTATTGATGCATGGTGGACAAGCTATAGTGGCAGAGTTACCCAATCTCCAATAGCTTGCCAGTTGAGTGCTCAGCCAAACATGTAGCTCCTCCGGATGTGAGCGCAACAAGAATGTATTTGAAAAAATACACACCAAGAAGCGCAGCAGGTCAAAATTTTTCAAATTAATATTTTGATTTCATTATTAAGTATAACTTATTATTTTCATAATTATTAATTTATAATTTATGACTCTCATACAGATTGGATTCCCAGTGCCTTACTGATATGGTCTACATCTACTACAATATTCGATTGTGGGTGAGGCAACTTCAGCAGACACCTGACATGGAGGCCATTTCTTTGGATGGGAGTGACACCACTGTTGCATGGAGCGTTGAGGCCAAGAGGCCTGTCATGGAATCAGCCCTTGATTAGTTAGAGGAAGGGGCACTGGAGGAGGTAGCAGCTATAGGGGAGAGAGAGGTAGAGAAGGAGGAGGAGGAGGAGGAGGAGCTGACACCAGTAGAGGACATAGTCTACCTGCTCCTACTTCTTATAGAGGACATCAAAGTCCAATGCCAACCCAAGGGCCTCCTTCATCTTGAGTAAAAGCAATTACTTTTTCTCACAAAAGGGGCAGAGGAAATCATTAGTTAGAACTTAGTGGTTTACATATCTAATTTCATTGTATATGACTCATGATATGAGATACATTTATTATATTTTTTGTTGATATTTTGAGACTGAGTCAAAACTCAAGATTCAGGACATAATTCATTGTTATGTGTGATGTAGCACTAGACATCTTATACAGTAGTTTTCTTTTCATATTTATGTGTCAATGCATTTATTTTATGTTGTGGATGCTTTAGATGCTAAAAAAATTGAAAAATTGAATATTTTTGCATTTTTTTTTAATTTTGTCATTGTTTTCGATACTTTCCCGATTTTTTTAACTTCCGAAACCTCGTCAATATTATCCCAATGCCGATGTTTGCAACACTGATTAATATATATTAATTAAAATGAATATTAAAATAATTTATTTAAGTCTTGTACTGATATAATTTTAAAGTATAAGAATTATACATCTTCCTCACACACGAATGAAAATATAAGAATTTTTTTACTCTCAATTAGACTCTCTCTAAAGTTGATATAAAATTATGTTACTTCACAAGGACATAGAAATTTATTACGTATGGCTGAGATTAAAGTGAAATATTTTCACACCTCCTTCATATTGGGTTGTAATATCAACAATGACCCTAGCAAGCATAATGAGAGTGGGATTATTGATGTTTTATAATGCTTTTAATTAAAATTAACCAAATATGTATATTCATTTTTGCTTTTTATTATAGTGGACTTATATTTATTTAGAGAATATTTTATTTTTATCATAAAGTGGGACATGTGTCAACATGATGTTGAGCACGGAAGGAATTACACCTCCCTCATATTGGGTTGTAGAATGGACCCCTCCGTGCAACAAAAGAGCAAGAATATTCATGATTTCTTCACCCTCTGCTTCCACTTCTACCAGTGGCAGTCAAGCTTAACCCACCATTGATAACCAGTGGAAAAAGCGATACAAGGAATTTGATTTTTGAACACATGACTAGAAGGTGTAGGATACAGATATCCCCTTCAACGCTTCCCACTCACCTTATTACCAACCTCTGTTAGATGCCATAGTTCCCATCATTAGTAAGCGCTTGAAAGGGCCTACTATCATTCTATGCATAACCCAAAGGGGTCTCCTTCATAGAAAGAAGTCGAATCCATAAATGACTACTTAAAAATTTTTAAAATATCATGGACCAAAATGGGATGTACAATCATGTCAGATGGGCATAACGAAGGAAAGTTTCTCACCACTTTTTATTTCCTTGTTTCTTGCCCATAAGGAACCATGTTTTGGAGATCAAAGATAGCTTTTGGTTGCTCCGAAAATGTTTTCACTTAGCTAGGGGAGCACTTTATGGGATGCAAAGGGTTTGTGGTCTCCCAACCCATTTGTTTATTTTTAACTTACTTTTGGAGAGCTTAGATCAAGTGTATAATTGCCTTGGGATCAATGCTAGAGAAGCACACTTCTTGATGTGGTAGTTGACATGTGGAGTATTGGCATCTTCTACAAGGGTGTACTTGTTGGGTGGACAATGGGCACTCAACATATGTGGAGTAACTACTTTAGAGGAGGGTGTTCGACACTTGGAGGTTGGGTACTTAGCATTAGGAGCATGTAACCCATTTGTTTATTTTAACTTACTTTTGGAGAGCTTAGATCAGGTGTATACTTGCCTTGGGATCAATGCTAGAGAAGCGCACTTCTTGATGTGGTGGTTGACATGTGGAGTATTGGCATCTTCTACAAGGGTGTACTTGTTGGGTGGAGAATGGGCACTCAACATGTGTGGAGTAACCACTTTAGAGGAGGGTGTTCAACACTTGGAGGTTGGGCACTTAGCATTAGGAGCATGTAACCACTTTACATACAATTTGAGGAGGAATGCAGGAGTTAAAGAGTTATAGATTGGAGAGTGCACAAACTTGGAAGAGCGCTTGAGATGTGTTCACCTAGCTTGGAGGGCGCACAACCTTGAGGGTTAGACAAATCCTAATGTCACGTGTGGACACCGTGCTTTGAGGAGAGTTCCATTTGGGGTTTTGTTTGTTGACTTACCCTAGGGTTGCTTCTAGACTTGGTCTATGTTTTATTGTTGGCCCCCTCAACTTAGTCTACATAAAGGGCGAAAAGTGTCCTTATTGAATAACAACTATTTTCTATCTTGGAGATTGATAATTGGTGTGAAGCTAGCTAAGAGAGCGTTGGAAGACCATGTATTACTCTTGCAACAAAGGATCAATGTGTGTGCAATGCTAGCGCTAGGGTTCCTTGGTTCGTGAAATGCAAGTGTTAGAGTAATGTAGCTTGTGGGATGCCTTGGTGTGCTGTTGGCTTGTTTGGAAGTTTCAAGGGTTGGCTTGTAGAGGTTCATGGGATGCCTTGCTGACCTCTATATTGCTGGTTAGGTTTGCAGTGATTGTGGATGTCCTACTAGGGTTTGAGATGCATTGAAGAGCCCATGCATGGCATAAGCTGAAAGGACTTGTATTAGCTTGGGATTAGCTGAGGTGTTGTATTTTATCATCAATACAGTGAAAATATGAAGTGCACTATTGCTGTCCTAAATTTGTGATTCAATATATGATTTCCAATCGGATTTTTCTCGTGTTTTGAGAAAGTTCCATGGCTGTTCTAGTATGCTGATTTTTAGGACAGCGGGGCTGAATGCTATGTTGCTCTAACATGTTTAATGAAACTTTCAAATATGATCTGTCACTGTTATATTTTTTCCATAATTGGAGTAATTTTCAGATCTGTGTATTGAGAGCAGTGTTGATAATATCAATGTTGGCAAAATATCGGCAAGGGTCCAGAAAACATCTTATCGGCAATATCGGCAGAATATCAGCGAAAATCGGCAAGCATAAAAAATCAAATTTTTTCAGTTTTTTAAACAGCAGATATTTTCAAAATATGACGATATTTTGCCGATATTTTGAAAATATCACTATATTTTGAAAATATCACGATATTTACTAAGCGATATATCGTTTTGCCGAAAATATCGCGATATTTTCGAATATTGCCAATACTATCAACACTGATTGAGATAGATCTTGCTCCAAGGACTGCTGAAATGATCCATGTTTGAAGTCTTTGTGGTGTCTACATTATTAAGTTTGCTTAGAAGTACTGTTGGGAAGATATGAAAGTTCTTGCAGGGCTGTTAAAAAATTTAGTTTCAGGACTAAGGTTGAAAACTCTATGAAGTAGATCAATGACCTCATAGGAGGAAGGTGGAAATTTCAGATTGGGGAAATTTTTAAAATTTGTACAAACAGTGCTAACTTATTTCAGCTTTTGTATGGGATTGTTATGTAGACGGGGGTGGTGAATCGTATTCAGCTGCTAAAGTGTTAAAGGCTGCTAACCTAACAATTGATAGTAGATAATTTGTGAGGTTCCCAATGTGGTTCGCATAGGATCTTACATATGGATGCATAAACATGATAAAACAAACAGTGGACACATATAATCGGAGAGAATAATCAGTGTCACTAATACTAATGATGACGATGCATCAAGAGGTGACAAGTGCATAGGGCTCATTCTATATCCCGAAACAGTAAAGAAGATCAGGTTTGCTTGGGGTCTTGGGTGCACCACAAATAATGAGGTAGGGAACCTATCAGCCCTTCAAGGGCTTGATTAATCCAAGAATTGAATCAAAATAAGTTATAATTATCAGAAACTCTACTATAATTATTCGGGGGCTCAGATTTGTGCAAAATCCCAACTCCCTGAGACCAGCAAGCATTTATCAAAGAACATTACTTCTTGTAAAGGTGTTTCAGCCAGCCTGCTTTCTCCAAGTTAAAAATGCATCTAAACAGGGAAGCTGATGGAATGCCCAACCAGGAGTTCATGAACTAGAAAGTAATTTAAGGATTTAGAAAAAGACGCAATATCAACAAGCTTGCCCCAATTTGAAGAATCTCCTCAGTCTTGTGCTTTGGAGGGACTCACGCACATGTCACCCCCCAAAAACAACCTAGAAGCAAAGATGTTTTACATGTTTTATGGCATACCAAATCAGAAGTTTCCCTAAGGCTACACGTTTATGAGAGCAACTCAATATTTGTTAGAACAATCAGAGTATGCATGTAGCCGTAATGGGATGTTGATGGAGAATCAGGTAATAAGGTCAATTTTTCATGCTTGGATGTAATGGCAATCTCCTGGGTTGGTAAGAGCATTAAATTCAGTCTCACTAATATGAATGGAATTCTCATTCTATCACTTTGTAGATCATTTCTCTCCAGGTTTCTTCCTCCACAGTGATGGATCTCAGAGTCTGACCAAGGAATTTAGGATGATTTCAACAGAGTCTAGAAGCTCTTAGGCATCATCAAGCGATATGCCTACTACCCTGCAACCCAGGGGGGATGTTAGTGAGGTTTATACTTGTATGCTAAGTCACCGGGTTCGGCAAACTTCAAGCTTTAAGTTCAAAGTTCGTTAAAATTCAATATAATTCAAACATATTCATTCTTGTGCGTAGAATTTTAAATTGCAATGAACATGGACTCAAAAATGAACTGATTAGACAAATAAATTTGTGGGAGTTTGTCCAAATTCAGTCAAATCAGCTTAAATTACTATATTTATATATTTTCTATGTCAGATTTATTTTATTTTTGTTATTTATTTATATTGAATAAATTTTATTGTATATATTTTGAACATTTTAAATTTAAAATTATTGAATCTAATGCCAAAATTTATGATCAAAATTTAGAATGTTGAACTTTTGTCAATTTTTAAGCTCGTCGAACACGAAGTTGAACCAGGTGACTAAGCTTGTACGAAGGCATGCTCAGTAGAACTTACAGCCATAGAGGATATCCTCGCCATAGCCATTGAGACATTTAAGGCATGGAGTACCCAATTTGAGGCCATGCACTCAAAAACAGAAAAAGCCAAAGATTGGATGTGCATTAGGGTTACTAAGCACATTCTGGGAAAGGAGTCCAGTGCAGCTCTCATCATCCTTAAAGACTACATGACTGCAACAGAAACCTCTCTCCAGCTGTCAAGACCTCCTAAACTGAAAAGCTGCTCACATGGATCTTCCAATTCTATATAACCCCTTGAAAAATCTCTGAGAGCCAAGGCATCAAAAAAAAATCTCAAGAATCAATGATACATCTAGCCAGGATACCAAAATTTTTGAGTGAAAATGAATTTCTTTCTAGTTAAATTATGCAGTGTTTTTGCATATTTCTACTAGACCAGTTTATTAGGTTTTGTTGACATTTGTAGCATTGGAAAGGAATTTCCACACAGGTCTAAGTGGCTAGACATGTGAAAGTCATCCAAAGTCTTCAACCTCGGAAAATTCACTTTAATTAAAGGAATTATTAAAGTGAGGTGTTTTTTATAAAAGTGAGTTTAATCGATAATCAAATGTAAAGGTTTTTACATTAGTGAATGAGATGAATCTTAACCATTGATCTCAAGTGAGATGAGATCCAATTTCAACAGTAGATCACTTTGGAGATTAGGGTTAATGGATTCAGTCATAACTCAAGATTATAAAAGAAAGACTAGGTGAAAGAGAAACACACGAGACATTAAGAGATCGACTCACGAAGGACAGCAATTTAAGGAGATCTCAGCTGATGGGATGACAAAGGAATTTCATCTAGTAATCAGGTCCAAGAAGACAGCAAGAGAAATTTGCAGCAAAAGAATCATCCCCACATAGGCTGTACAGAAGATCTGCAACAACAAGAAGCAAACTATACAAAAAATCTGCAGCAACAACATGTAGGCAGCCAGGTGTGTGAGGCCATACGCTGGTAAAGGGGGTTATAGGCCACGTGAGAGCAACAGAGCCGGCCACACATGCCACAAACAGACCAGCAGGTTCGTACAAGTGACATACAGGCCATACACAGGCCACAATTGTCCCGCAGATTGAGCAAACAGCAGGCCAGAGATACATGTGTTGAGCAGGGTTTGTGCAGTAGGCCGAGAGGTACAAGTGCTGCGCAAGGTTTGTGCAACAGGCCCAGAGGGCAACCAGTGCGGAAGGTTGATTCAGGAGTTTCAGGTGGGCTGTACAGGTGCTTAGTAAAAATCATTTTTTTTGCTATAGCTTGCATGTATTTCACGTGAGCCATTTCCCTAGGAAGTAAACCCTTGTATGCTAAGATATTATTTTAATGAGCAATAAATTTTAAGGGCATATATATTTTGTGTGCATGTGTGAAATTGGTCTCATTTGCTTCTGCTCGTTATTTTTGTTACTAGTTAAAAATCCCAGTGATGCATTTTATTAAGTAAGTTGTAATTTAATTAGTTCACAACAAGGAAATACTTGAAAATAATTTGCCAGTTTCCTGGGATTAGGAAAAATTAAAAAGCTTTCACTCTGAGAGGAAGGCCAATTTCATGTTTGTACAACAGATCAGCCAACACTGAGATTGGGGGAGATCGTACACTCCAGACGGAGTGAGGGAGGTTGTACCAGTAAAATCAATTGACAAAGGATCTAATAGTTTGCAGCAATAAAATTTGTGTGGGTGTTTAAAGGACCATCCACAGCAATTTGCAGAAAATCTATTATATCTGCAAGGAGATCTTAGCAGATCTAAGATATGTACGTTGGTTTGCTTCTGAATAGTCGCGTACATACGCGGATCTATTTCTGGGTAGTCGCGTATATATTCAGCGATGTGTTTTTCAGTATGTTGAGATTTGTATGCAGGAGTTCCACATCATAAGCACGTATATATGTTGGTCTGCTTAATTATAAGCGCATATATATTCTGAATCAGATTTGGTCAGGGCTTGCAATGTTGCTTGATGATAATTATTGATGATGTATGTTCTATTTGTTGTTGTCTGTCAATGATGTCTTGATCTGTATCTGGCAGTGTTGCTTGGGTTGATTGCTATATTGATCATTAATGATGTTTGGGTATGGTTCAATGATCTGTAATTGGTTCAGTACTTGATTCATTGGATGATTCAGCGTTACAATGATTTTGTTAGCCAAAAGATTCACTGTTCAGTGATATGAGATATGTACGCAGATTTTATGCAAAGGAAGTGCATATATATGCAGGTTCTATTAAGGACAGTCGCATATATATTCTGAAGTTTAGTGTTCTAGTTGGGATCTATATTCAGTAGTTTGATGCTTCAGAAATTCAGTTGATTTACAGAAACTCGGTGATTCAAAATTGTATTTCAGTATTTCAGTTTGGATATCGGTTTGGGCTTATTGTTGATCCAATATGAAAAGTTGATGAAAAGTGGCCTACAAGTTGTTTGATGATTGCTTGACAGGTGGATTCAATCTGAAACATCCTGAAAAGTGATCCACAAAGGAGTTGAGAGTTGCAGCGTTCAATAAGGGGGTAGGATCTCCCTTTCAATAGGTGCCGATAAACGAGTTCAGGGGGTTGTAGCTCCCTTCCAGTAGGAGCTGGAGAACGAGAGTAGGTTGTAGCCCCCTGCAGGTGGTTGTCTACGTGCTAGTAAGAGTCTGCACCAGTACAAAATGTAATGGAAATTTTCTTCATATAATAAGAAAGAAGACAGAGACAGTGGTAGCGGTGGTTTTCTCCCACATTGGGTTTCCACCTAAAATCCTGGTGTTCTATGTGTGTTGATTATGTGTTGTGATTTTTTTGTCCTTTACTACATACTGGAAAGTTATTGATTTAATGATACAATGGTTAAAGATAAACATTTGATGGAATACATGAAAAATTAGTAAATTGGATATACGTTGGTTTCCTTCACTAAAATCGCGTACATACGCAAGTTACTTTAAGAACAGTAGCGTACATAATTTTGTATGTGAAATTGAAAGTTAAAGTGAATTAAAATACTGATTCACCCCGCCCCTCTCAGTATTTTTCCTAACAATTGGTATCAAAGCAGGTCCCTCAGAAGAAGCTTGATTGCTTAAAGGGAGATCCATCAATATGAGCAATCAAGAGGGAGTATCTTCCATTAAGCCACCTTTCTTTAATGGCACTAAATTTGTATTTTGGAAAGTCAGAATGAGAGCATATTTGCAGGCACTAGGAGCCAATGTTTGGGCAATTGTTGAAGGTGGACCAACCTCCATTCCCACAAAGGATGTAGGTAAGAAACAATATGAGATCAATGCAAAGGAAATCAATGCTATCTTCGGAAGTTTGGTTGAATATGAGTTTGTGAAAGTCATAAAGTTGAATACCACAAAGGTAATATGGGACAAGCTTGTTCAAAGATATGAAGGTGACACTAAGGTAAAAAGTGCTAAACTTCAAACGTTTAGAATTCAGTATGAGACTCTTAAAATGCATGATGACGAAAGTATTGCAAGCTTCTTCCTTAAAGTAGACGAGATTGTTAACTCAATGAAAAATCTTGGTGACGAAATAAAGGATTCTATTGTTGTTGAAAATATTTTAAGATCTCTAACCTCAAAGTTCGATTCCAAAGTCTCCGCCATTGAAGAAATGCAGGATTTGAAGAATCTCACTGTTGAACAGCTTCATGGGATCTTGACAGCTTATGAGATGAGAAAGGGGGTACATCAGATATTAGAGAAGTAGCATTCAAAGCCATAAACAAAGGGAAAGAAAAAGAAGAGCCTAAGGAAATAGATTATATTACAGACGAAGAAGCAAATTTTGTGAAGAAGCTCCAAGTAGGAACAAGCAGGTTCAAAGGTAAGCTTCCTTTTAAATGTTTTTCCTATGGAAGAGTAAGTCACTATCCCGCTAAATGTCCTTATAAAGGAAATAATGAGAAAGAGAAGAATGTTCCAAAGAAAAATGTTAAAAGAAATTTTGATAGCAAGAAAAGTTTCTATACTCATGAAGATAGTGAATATTCTTCCAATAATGAGGATGATGAATCAGATCAAGATTGTCAATTACTTATGGCATTTGAAGAACAATGTGTAGATGAATCTGATGATGTCTTTATGGATGCTCTAGAAGAAATTGATAGACTCAGGGTCATAAACAAGAATCAAGAAAAGGAAATCAGTATGTATAAGGAAAACACCCTTGTTGAAGAAATAACTCAGCTAAAAATTTGCCTAGAAGAAGCTAAATTAGTTGAAGAAGCTTTGAAGAAACAAGTCCAAGAAAAGGAAAGGCACTGTGAAAACTTAGAACTTGAAATTGTGGGCCTAAGAAAGGAACTTGAGAAAACAAAGGCTCTAAATCTTAGATTTGCTAAAGGATCTGAAACTTTAGAGGAGATCATTAAAGTGCAACGCTCTCCTCTAATCAAGACGGGTCTTGGATACAATCCAAATGGTGAAACATCAAAGCCTATGAAATCTTCTAAAACAGGTACAAGAAGTTATGTCAATGCAGTAAAAGGAAGCAATCATCAGAATTATAAAACTCAGCAAAAGAATGAAGGATCAAATCCTTCTCATACAAAACAACTTTTCCATGAACAAAGGGCAAGCTACTCAAGAATGTATTATACTCCCAAGTATTCTTACTTCAATGGTCAATGTTTCACTTATCACAACTTTGGTCACAAAGCAATTCATTGTGTTGCTTATAAAACGATTATGACTAGAGAAGAAAGAAAGCAACAGAATGTTATCGGAATAAAGAAATCTTCTTATAAAGTTTTCTCACCTCTTCAGAATGAAACTAAATGTTTCATTTGCAATAACTTTGGTCATGAAGAAACTAAATGCAGAAACAGGTTGAAGTCATCTTATCAACAAGAACAGAAGACAATACCACACAAGGTATGGCAAAAGAAAAATACTTCCTCTGAAAATTATGGTCTAGCATTGTATGCAAAAGATCAAGAGAATCTATGTACATTGACAGCGGAAGTTCAAAGCATATGACAGGTGACAGAGATAAGTTTGTTTATTTTAATGAAATAAACAGAGAAAAGATTGTAACATTGGTAATAACTCACCTGCTGCTATTAAAGGAAAGGATCCATGTTCTTAAAGAAAAAGGTCAAGGCTGAGAATGTATTATTTGTTGATGGGCTAAGACATGTTAAGTGTTGATCAGGAGCATGAAGTCACTTTCAGATCAAAGAATTGCATGGTAAGAAATTTGGATACAGGTAAGATCATAATCAAGGGAACCAGAACTCCAGGCAATGTCTATATCCTAGAGGGCGGCAAAGAGCACTGTTTTTTGAGCAAATCTGAAGAAAGTTGGCTTTGGCACAAAAGGTTGGGGCACCTTGGCTTTTTCTCAATTATACAAATCAAGCAAGATGGGAGTAGTTCATAACTTGCCCATAAGTTCTCCAATTGAAAATAGCATTTGCAAATCATGTCAATTTGGTAAGCAATCCAGAGTTTAGTTTAAAGCTAAAGAAGGTACTTCAAGTAAACCCCTTGAACTTGTTCACACTGATTTATGTGGACCTATGAGAAAGAAGTCTCCTCATGGTGAACAATACTTCATATTATTTATTGATGACTTTACAAGAATGTGTTGGATTGGTTTACTAAAGTATAAAGATGAGGCATTTGATAAGTTTAAAATATTCAAGGCTTTGGTAGAAAATGAATTGGATCTAAAAATCAAATGTCTTAGATCTGATAAAGGAGGAGAGTTTATATCAAATGAATTTTTCAATTTTTGTGAACAACATGGAATCAAAAGACAATTTTCCATAGCTAAAACTCCTCAACAAAATGGAGTGGCAGAAAGAATGAACAGGATAGTTCAACAAATGGCACGTGCCATGCTTGATGAGTCAGGAACACCTCACACCTTCTAGGGAGAAGCAGTACATACAGCCGTAAATATACTTAACAAAGCGCTGATGAATGAATCCTCCTTGGATACTCTTCTAGAAGCAAAGGGTATAAATGTTGCAATAAAAGACTTCAAAAAATTGTTAAATGTGTGGATGTTGTGATTGATGAAGCATCCACAGGTACCAAAAGGGAAGCACAAGCAGATGACGAACCTCTCCCTACTACACTCCAAGAAGTTGTAGGAGAAGAAAGAGAAGCATCAGAAGAAGGAAATGAAAACACAGATATGTCAAAAAAGACACCATCAAGGTATGTTTAGAAAAATCATTCTGAATCTCAAATTCTAGATGATAAGGAAGCAGGAATACAAACTAGAAGAACTTTTGTTGGGACTTCTAGTCACTTAGCCTTACTATCCACAATTGAACCTCAAAATGTGAATCAAGCAAGCAAAGATGAATGTTGGGTTATGACAACGCATGAAGAACTTGATCAAATAGAAAAGAACAATACATGGGAACTAGTACCAAGGCTTCATGATAAAAATGTAATTGGGACAAAGTGGGTGCTCAAGAACAAACTAAATGGAAATGGAGAAGTCATTTGAAACAAAGCATGACTTGTATGCAAAGACTATGCTCAACAAGAACGGATATGCTTTGAAGAGACATTTACGCTTGTTTCTACACTTGAAGCCATAAGAATGTTTCTTGCATTTTATAGCTTTCATAACTTTAAGGTATATCAAATGGATGTTAAATCTGCATTTTTAAATAGGGATCTAGAAAAAGAAGTTTATATTAAACAACCTGAAGGATTCATCCTTGGCAATGATAAAAATCTTGTTTGCAAACTTAAGAAGGCATTATATAGGTTAAAACAAGCTCCTCGTGCATGTATTATCTTCTTGACATGTATCTTCAGCAACAAGGGTTCAAGAAAGGATTTACAAATAGCAATTTGTATGCCAAAATTGACAAAGACAAATTGTTGATAGTAGTGGTTTATGTAGATGACATCATATTTGGAAGCAATGTTGAATCTATGAGTCAAGGATTTGCTTCAATTATGCAGCAGGAATTTGAAATATCTCTACTTGGTGAGCTAACATACTTTCTTGGTCTTCAAGTTCAACAAACTAAAGATGGCATCTTTCTTTCTCAAACCAAGTATCTCAAACAGATTATGAAGAAATATGGAATGGAAGACTGCAAACCTATATGCACACCAATGGTAACAGGATGCAATCTCAGCCAAAACAATGACTCTCCTACGGTAATCAACCAGAATACAGATCTATGATCGACAGCTTGATCTATCTTACAAATACAAGACCAGACATTAAGCATGCAGTTGGCATAGTTGGACGATTTCAAGCAAATCCAAAGGAAACTCATCTCCAAGCAGTAAAGAGAATTTTCAAGTATCTACAAGGCACTCAAGATTTTGGTCTATGGTATCCCAAAAATGCAGATTTTGCACTTCATGCTTACACAGATGCAGATTGGGCAAGTAATATTGATGACTGCAAAAGCACTAGTGGAGGAGCATTCTATTTGGGACCTCGCTTAGTTTCTTGGTTCAGTAAGAAACAAAGTTCTATTGCTTTATCAACTGTTGAAGCAGAATATGTTGTTGTTGCCTCTTGTTGTACTCAACTTCTATGGATGATCCAAACATTGCAAGACATTCAAGTCACCTGTCCTCAACCTATACCTATTCTCTATGACAACATTAGTACCATAAGTATCTCTAAAAACCATGTCATGCACTCAAAAACAAAGCACATTCCAATCAAATACAATTTTCTTAGAGAACAAGTGCTTGAACAAAAGGTTAAATTGGAGTATGTTCCTTCAAAGGAACAAGTTGCAGATTTATTTACCAAGCCTCTTCCACGTGATTCCTTTGAATATCTCAGACAAAAATTAGGAATGATTCTTGCTTCTTCACTCTGCTAATTGTTCTAACAGGTATGTCATGTTCAAGGGGAGTTGTGGTTGTAAACACCATCAGTTTACTTTCTGTATGCAGATTGTATGAAAGGTAATCGCGTATATACGCGACTTTTGAGCTAGATAGTCGCGTATGCCTCTCAATAATGAAGATGGAGTGGCACAGATTCAGGGGGAGCTTCCCATATGCTTCCATCATTTCATTATTGGTATTTTGGTTCTGACATTGGTTTGTTGCAGTCTGTTGGTGATGCCCTTATGATGTTTTAAAATAATGATTGATTCATATAAGTTGATCTTATATTGTTGTTGTTGAAATGGTTCTTGATGTATTTGTTGGTTGTTGAGATGGTTCTTGATGTATTTGCTGGTTGATAAGATGGATGTGATCAAAGGTTGGCACAGGTTCAAGCGAAGCAACTATTATGCTTCTAAAAGTGCATTTTCGGCATTATGATTGCTTGAGTACTTCTTGTTGCGTGATGGGTTTATGATGAGCACATATCATTACTGCTCTATCGTTGTTATTGTTGTTACTACTGAAGATACTTATGTCGTTGTCATTATGTCAGAATGCTTGGGTTACTTATGCTACAGTTACATTATTGATTATTAATACTTCTTAATACACTTTGATGGAGAAATTGATGATACATTGCCTCATCTTACATGATGAGGATGTTCATGCTGCTATCTATGCTGCTGTTATCAGATGTTTATGTTGCACAGTGGTTGTTGATGCCTATTATTATTGCAATCCCTGTTTTTGGTTATTTGTGTCATATGTGTCTCTTGATGCAAAGGTCATGTTGTAAATCATTATAAAATTTAGTCATATATGGGATATTGGGGTCAAGTCATGCTATGTTATTTTGGGACATTGATGTAAAATTTGGGTCCAATATGTAAACCCAATATGTTGGGTATCTAATGTAATCACAAGTCGTTGGTGATAGGAAAGGTCGTTTTTGGTTGAGTCATAAAGTATTGTCCTCTATTGAATATCTTCAGAAGATTCAGCATATGCTCAAGGGGAGCATGGTCAGTATGCAGACTTCATAATTCATATTAGCAGATCAGTCTCACAGCAATGAATACTACAAGGGAAGTACTTCATTCAGCCTGGTTCCGCCCTTTGCCCTTCATGTCAAAGGGGGAGAGAAGCTTGGTGTTTAGAGGGAGTGCTTGGAGAGAAGACTTGGTGATTGTCGGTGTGTTTTCAGATGTTTGCAGGTGGTGTCCAAACACCAAAATGGTTGCCATCAAAACCCACAGGGGGAGACGACTGTTGGCATTATGGCTAATGTGTTGTTCTTGGTGGCAGCCTGCTTTATAAAGATGTACTTGATGTCAACAGTGTGGTAATATGATGATTATGGAACTCATGTAGATTGGTACAGATGCTACAAAGGATATGGACAGAGAAACGACAGTTTAGTGAAGTTTGAGAAAGTATACGCGGTTCCTCTGAAGAAGGGTTGCGTACATATGCAGGTATTGTGAATAAAAATCGCATACAAAATCTGAACCATGGAAATCTAGATATCAAGGGTCATTACCATGGTATTGACCCGTAGCACTTGAAGCGGCAACGTTCATTTGATCTCGTCAACAAATACTAACGACATTACCAAAGGATTTACCTAAAGTATTGGCTAAGGCAAAAGCTATATAAAGAGATGGAGATCAAGGTGTTGTGTGTGCAAGTAAATGGTTTATTTATATGGGATTTGATCTGAAACAAGTGTGCACCAGAGAGCAAGGAGAAGACTCATATCTGAAAGATCTGAAGACATGTTGAAATATATGATTGTTTGATTTGCTTGTTTAATGATAGATCTGTTGTTATAAGTGATGTTGTGATCTGAATGTGCTTTCAGTAATCTGATGATTTGATAGTAAGGTATGCGCAATATGTGTTGTGTTTGCAGCGAAGGATTGATTTAGTGATTTAAGATTTGTGCGTCGGTTTGCTTCTGAATAATCGTCGTACACACGCCGATCTGTTTTGGGGTAGTCACGTATATATTCAACAATGTATTTTTCAGTATGTTGAGATCTGTACATGGGTGTTCCACAGCATAAGCGCGTATATACGTTGGTCTTCTTAATTATAAGCGCGTATATATTCTGAATCAGATTTGGTCAAGGTTTGCAATGCTGCTTGATGATAATTGTTGATGATGTATGTTTTATTTGTTGTTGTCTGTCAATGATGTCTTGATTTGTATCTAGCAGTGTTGTTTGGGTTGATTACTATATTGATCAGTTATGATGTTTGGGTATGGTTCAATGATCTATAATTGGTTCAGTACTTGATTCAGTGGGTGATTCGGCGTTACAATGATTCTGTTAGCCAAAAGATTCAGTGTTCAGTAATCTGAGATATGTACGCAAGTTCTATTAAGGAATCAGATACGTATGCAGAGGAAGCACGTATATACACAGGTTCTATTAAGGACAGACGCATACGTATTTTTAAGTTTAGTGTTCTGGTTGGGATCTATATTCAGTAGTTTGATGCTTCAGAAATTCAGTTGATTTACAGAGATTCAGTGATTCAGAATTGTAATTCAGTGTTTCAGTTTGGATATTATTTTGGGCTTATTGTTGATCCAATATGAAAATTTGATGAAAAGTGGCCTACGAGTTGTTTGATGATTGCTTAACAGGTGGATCCAGTCTGAAACATTCTGAAAAGTGGTCCACAAGGAGCTGAGGGTTGCAGCATTCAGTAAGGGGGTAGGAGCTCCCTTCCGATAGGTGTCGGTAAACAAGTTCAGGGGGTTGTAGCTCCCTTCCAATAGGAGTTGGAGAACGAGAGGAGGGTGTAGCCTCCTACAGGTGGGTGCCTGCGTGCTGGTAAGAGTCCACACCAATACAAAATGTAATGGAGATTTTCTTTATAAAATAAGAAAGAAGGCAGAGACAGCAGCAGCGGTGGTTTTCTCCCACATTGGGTTTCCACCTAAAATCCTGGTGTTCTATGTGTGTTGGTTATGTGCTGTGATTTTTCTTTCCTTTTCTACATACTGGAAAGTTATTGATTTAATAATACAATGGTTAAAGATAAACATTTAATGGAATACATGAAAAATTAGTAAACTGGATATACGTTGGTTTCCTTTGCTAAAGTCGCGTACATACACAGGTTGCTTTAAGAACAGTAGCGTACATAATTTTGTATGTGAAATTGAAAGTTAAAGTGAATTAAAATACTAATTCATCCCCCCCTCTCAGTATTTTTCCTAACACACCAATGAGAATTCCTTCTCGAACCTAGTGGCAAACTCGCTCACCTATGTGTCTATTGAAGCTACTATATGAGTCTTCCCCTTGCCCTTCTTCTTGTTCAAACATTGACATGCGGCCAAATTTGTCACATACAAAGCACTCCACTTTGCTCATGTCCTCCTCTCCATCCCCTGAGTTACTCTTTCCTCATGTGCTCTTCTTTCCCCTACCTTCCTTGCCTGCTAGCGAGAGCAAGGTTATTCTCATCACACTTATATTGGATCCCATGAAGAGACTCCACTCGAATCTCTTGTTGTATGATGCCATCCCATAACCTCTCCCAGTTAGGTAGATTATCAGGTGTTATGATCCCTTTGACGAAGGATGCTCATGGCTTGGAAAATCCATTAAGGGTTGTCTTCACCATCTCCTCATCTAACACTTTCTCCCAAACTACAACCAACTCGTCTTGGACCTATGTGATCCTAGTGAGATATGTACCAACTATATCTGGTTTGGACATCTTGGTGTTTCTCGGGTTCTCCTTCAACACCACTATTTTGTTTGCATTGTTGCTTTAATATAGCTTGGTCAAAGCCTTCCACATTTCCCTAGCTGATTTCTTCATGGAGAGATGAGGGATCACATGATCCTTCACACCATCCAGAATAAATATCCTTTCCTTCACATCTTTTTGGTTAAAGATGGTCAGTTTTGAAGCATTAATACGAGGAGTGAGAGTGCTACTCGCAAACTCTCAAATCCTTTTCAGTACTAATGTTATTTTCTCCTTCCATGGACCAATTGGATGCCCCCTCCAACCGGTCTTCATATCTTAACCTTGTCACACCCATCCTTGCATACCTCCAAATCAAATACCAAAACCCCACAAAATATACTGCTAGAAAAAGAACAGTTTGTTGTTGTAAACCCTCGTGACAATTTGATCTTCCCCTCAAAGTTTCTAGTGCTCCAATACATGTTAATTTGTAATAACAAGTTTGATTTATTTCTCTCCATAATTGTTTTATAACTTGAAAAATATTTATGCTAAAATAAATTCTAAAATTGTTGGAAAATAAACACATTGGTATTTATAAGTTCACAAAAAAGTCGATTGGGTTTAGTCCGAGTCATTGGGAGAAATGTTGTCATCCTCCCCACACAGGTTCAATCCCTCGAGGATTGAAACATGTATAATCTTGATATGAAATATAGAAATAATTCTCATGGAAAAAAATAACTTCACAATAAAAATCATGCAGTGGGAGTTAATACGAAAATCAACCACAAGACAACAAGAATTTTCTTCCCACAAATCTTCCTTCACTTTTATTAATCTAGAAAATTTAGGGCCTTGACCCACAGAGAAATACACAAAAATTATAGCAATTATTTGAACCTGGAAATGGCCCACTAGATTTTCACCCTAGAGGAAATTCGACCCCTAAAATCGACTACTCTGGAGAATAATTTGGCCCCTTGCAAAGTCTCGGCCTCCAACTGTATGACTATGCCCTAGAAGAAACTTGGTCCCTCTAGCTGAAGTCTCGGCATCTTCCTTAGCTCTCGGCGGCCAGCTAGAAATCTCAGCCTCTCCCTTCAATTCTTGGCCTACACAAAATCTTGGCCCCCTTCTCCAAGTTTCTCAACCTCCTCACTCAAAATTCTTGATCTCCTCAAATTTCATCTTAGGAAAATACTTTCTACACACTTTCTTCTTCTCTTCAATCACTAAGCCTCCACTCTTTGAGAAAATTGTTTCCTCAATCACAATGTGTCATTCACATCTCCCTTAGGCTTAACTTATAATTTCTTCTTGAGCTAAAGCCCTAACCCTCAATCTCCAAAGTGATAGACGGCTAGGATTAATTCCTAACCCACTTAAATCAGCGATGGAATTAGATCTAAGTCACTTAAATAATTAAATTATCAATCCTTATAAACTTAGCCCAATAGCCAACATTAATCAATTAAGTTAATTAATGTGTTTTTCCTAAATTAGACTTAAGAAATAAATCATAATAACACTTACTCCTCTCAGGCAAGCACCTAAAAAGGCAATCTGACATCTTCTGCATGCTAAGACACCAAGCCTATGCAGAAGCACCTGTTTGAGCTAATAACATCAACATTCCAAACATAACTAGATCCATTAGAAAAGTGCTTAACATTGGAGATCAAATGGCCTGAGGGAACAATAAATCTATTTAATCATTCACTGATTTGAGACATGCTTTGACTGACACTTTGTTCAATATGTTGAAAGAATATCCCTAAAACACTATTACCAAAATACAATAACAACCATGAACAGAATTAATTACCTGACTTTTATATCAAGTTTCTGCTCTAAAACACTGTTGCCAAAAAAACCATGACAACCATGAAATGAATTATATACCTGACTTTTAAAGCAAGTTTCCTTCTGCGTATTAAGTATTGTGTCATTTTTGTCAGACGCTGTTTGTTCTTGTGTACAAGAAATTTTGGCCAATATTGCTGCCAATCCAAAGAATAAGCCACATAAGAAACCTAAAATGCATGTCAGAAAATAACTGCAAACTCAAAGTGCCTTGAACAACGAAATTTTTCAGAAAGCCTTCTCATTGAGGCAACTAAATAACAACAGAAACTAACAACACATACCAAAAATTTGTCAATGGTTTCCAGCGCTTTTTCATAATTCCTTGGAAGTTTAACTCTTTCCCATAAATTTTTTGGCATATGAGCTCTTTCAATTGACTTCATATACAAGTAAAGCACCCCTGTAAAAGAATGCAATGAAATGCCCATGTCCATCACAATCTCAAACTCAACAGACCAGTCACCAATTCCAAAACAGTGAAAATTATGGTTAAATCAATGCAAAACTAACCAAATATACATTGTCCTAGAAGATAACTGAAGCTTGAATCCGTTTTTAAATAACTCACTTTATTTTTCTATAGGTTTGGAGCCAGGGAAGGCACTAACAACAGAGATGAACTGTGTGCGCTGTGGCTTTTATTGACAGCATCTGTAGACAGAGCCTAGAGGTATTGGAAAATTGCAAATCCTGGGGGATTCAAAACTACTGATTGATTGGGCCAATGGGCATAATATGAAAACAAATCCGATACTGAATCCAATCATGATCGGAGTTTTGGAGGTAAAATGAAATATGGAAGCAATTTCCTTTACTCACATCTACAGGGAGTTCAATACAAAGGCAGAACAGCTCTCAAAAAATGCTGTCTTTGCAGGAGGGAGTCCTAATAGAACAGAGAAGGAGTTCTTGTCTCAGAGTCAGAAAAATCCCTTTTTTAGTTTTTCAGGAAGATGATGAGATTCCTGTTTAGTTTTTGAATAGAACAACCATGATACTTAGGGGCTGGTAAGACCAAGAATCCACGATATGTTTTTGATGATATGAGATGTCCAGGTAAATCCTCATGGAAGATTATAACAAGTGTCTTCTAGGGCAGTCTGTAGATAAGGTTCAGCACCTTTTTGGGCCAAATGGCTATGACAATATATATTTTAATTTCCTCTGTGAACTATCAAATATAAAGTTTTTTCATGGAAACGAAAATTAAATTAAATAAAGAATAAATAAATAAACAAAAACTCAAACTCGAATCAAAACTACCAAATGCACTAAGGGGCATGGTAGGCTTATTATTTTTTCTTTTTCTTTTATTTTGTTTTTTTTGGGCAATAGTTGTAACTTGTTCATATCATGATGTAAAGCGACAACAGAATGATGTGTGTTTAAGGCAGTAGCATATAACACCACTATTGATCCAAAGTAAGCAAGTTGGATGAATGGGAAAAATCAGAGCTTTTGCCGAACTTTAGGCAATCGCTGCTAGACTGATCCCCAGTTAAAAAACACCGATGGAAATCTATCTCAAAGGTGGATTTGTGTAGCATTATAGATCAGAAGAGATTTTGATACAATGGGTATTTAAGTAGCAGTCAACTACCGGTTCTCGAAATCCCCAGTTTCCCAGCATAACGTAAGATGCATAAAAAAAACACAGGCCCCAACATCCGGGTGGATATACCTTGAAATTGGGAAACTAAGGCCTATTGCAGCTAAGCAACATAACATGTAGAAAGTTGATAACATGAAATGCATACCCTCGTGTTCCCGAATAGTCGCATACCGGCTGTTGGCAAGTGGGCATGAGCTCCGGTTGCAGAGTCCAGTAACATTGTACTCGTTTCGACAAAAGTTTTGTGTTTCCGTTCTGTACACAAAACAAAATAAATAAATAGAACACCACCGTTTAGAGATTGTTCCAGCACTCTAGCTTCATTGTTGTCAATAAAAATTCACCTTGAAATAATAGACTGCAGGAACATGCCCTAATGCCTCGCACACATAGATATTTTATTTTATGGTCAACTTAATTGTTTTTTCTAGCGGATACGAGTGAGTTTTCACTTACTTTGACATAAAGCTGCAATGGCTATGCCTGATGATCTGCCATATTACTTCGTCGTGCTGCATAGCTACCTTCTACTACGTCACGTATCTGAAGCAACAATTTCCTGCTACCCAACTCCTAATTTCTCAGACAAAAACAATTCCCCTGGTTTATTTGGAGCGCCACAACTTTTCTACTTAAGCAGTCAATGGATTGGATTTGCTCTGGATAATATGCCCCAACAGACAACATTAAAATTCTGCTTTCAACCAAATGGGGTTTTCTTCGGTGGCTTTTATTATTGTGACGGCTTCCGATTGTGAACTACACAGCATTGTTACCTCGGGACTTTTGTTGTGTTCCAAAAAATCTTGTCGTTGTTGAAATGACTTTAAAACCTCAAACCCTACCGATCGTGAAGTAGAGAAGGTTTGTATTTATGTATTAAAAACCATTTTTTAATCGTGAAGTAGAGGTGGTTTGTATATATGTATTAAAAACCATTTCAATATATATATATTTATTTTGTTATATAATTTTTCTTAATTATTATTTAACTCGTAAGTTTAACATTGTTTTATACTAGCACAGCTATATTTATCAAGGTAAATATGGTTGATATATGCCAATAGGTTTATATCAACCACATTAATGATTATTATGGGTATTTAGGATTATTAATAACTATATATAAATTACTATATAGAATTATTAATAACTACTCCAATATATTAACAACCAAATTATTTATATATATTTGCATATATATTATAATAATTGTATAATGTAACATAATACAGCAGTTGTTTTTATGGAAAACGCAGGAAAAAGAGTTGGAGAAAGGTAAAAACATTCACAAGCAGGAGCACAGAGGTGTGAAAACTATGAAATCAACTCCAAGATTAGCGACCAGAAATCTAGGAAAGAAGAGGGGCAGGAAAAAGCAAAATGAGCTCTTAATGGAGTGTGGAAAGCTAATGATAGATTCGGGTAAGATGAAAGATCTAACCAGTTACTCATTTACAAATCTTTAATTATGAAGTTCATATCTTGGAATATCAGAGGTCTAGGCAGTAAAAGAAAACAAAGAATGTTAAGTAATAGAATGAAAATAGCAACACCAGATATAATCTTCATTCAAGAAACAAAATGCTCCATTCAAAAAATAAAACAAATCCATAGCAAATGGCTAAATAGATTTGAGTTTCTTGAAGTTAAAGCAGAGAACACAACGGGAGGCATTCTCACTCTCTGGAATTCCCAAAAAGTCAGCGTATTAGATGTGGAGGCATCAAGAAATTATTTATTAGTAATTATTCAACCAGTAGGGGTTGAGGATACCTTTCTGGTCACAAATGTTTATGGTCCTCAAAGAATAGATGAGAAACTCAGATTCCTAAACTCCCTAGTAGATCTTAGACGCAGACATGAAGAAATACCTGGGGTCATAGGAGGAGATTTTAACATGATTAAATCGCTTTCGGCACCAAAAAAATAAAAATAAATAAATAAAAATACAAAATAAATAAAATAAATAAATAAAATAAAAAGTACCAGATTGCTAAGTAAAGATTCAGAAACATTTCACTCCTTCTCTGAAGATCTGAAACTGGTAGACTTAGAAATGCAGAATGGCCTTTTTACTTGGAATAATAAAAGAGGAGGTGAGGCCCAGGTTGCCTCCAAGTTAGACAAATTTTTAATCTCAAAGGAGCTTATGCTCACAAATAATGAAATAACAACTAGAGTTCTCCCCTTTGGAGGCTCTGACCACTGGCCGATTCAATTAGAAATCAAGGGGATTGATTCTCCCAGAAATAGACCATTCAGGTTTGAAAATATCTGGCTCTCCCATCCAGATTTCATCAGCAACATTGAAAAATGGTGGGCTAAAGATTTGCAGATCCAGGGCACTAAAATGTTCCTCCTCCATAAAAGACTTCAGCACATAAAACTCAGACTCAAAGAATGGAACAAGAAGGATTTTGGCAACATTTTTATGAACAAAAAATTAGTGGAATCCAAACTACAGGAACTTAATCAAGCACTAATCTCTGATGGTTTTGATAAAGTCAAAAGTGAGCAAGCTGATAAACACCATCAAGAATGGGAGAACCTATGTAAACAGGAAGAAGTCTTTTGGAGACAAAAATCTAGAATTCAATGGCTCAAAGAAGGTGAACGTAATACAAAAATTTTCCACAGATCCACCATGGCCAATAGAGCTCACAATAGAATCTCTTCGATATTAAATGAGAATGGGGTGCTTCAGACCTCTCATAAGAATATCGAAGCTGTGTTGATACAACATTTCAGAAGCATCACAAAGGAAAACAATCCTGACAGAGAGCAACGTATCAAAGAAATTACAAAAAATATCCCTAAGCTGGTTTCAAGAGAGGACAATTTTAACCTGAATAAACCTATCACCGAAGAGGAAGTCAGTGAGGTTATTAAAGACATGCAGAATGGCAAAGCTCCAGGACCTGATGGTTTCAATGTAGACTTTTTTAAGGCTTGCTGGAACATTGTCAAACAGGACATTCTGAATGTTGTGGAGGAATCTAGAAGAAACAGGACTATTCTGAAAGCCCTCAACACCTCCTTCATCTCCCTGATCCCCAAACAGGATTCAGCCCTGACTGCCGACAAGTACAGACCCATTGCTTTATGCAATGTGGTCTACAAGATCATATCCAAGGTTTTGGCTAGCAGACTCAAACCTCTGCTTCCTTCTCTAATTTCAGGGGAACAATCTGGTTATGTGGAAGGCAGACAAATCTTAAATAATATTATTCAAGCCCACGAGGTAGTTCACTCGCTAACCAGCAAGAAGCAGGCGGGTATGATCATGCAATTAGATATTGCCAAGGCGTATGACAAGGTGAACTGGATCTATATCAAGAAGGTCCTTACTGCTTTTGGGTTCGACCACAACTGGGTCAGATGGATTATGGCTCTGGTAACTTCGTCCAGCTTTTCCATTTTGGTAAATGGCTCTCCCTCCGAGATCTTCACTCCTTCTAGAGGTCTCAGACAGGGAGACCCTCTCTCTCTAGGACTGGGCAGGTCCATTAATCAGGCCAAAGCCTTAGGAAAGATTAAGGGACTTCAATTAACGGAGAATGGTCAGACAATGACTCACCAACAATTTGTGGACGACACGATGCTGCAAGGCATTCCCACTGTCAAAGAAGCCTTAGCATATAAACAAATCCTGAATGACTTTGCCTTGGCCACAGGTATGGAAGTTAATCTCTCCAAATCAATTTTTTTTTCTTAAATACTAATATTGCAATGCAGAGGAACATCTCTAGGATTTTGGGATTTCAAAGGGATTCCCTCCCCTCAAAATATTTGGTAATTCTCCTCACAGACAAGCCTTTGCACAAAAGTATATGGGAACCAGTGCTCAACAAGATGCAAGATAAAGTCAAAAAATGGACTATCAGATCTCTGAACCTTGCTGGTAGGTTGATTCTGACAAAGGTCGTTCTTCAATCTATCCCTATTTTCTTTTTATCAGCCCTCCCTGCTCCCAAAGGTGTCCTACAACAGTTCAGGAACATTCAGAGAGACTTCCTTTGGGGCAAAGAGGAAACAAGGAAGAAATGGGCCCTTGTGTCCTGGGAGAAAATCTGTAAACCCAAGAGGTATGGGGGTTTGGGCTTAGATGATCAGGAAACTCTGAGCAAAGTTTTAGGAGCCAAACTCTGGTGGAGATGGGTTAAAGAACCCGAAGCTCAATGGGCTAAGATCTGGAAAGACAAATATGCAAGCTTGTGGCAAACTAATGATCTCATAAGAATGTCTGGAAACATAAAGGGCTCTTATATCTGGAACAAAGCCTAGGAAAACAGAAGCCTAGTTCAAAACAACAGTTTCTGGGAAATCAGAGCAGGAGATCTAGCTCTCTTCTGGGAAGACAAATGGCAACAAGAACCAACACTGTTAGAAGAAGACTTTTTGAGCCTCAAGCAGGAAACAGACTCCCAAGGATTAACCAAAGTCAAAGATTTCTGGAATCTTCCTCATAACTCTGGAAAGTGGAGAAACTGGAAAAGCATAGAGTGCAGAGATGACGGTGCCATAAAAATAAAAGCAAAAGCAATTATGAGCAGGTTAAAACAAAGGAAAATCTTGGTAACAGAGGGGCAGGATCAGTTAAGATGGGGCCTCAATAAAGAAGGAACCTTTAATCTTAAGGAAGCAAAAATAATTATCCTGAAACTTGATTCTGGTGTTCCGGGAAATTCCTGGCAACAACTTTGGAGCCACCAAGGGTGGATGAAAATCAAGCTTTTCATGTGGTTAGTTCACCACAAGAAAATTTTAACTTGGGACAATATCAGGAAAAGAGGGGTTTTAGGGCCCTCTAGATGTCAGCTATGTGAAGACCAAGAGGAGACTATGGAGCATATCCTCAATAGCTGCACCTACACAACCTGGTTGTGGGATTCTTTTGCAACCATTTTTCAGCAGTCAGACAGAGATAAAACAAGTATCATTAACACCCTGAACAAGTGGAGAAGAAACTTTTCGGAGAATGAGCTCCTTAATCTGGCCTGGGCCTTTACACCAAGCTTCATTATCTGGAATGTTTGGAAAGAAAGGAATAAAAGAATTTTCAAGGATGAAAAAACTATTCCTTTTCGCCTGTTTGATCTGATCTTGAAGCAGATCAAGGAGACAGTTAGTACCATTGTTCGCAATTATCCCAAGAACCCTCCCACAGATAAGGAAACTAGAATACTCAGGCAACTGAGAATGCAAGAGATCATTCCCAATGAACTAAGCAGAAAAGGAAAACATTTGGAAACGGAAAAGAAGTTCTGGCATCCTCCACCGAAGGGTTATCTGAAATGCAATATTGATGGGGCATCTAAATGCAATCCTGGAACAGCTGGTTATGGAGGGGTGTTAAGAGATGAAGAAGGAAACATAATCTTTATTTTTCACTGCCATTTAGGTAAAGCTACCAACAATATGGCCGAATTAATGGCTTTGGAACATTGTCTTGAGCTGCTGATTCAAAATCATAGCTCCAATGTCATTATAGAAGCAGACTCAGAGATCTCCATAAATGCGGTTAAGAGAATCGGCTTTGGAGAAGGTTTCAAAACATTGGAGACTAATTCAAGTGTACCAAAGAATTCAAAACCATCTTTTGAGTATCCGAACTGTTAGTTTCAATCATGTTCGACGAGAAGCCAATAAACTAGCGGATACTTTAGCCAACCAATGACTACTTAATACAGAATGCAGAATTGACATGAAATGGTAGGAGATGCCTCAGGATAGATTAAAAGTGCTCTGCGAGGAACAAGCAGCAGAGGATAGAGAAATTTTTAATTATTGGGCCAGAGTGAAAGGCACGAAATGATGAATTCTAAGCTAGTTCGATCTCAGTACTGTGGTTGGTACCTTAACAAAGGGCAAGCTCTGAGCGATCTCTCTACACCTGGGTGTAAACAGATCATTCCCCCTTCTCTTTCGTTTCGCAAGATAAGATTCCTTTCTCAATTTGCGGCAGTCTCTATTGCTAGTTCCATGATGTGTTGGCGCGGGAAGGACAGTTGAAATTATCCGGCGGAGGCTTTTCCCCTGTTTTCCTCCCATGGTTTGGCAAACTAGACGCCAAGTGGTTTCCAAGTGATTGCTCGGTTCCCGAATGGTAAATGATTTTGGGATTTTGGGAGCGATCCCACTAATCTCCCGACACGTGGCACGGGAGGGGTTATGAAAACCACCCTCCATCGGGCATTAAAGTTCGGACATTTCAGCTATGCGATACTTCTCCGCGCCATTCGATTTAGCCTTAGAAATCGACGGTCAGTGTTGAACGTGTTGTTTTGTGTTGTTTTGTATGGTTTGACGCGGCAAAGACTTGGGGAGTCAACGGAGTTTCCCTTTAGGTTTTTGATTCATATTGTTCAACCCAAGAAATTTTAAGAGAGAATAGTTTAGTAGGGTGTAAAGGGTAGGGTCATTTCTGAGAAAGATAGCCCTTGGTTTTCCTGAGTCCATGTGAAGGTCAGGTTTTGTACATGCTGTAATTTTAATTTTGATTTAATAAAACAAAAGGATCAACTCTTGCTTCAGCAAAAAAAAATATTATAATAATTATATGAACTCCTAATATATATTAATTAATAATAAGAATAGCTCATAATAATATTAGATTATTTTTTTATTTGCGCGCGCTCTGCTCCTCTGCGAGCTTCCGTTTAGGTCAGCGATCGCTGCCAGGACTGCCCCACCGCCATGGGTGCGCCAGGGGGTGTGGAGCCCTCTCCCACCCCTCCATCATCAACAGCAGAGGCCTTCCGTAGTCTGCTATCGTAGAAAGGAAAAAAACGATCCCATCCCGACATCCCGAAGTTCATCAAAAAGCTTGATGAAATCCCAGAAATTGCTTTGCCAGAAGATCAACCGATCAAAATCGCCCTTGCCTTGGCTGACAGAGGTTTAGTGGGGCAATTTATGGGTCATTGGCCAACAACAAAATCGACTGATGAATGGGTTCAACGAAACTGGAGGCCCCTGCTGCCCAACAACGTGATCTGCTATGCGGTCGGTAGAGGTTTTTTCATTTTCGAATTCACTACCAAGGAAGACCGAGATCTGGTGTTTAGAAACGGTCCATATTTCATGGGAAATCAAGGTCTCTTTCTGAATAAATGGACCCCCGACTTCGACCCTTCAGTCGATGTCCCAAAGGAGGTCCCTGTTTGGGTCCGGCTACCCAACCTACCAATACACTGCTGGAGCTTCCAATCCCTGCAAAAGATAGGAAACGGACTGGGCAGATTCATCGACAAAGCTGATAACAAGGGCCAATACACCTGCGCCAGAATCTGCGTGGAAGTTGACTTGGAAGCTGGTCTGCCGGAAGCCATCAAACTTACAGTTGGAGATTGGCACCACTTCCAGAAGCTGGACTACGAGCAACTGCCTTTTAAGTGCAGAATCTGCCATGAGCACGGTCACTTTCAACGAAACTGCCCCAAAGCACCATCAGGGGACAAAGTGGAAGAAGAAGGATGGAAAGAAATAAAAAAGGGCAAGGTAGTCTCAAAGCCAAACGAGCAGAAGAAATCAGGACCAAGGGGGAATCCCCAGACCAATGCCAAGACCAAACCAGTTTCAAATGATGGCCCCTCCTCAGGTGAAAAGGTGGATGCCTCAGAGAACCATGAAGAAACTGAAGATCAGTCGAAGAAAGGGAAAGAAATCGAAGAAGAAACAAATGTCCCCCTAACAGAGGCTGATCAAGGGGGAAATGCAGGCAACGACGAGCACATTAGTCTTGCCTCTGACTCAGGGGAAGAATCAGAAGAAAGAGACTCTGAATCAGACAGCTCACAAATTACTCCTATCAAATCGACCAGGGGCCGGAAATCCAAGAAGAAATAGAGAGAGGAGAAAACTTATCTGGATGTTCTCCAAGGCTCCCAGAAAACTCTCAAAGGAATGATGAACACCAGATCTGGGCGCAAGCACAACAGGGCTCCAAAAGGAGCCACTCCTTCCCAACCCAGTAAATAATGAAATACGTCTCCTGGAATTGTAGAGGATTAGGTAGCAGGCTGAAAGAAGATGCCTTGAAAGACATTGTGAGGTTGCATTTGCCTGAAATCCTTCTCATCCAGGAGACAAAGCTGGAGGACACTCTTCTCCTCCATTCCAACAAAACATTCTGGCGCAAAGGCCCTGGTAGAGCTGTCAGTGCTAGAGGCGCCTCTGGTGGGATTGCCTCCTTCTGGGACAGCTCCAAATATGACTTGACTCACGAAGAAAGTTGCCATCACTGGATTTTCACTCAGCTCCTCCACAAAGACTCTGGTCAACAAGTAAGTATGTTCAACCTTTATGCTCCGGTCTCTCCAGCGGAGAAAAAAATTTGCTGGGACTCGCTCCAGTCTTTTCTTTTATTGCACAATCCAGAAAACATCATTATTGCAGGGGATCTGAACGTTACTCTAGCCGCTGAAGAGAAAAAAGGTGGTTCTCCTGTAAGGGACCCAGCTAGAGAATGGGTAGAAGATATAATGATTGGCTGGGATCTGGAGGATATCAAACCTTCAGCTGGGAAATACACTTGGTCTAACAAAAGGTTAGGTCCCAACCACATAGCTGCTCGTTTGGACAGATTCCTCGTCCAAGCCTCCTTCCTTACTAGTGGTCTAATGGCCTCATCCAAAATTCTTCCTAACTGCACTTCCGATCATAAACCCATTAGTCTCAAGCTCTCCATGGATGGTTTTCTTGGCCCCATTCCCTTTAGATTTAGCCCTTTGTGGATTCAGCAAGAGGGTTTCCATGAGGTGGTTTCTGAAGTCTGGAACCGGCAAGTCCTGGGATCCCCCTTCTTTGTGTGGGAAGAAAAGTTGCGGGCTCTTAAGAGAAGGCTCAAGGAGTGGGCTAAAACTCTGAAAACTCCAGCTGCCAAGAGAAAAGAGTCATTAGAAAACCTTGCTGCCCTCCAATCATCAATGGAGGATTCTGTTGTTACCCAAAGTCTGCTCCAAAAAGAAGTTGAGTTGCAAAAAGCCCTCCATAAAGCTAGTAGGGACGAAGAGGAGTATTGGAGACAAAAATCCAGAAACTTATGGTTACAGGCCGGCGACAAAAATACTAGTTTTTTCCATAAGCAAGTCGAAGCTCGCAAGCAATTCAAAAATGTATCAGAAATCCGCTCCCAAGATGCAGTGGTTAAAGATTTTGAAGGCATCAAGAGAGCAGCCTTCACTTTTTTCAAAGAACTTTATTCAGCACCTGCTGACCCTCCTATAGATCCCCATGCCTATCTGTATAATCTAATCCCCCTCTGTGTGCAAGACTCTGTCAACACTATGCTGACTGCACCGATCAACATGGATGAGCTCAAGAAAGCCTTGGATTGCATGGAGCCGGATAAGGCGCCAGGGCCTGATGGGTTCACTGCTAGGTTCCTTCAGTCTTGCTGGTCAACTATCAATAAAGACCTCCTGAGAATGGTTAGGAAGTCCCAATCTTGCTCAAAGATAGGAGGCAGTACCAATTCAGCCTTCCTTGCATTGCTACCGAAAGAGAAAGGAGCTTCAGATTTTAGTAGATTCCGTCCCATTTCGCTGTGTAATACTAGCTATAAACTGATTACCAAAATAATATCCATTCGACTCAAGAATATTCTGTCGGACATCATACCGGAGAATCAAGGAGGCTTCATCAAAGGGAGAAAGATACTGGATAATATTGTGCTGGTTCAAGAGGCAGTTCATTCAAGTGGCCAAAGAAAAGAGAAAGGAATGGTGATAAAACTCGATCTGGAAAATGCCTTTGACAGGGTGAGGCATGACTTCCTATTCACTGTTATGACGAAAATGGGCTTCTCAATAACCTTCATAAATTGGGTGAAAGCCTGCATTGCCTCTCCTTGGATTGCACCGCTGGTAAATGGCCGATCTACTGAATTTTTTAATGCATCTAGGGGATTAAGACAAGGTTGTCCGCTGTCCCCTCTCCTCTATGCTATCCAAGCCTCAGTGCCTAGTTTCCAGCTAGACTTTTGTCAACAAGTTGAAACTCTGCCAGGCCTTAGAATGGTGCACAATGTTAAAGACATAAACCATGCCCAATTTGCCGATGATACTCTGCTCCTTGGAGGAGCGAGCATTAACTCAGCCAGATCTTTTAAGAAGGAATTGGACATTTATAAGGAGGCCTCCGACAGCAAGATAAACTATTCAAAAAGCACAATCTATGGCTGGAACTGCTCGGTCAAAGATCTGGCTGACATTGCTAGGCTCCTTGAGATGAAAGTCTGTCAGACCTGGGAGTCCTTCAAATATCTTGGGATACCAATCTTCAAATCCACACCTAAAGTTGCCCACTGGATGCCCCTCTTAGACAAGCTTAAGCTCAGAATACAAGCCTGGGGAGCCTCCTGGCTGAACACTGCTGGGAAAATAATTCTTATAAAATCTGTTCTAATAAGCATGCCTCTTTTTCAGCACTCCATTCTTCTTGCTCCCAAAACCTTCCTCAGTAAAATGGATGGTATTCTGAGGAGATTCCTTTGGGAATGGGGGAAAAATAATGAAAGAAGACTTCATTTAGTTAATTGGGACACCATTAAGAGGCCAACCCTGGAAGGAGGTCTGCAAATGAGAGATTTGGCTGCACAAAATCTCGCACTAGGCTCTAAAATCCTGTGGAATATTGTGGCTGGGAAAGTTAGCTGGAGCAAGAAAGTCCTGTGGAAGAAATATTTTCAAGGTCAGCGTTTGAGATGTTTGGATCATCCGCCAAAAACCACCAAAGGTTCCCCAATTTTCAAGCTTTGTCTCGCTGCTCTGGAGCATTTCAGTCCCAATCTCTACTGGATCCCAGGTAATGGGAAAAAAATCAGAATATGGGAAGACCAGATCCTAGGAGATCAGCCATTGAACCATATAGAAGGCCTTGCAAATATTAAATTTTGGCTACAGTCCAACAATATGGAAACCCTTTGGGACATATCCACCTGGACGGAGGATTCTGGTAGACGGTGGGACAGCTAGAACCTGGGAGAGGTTCCACATCGTTTGCAAACTGAAGCTTCGTTACTTTTAGACAAACTCCAAGGAAAATCTCCCATTTCAGCAACAGCCAAGGACAAAAGAGGGTGGGGCTCCCATTCTGGTTCTTTCTCGGTTTCTGAAGGTTACAAAAGTTTGATTGTTGTTCCTAATGTCCCTCCTGACCCAACGCAATGGAATTTTATTTGGGCCTTCCCTTCGCTCCCAAAAGTAGACTTCTTCTGCTGGACGTTAGCTCACAACAGTATTCTCACTAGAGATAACCTGAGAAAACGTGGAATGGAAGGGCCATCTAGATGCCCTTTGTGTATGTCAGAGGAAGAAACAGCTGATCACCTGATGTTGCTGTGCCCTTTTGCCAAAGCTGTTTGGAAGGGGGTTCTGAGATCAAGGGCTGACAAGGTTGAGCTGCCAAGAAATATGCCAAATCTGCTTCACGAGTGGGCCAAGTTATCTTCGTTCTGCCTCAATAAAAAAAACCTTCTTAAGACTGCTTGGATGTGGATCCCTAAATTCACCTGCTGGAAGTTATGGTTGGAAAGGAACAACAGATTGTTCAGGGGTGAAATCTGCACTACAAACAACGTTATCTCCAAAATTAAAGCTCTCTTGGGAGAGACTTTGGATGCTAAACCAGCTTTAAGGAATGAAGCGATTCTGGACAGTGAGGAGGAGCTTTGGCTGAAAGATATTGTTCCAAATTATCAAACCAATCCTATTTCTCTGGCCTCTTGCCATGCTATGTGGGAAATTCGCCTGGAAGAACAGGAGTTTCTAAAGTGGCGTTCTGCTCTGGATGACCACTGTCTCTTCTTCGACGGGGCCTCTAAAGGCAACCCTGGGGCTGCGGGTGGGGGTGGAGTTCTTCTGAATCCTGATGGCTCTACTTTGCTCAGGTATCATTGGGGTCTGGGATTCGAATCAAATAACAGAGCTGAGGCTCTGGCTCTGTGGCAGGGGCTTTCTCTGGCTCTTAATCGGAACATTCACTCTCTGACGGTCTTCGGTGACTCCAGACTTATCATTCAAGCACTGAACTCACTTTCGAATCCTTCGCAGATCCACTTAGTCCTCATTCTCAAGAAAATTAGATCCATTCTGGCCAAGTTTCGGAAAATATCCTTTTATCATATTCTGAGGCATCTGAATTCACAAGCTGATCTGGAAGCCAATCTTGGCTCAGCCCGTAGCCAAAGAACTCTTTCAGTCAATTCTGAAGAATCTCTCTGCATCATTCCATAATCTTCTTAAGACCTTCACTTTCAGCAATCTGTTCACTCTGCTGCACTGGGGGATTGCACCTGTACTAGTAACATTGGGCTCTGCAACAGGCTATTCTCAGGTTTCCTCCAATCCCTGATCGACTGTTCCTGTCTCAGTTTGCCTTCATTCGCACCAGGATCCATTGGTAGGCAATCAATACAGAAATGATTGATGCACTGGAAGCTCAGTCCCTATCAGTTGCACTGGAAGCTCAGTCCTCAGTAGATGCATTTGCCAGAGTGTGAATGTCTGAAGACAAGTAGACAACAAGTTCCAGGTTGATCTATTTACATGAAGGGTTCATTCTAGGTATGCGCTATAGTTGCTGATGCTTATGGTATGAGCACCGAGGGCTTTGCTGTAGCATTAACTCAAAATCGCACCTCCAAACAGCGGAGCAGAATCATTTATGTTTACTCCTACTTTGGTTCAACCAGAAGGTGGTTTGTATTACATTTGTCCATGGATTTAGTGGAAGGACGAGGAGCAGGCAATGGTCCTAAACGTATGTACAGAGCAGCACAATGAACAGAGCAAATTCTATTCCGGCAAATTGGTTGTATCTCAGACATCAAAAGGCGGTCCAGACAATTCCAGCAGTTTCAAAGCACCTCCAATCATGGATTCAGCGACACAAATCCACCAAAGGGCGGTCCAGTCATTTCCGCAGCATCAAAGCACCTTCAAGCGTGGTCCGACCTCAAAGGCGACACCTCCTGTTGTATCAAAGCGCGAAACCCTCTCTGTGTAACAAGAAAGTCTGTGTAACAAGAAATAATGTGTAACAAGTGAAATACTGTGTAACAAGTACGCGGCAGCTGTTTTGCCGCCTTTCAAAGCAAGTTAACCGTTAAAGTAAAAAAAATATATATATATTAGATTATCATTATATTATTTAAATAATCTAATAATTAAAAAAAAACAATTATATTGTATTATTATTATAATAATAATATTAATATTTGATTATAATATTATATTATTATTCTATAATTATAATAATATACAAATATAATTACCATATTATCATAATAATATAATCAATATTATTAAACAAAAGGGACTAATAATATAAACCCAAGAATTGATATAATAAACCCAAGGGATTAACAATAAAACCTCAAGGGATTATAAACCCAAGGAATTATTAATATTAAAAAGTTGAAGAACAAAGAAAACCAATAATTTGATATTATAAACCATTGCGAATTAATAAACCCAAGGGAAAAATATTAGAAACCTGCTATACAACAACCCTCCCCATTTCAAAAATTTTATATAAAAATTTTAACAATAAATGGGTCCCTTTTTTAATAAACTTAGCTAAAATCAATAGTTCTAAATAATAAGTCTTTTTGCTTTTAGGATAACTTCAATAATAATCGCATTTTGCAAAAAAATCATATGATACATGAAAATCCTTATGATGAGGTCCGATCCAATGTAAACGCGAAAAAAAACCTTGTCATAAGATAAACTATAAATGAAACATATCGCATTGCGCACATCCTTTGGCTAAAAGATGGACTTAATGTTTCCTTTGGCATTCCCCGATGCGATAACACAATCGGAAAGCGCATATTGCAAATTTCTTAAGGAAACATTCCATGGGGTCATACAACTCCGCCGATGCGACAAGGTGATCACAATCGCGCATCGGTAAGGTCTCGAAACACATAACAAATGCCCATTTGAGATCCGTCGATGCGATTTCATCATCATAAATAAAGGCGTGCTTTTCAATAAAGTGGAAATAGTACGGTTAAACGAATGCTTGCGGGTTTTAAGAGCATAAATCATTAGTAAATGAGAAATAAATGATTTATTGATTTCTTAAAGATTATCCCGCCTCCCTATGACAACTCACTCTTTATCGCAATCAGAGCTATACGAAGGAAATGGCTAAAGCATAAAGTTGGGCCTATCGATCTGCGATATGCGATTATTGCTAATCGCTGATCGGGAAAGTCACGATATTTACTTTAAAGAACTGTTATTAATATGTGTGATGCGACATATCATTATGGCATTTAATGATCACGATTGGTAGTTTCCGAAATCATTAATAAAGCAGTTATGGTTGAATCCTTCGAGGATTTCATCTGTGGTAACATAATATATCAAATTCATATCACTTATTGTGCTTAATTGTTGTTAATCTTGTGTATTGTGCATTATCTTGGAATGGATTTTCTCCTCTGTTACGGTCATCTGTTTCTTTTGCAGAGTAAGTTTGAATTCATCAATTCAGTAGAAATGTCGAAGAAATCAAAGAAAGTAAAGATTCCAGTCTTAACCAAAGAGGAACCAGTAAAGAAGGTCTTGATAGGTGATACTACCTGTGTCGGCCTGGGAAAAGCTTCATGGGAAAGCATATACAATTTATTGGAAGCTGAAGATCCAGAAGAAATTGAAGAAGAAAAGGGAACAGCTGATTCCACTGAGAAATCAGAGAATACTCTCAAGGATTTGGCTAGCTCTTTTCTCCATAGAATAGCTGCCCACGCTAGAACATTACCCTACAATGACTTAGTTAGATGGGTAATCAAGAGTATCAACATAATAGACAGAGCATTTTTTACGGCTGATGGAAGGATGTTTGGGTCGTTCAGAGCAGAAGATATCAAAAAGATGTACCATTTGGCGGAACTGCAGAAGCATTACAACAAGGCATTTGTCGAAGCCTTTGCCAAAGAAAATGACATGGAATCAGATCCTATCAGGCAGTGGAGGCATTACCCAAACAAACACAAGCATGAATCATCGAGTATGTATTTCGTTGACTCCTTAGCATCTCCTTACTGCTATGTTGGTGCTATGATATGTAGACTCTTTGGAGTCTCCGATTCCGCTAGGTTTTCAATTGAAATGGTTCCTTTAATGGAGGCAGCAGTTAACTCATATATCATGGATTGGGCAACCATTTTGTCTGATAAAATGGCCAACCATATCCTCAATTATAGAAGAAACAGGTTCGTGACTACCCGGGTAATACCCCTGTTTTATATGAGTGCCTACATTATGGACACTATATGTTTCAATTCTGATTACCCCATTCTAGGTTGGAAATGGACTCCACAAGACCCAACCCCCATTCACATCTATCATAAGGAATTGTGGAAAACCCATTATAAAAACCATCTTTATAGAATCTGTCATGGTTTTGTCTTGCCTGTTCATTATGCTATATTCAATAAATCCGCTCCTCGGTTATCTGATGAAGCCAGTGTCGACTTAACATCAATTGGTAATTGGTTTGGTGAAGAAAAGTTCACCTACATTAGACTTTTTGGAAGCACTGCTGCTCCACATGTTCTCCCCTTATACATTCTCGATAAACTATTTGCTAGGGAAATAGCTTATCAAATCACAGAAGCAGGGATGTCCAGAAACCTAAAGGAGTCCAAAAAGCAAATGTGGCCTTCATTCCCCCTCCCATGTGGTACTTTCACACTGCATGACTTCAAACATGCAGAGAAAGAAGCAAAGAAAATAAAAGCGCTAAAGTTAGCAATCATTCCAAATAGGCAATATGATCCAAAAGCAATAGCCTATAACTTCACCTCTCATGTCAAAATTGCCAAGTTTGAACATGAGAAAGATGATTATGATGATTTGTTCACCTCAGTTGAATTATTTTCTCAAGTAAAACAACTTGCGAAAGTCAAATTAGGAGCAGAGGGAGTAGAAGCATTTCTAAAGTTCAGAACAAATAGGTTGCAAAGTCTACCGATGGACTTATGAAATACCACCCCTATGTTGCAACATGAAGGCCAAAGTGAAGGAAAAACTACCCAAAAGATTCCTGAAAAGCAGAAGAGCCCTGAAAGGCAGAGGACAAAGCAAGGAACTAGTGAGCTCCTTGATACTGATATAAATATTGATCCAACTTTAATCAAGGAATGGGAGCAATTCGATATACTCATAAAAAACCCAAAGGACTCCCAAAACCTCACTACACCAAAACCGCCCACAGCACAACAGTCTGAGGTTATTAGTGTTTCGATTGAAGGGACAAGCGGCCTACCCAGGATGCAGCAGGATATAGAAATCATTCCCAAAAATCCCATAGAAGGGATTGTACTAAAAATAGAAGAAATACCACCCCTTGATGTATTCTACAGTCCAAAGCACAGGGCTGTAGTTAAAAGACAGAGGAAAAAGAGGAAAATCGATCAAGGACCTCTTTTAACTCCTCAGGACGAAATGATGAATGTGGTATGGAAGTCAGAAGTCAATCCTTCTGAGGATTTAACTAAATTATCTCAGTATGCAGGGGCTTATACAACAACAACAATGGACAAAGCCTCAGAGGTCAGTCAACTAATCAGGGATAAAGATCAAAGGATCACTCAGCTTGAGATGCAATCAGCAGAAGAACAACAAAAGATTAATCAACTAGAACAACAGCTAGCAGAACAAAGGCAACAAAATGAGCAACTTAAAGAATAGTTGAATCTAGAGAAATAGAAAATTGATAAGCAGGCTCTCTAGAAACAACAGAAGTTGTCTCAAGAACTAAGCAGCCTTCAGATAGCGATTGAGCAAGAAAAGAAGGCCAAGGATGATCAAATTGCACAAGTACAATTACAGATAGAAAAATACAAGGGTTATCCACAGGTTACTGAATTCAAAAAAGAAGCCTTGGAGATAACCAAAGCCTTGTCCCGGCAATTGAACATCCTTTCCCATAATATATCATTGGCCGACCCGTTGTGCGACATCTCTGCATCATTGATTGAGAACGCAGTTGATAAAAGATTGGAATTGGAGAAAGCAGATGAAAAAATAACAAACTTTCTCTCCTGGCAAAATTTAGAGGAAGGAATGGCTGCAAATCTGCCAAAAATACAAGAATCACACAAGGAAATCCTATTTTCGGAATGGGAATCTTAGCTAATGAAAGCCGAAAGAGCAACCTCTAGAGCCAGAGCTACAATGAATGGTGTAATCGAATTAGTAAATAACAGTTTACATATGTCTAATTTGATTTCCGATTGCTCTCCAGGTAAACTCCCGAAAGCAAAGGCACTGGAACACCATTGGAGACAGGAGCTGGCAAGCAGAGAAAAACATATCGGAGAAGTTCAAAACTTGACATGGGATGAATTCTGGTTTTTTCTAGTCAAGCCTCATAGCCAGCAGATGGCCATGAAATGCCTATCTGACGCGGTCAACTGCATGGTTCCCGAACTCTCCGATGCCACCTATACAACCCAGCTACATTCTAGGATGAGTCAGCCTCCGGAAATCCAGCCAATGCTAGCAATCTGTGAGCTGCAAGCACAAGAGAAGAAGTTGATTCAATGAATTAGTTCAACCGCCATCGCACTGCTATTTTTATACCAAATCCCAAATTTTCATGTCACAGTTTGAACAGCTTATAGCGATTTTTGTTGATAGTAGTTTTTATTTTTATTATTTAAGACCCTTTCATGTATTTAGAAAGGGTCCTCAATTTGTATAAAATTTTGACTTGGGAAGTTGCACTACTGTACTTCTAAATATTTTTTTATTATCAAAAAGTGCATCAAGGTTTCACATTTTTATCAAGAAGCTTTTTCAAGACTTGCACTTTTGCATCTTCTGGAGGTTTTCTCAAATAGCAAAGTGGAATCGAAGTGTTGTTCACATCGGAAGGATTCAAATGCATGCAGTACTTCTATCACTATTTTTGTCTTATTTCCTTATGTGAATGAACACTTCTTTAAAAATTGCTATTGTTGATATATGTATTTTTTCTCAAATAATTCTTTATCATATCATTTCTGAAGATTCAGAATTGTTATATTTCAAAAGATATATGTCAACGATATATATATATTTTGATGAATGTGATAATGTTTTTATAATTACTTTGTTTAATTTCTTAAACAAAGCAATCATTATATGAATGCATCTTTCTATTTGATAAGTAAGCCATCTATATGATTATTTGTCTTTTAGGAATAATCAAAGATCGCATTGTTTATAAATTACATGGCTTAGATAAGAATATTTATATATTTTTGAGTTGTAGGATAAAGACATTCTCATAGATCCATTCCACATGCTTCAAATTTGCGAAGCGAATCTCATGTTCTTGAAGATGAAGTAAATGTTACTCTGTTGTTTAAGATGCTTGTGGCAATATTAATATTTCCTATAGAAGAGTCAGAATAGATTAGTTCGATTGTGATCTAAACCAAAACCAATAGAAGAACCACATTGCAAACCATAAAACACTAAAACATGATAAATCATGACTACATTAATAATAACACATTTATATCACTACATTGTAAACAGTAAATAGAATTTAGGCCATAAATACATTGATATCAATACATGAATGTATTAATAGTATAAATCTCAAGAATATTGATATAAACACCTAGAACATGAAATCCCAACAATAATATTATAAATGTAAACAATATTTTCATTTATGGATCTTGGTGAACAAAGCGAAGGGATCCACACAGAAGACCACAATAGTCAGAAATGCAAGAGAAAGATATAAAATAGTAACACTCCCATTGGAGCAAAGCAACATAAAAGAAAAAAAACACATCTAAATTGCACACGTTGGATTTAAAGAAGAACAGCATAATAGGACACTTTAAGACCAAAGATATACAATTTTGTACATAAAAACAACATTAGTGTTTAAAATAATCACAATTTAACCAACATTGCAACCACAGAAAGAACATTGAGTCTTAACATATATTTTTTGTTTTGTCTACATCAAATAATCCACTACAAAATTGAAGTTCAAAACTATAAAGAAGGCCACAATGTTATTAGTTGTATTTCATAGCGATATGGACTTCAATCGCTCCTCTTCCTTCTTCCTAATTATAACATATGCGCTATCTTTCATCTTGGCATAACGTTGGAAAGAAAAAAGCAGTGCAATGCGTAAACCATCTATTGATTTCACTCTTGATATGGCTGTGAAGGTAAGGCCTTGCTGCTCTTTATTCCCGATATCAACTGACGCTCGTTCTAAAGTCAATCCCTGTGACTTGTGGATTGTAAGATCCCATGCCATCTTCAAAGGAATTTGTTTTCAATTTCCTCTTATCACTGGGGTGATAGGGACAATGTTTGGATTGCTTGCATCAAATGGAACACCAACATACTTATCAAAAACAACAATTGTGAACATTGGAAGTCGAGGTGGCTTAGAGGTAGGCGGATAGAATATATCCTTAACAAAACCAAGTGCACCATTCACCAAGCCAGCTTCAACCCATAAATTACATGTCAACATAACATGCTGACCATGACACAACAAAACTTCATGGTCCAATTGATCATCATCAACACCACTGATTTTTGAACGCCTTGAATATTCAGCAACACATCGTGCAATTGGAGAATTTAATGATTTTAACATATGCCTATTATGCAAGGACACCAAATTATTTGTTGGAAACATGTGAATTGCTGCATTAAATAAATCTCTTTCTGTAGGATGCAACCTCATATCAGCCTGAGACATAAGAAAGTCTCAATCTTCAAGAACAGGTTCTATGTTTCTTATGTTATTGAGGACTCTACGAAAACAAGATTGTTTCTCATTATTCCCTTGTTGGCGAAAGATTGTGTCAAGAGTGACAACAATGTTGAATTTGTTCCACAAGACTTTCCCTGCTATATTACCTGCATACAAAGGCTTATCTTTGACAGGAGGCAGTTGGCCAAGGTCACCCACAAGGATGATGGATCTCCCACCAAAAGGACAATTCCTTTTCTCTGGAAATGCTTCTCGTAACCGAGCATCTATTTGCATAAACAACCTTGATCCCAGATGTTATCACCCAGGTTGTTCCCTATGACTCCCAAGGGAATACGGCCGGGGTAACCACTAACCAATCTTTTGATCACTGTTTCTAGCCAAACTGTGATCAGAGAGGGCTCTCTCTTTATGATTTGTATCTGTTTATGATAGGGTTTTAGGCTAGCTATTATGCACAGGTTTTGTTTATGTTTTGGTTGAAGAGTTTCTTTTAGGTCTTATGATGTAGTATTCAAAGAGTCACATATCATTGGGCAATGGAGTCTATGGCTGTATAGGTGTCTAGAAACCTTGAAGTGAACTGGTGAAACTTACAGGGCCATTTGGATACTTCATAGAACAAATTTTGATTTATAACACAAACAGGTGAAAAAACCAGTGAAAGCAATTAAGAATTTTCACTAAAGTATTCAAGTATTTCCACCAAACTAGGTATGAGAAACAGATAGATGCCTCAGGAGCAAAAACTTGAATCCCTGGGGATGTCTATCACTGTAGAAGATATAATTTTAAAGTGCAGCAATTAAGAATTACACTTCATTCACTGTATCTGAAGAAAACATGGATAATAGCTCAGATTGAGTTCAGGGTAATCAGTGATTAAATCCTGGAACTATTCTTCTACTTTGCTATTAAGTGTAAAACATTTAAACAATGAAAGAGAACAAAAGACTCGAAAAACATGTAACACAGAGATTTAAGAAAGACTTATTGTTTTATGAAACACTCTGGAATCCTGCAACATTCACCATTCATCACAATGCATCAAGGTACGCCAAGCTTCGGAAATTCCATTCACCCTTTGTATTATTTCTCTGAGAATTTTCACAGCAAATGAGATGCCAAAAATGAAAATAACAACAACCCCTTCAGCTTCTGCGAGGGGTGAATATATACTTGTGATTGTTTACAAAATATCTGAGTTCTAAGTTATCTCAGACTTAATATTCTCACCAACTTTTGAGATATTATTATCAGAAATTTATTACAGCATTGAATACAAGATAAAGGCGTCTTGATGTTCTGTCAGAAGATATTTTGGCCTTTGGGAGCTGCTAAGTCGGTTGGGATACTTTGATCAAATGCTGGAGAACCCGACTTTTTGGCTTGTGCGCTGTATTTCGGGTCTGCTACCTTGTGATGGTGACTGCTGTTGTGGTGAGTAAATAGCCCTGCTGAGTTGGCTCAGCATCTGTCTCTTCCTTGTAGATTTTATCCACCAAAATTCTGCCTGTGCATGACTGTTCATAAACTGGAGAAAAACTATCGCTACCGGTTCGGGCCTGATAAGATTACCTGTGTCAAATTCCTCCATTCTTCCTGTGTGGGCAATTGATGATTTATGATTGCCCCCATAGTCTCATCTGCTTCTGTATACTTAAAGAAATTTGGTGGTGTATCAAACAGGTGATCAATTTCATTCATGATAAAAAACAGGTTATCCACTCTATCATACAAATTCTGCCCTGATGCTGGCCCTGTTTCTGCTGAGGTACTGGGCTGTTTTGCTATTTGTGCTGCAGCATGTGCATCAACCCTTTTGATGTAATTTTCCAGGGTAAGCAGCCTTCCTACGCTGCTTAATATGCTGGGGAGGCCTCTGTTTTGTAATGCCACAAATCTGTCCAAGAATTTGTTGATCTTGGTCTGCATATCCTGTGTTCTTCTTTCCAGCGTTCCAACTAGGTTTCTTAGTGTCAGGACTCTTTTAACTACTGAGATTGTTTCAGTCCTGTTAGTAATTCCCATGGTAGCTAGTTGAGAGCTAGTTTTGTTATTCAAAATAGTGATCATTCTGCTGGCAGCATCTGGCATGTGGCCCAAGCTTGCTCTAGCTCTCTGTACTTCCCTGTTTGCCTTGGTAATGAGTACTATTTGCTCATCCATAGTCTCAATATACTGCCATTGATTGGTGATGGACCGCCCAATGTTACCCCAGAGGACTGCTTTTAGTTCTGCTGTTACTTTTTTTAGTGCAAGCTCTTTTTCTAGTTCAGCTATTCTCTTTTTTAGAGCTTTTATTTCTCTTTCCTTTGCTGCCTCATTCTGCTTGCTTTTATCAAATCTTTCATTCACCTTAGTCAAAGACCTTTTGACTTCATCAAGCTCTTTCATTTGGGATTCAAGAACTCGGATCTCAGCTTGCAACTTCTGCATATCCAGACTAGGAGTCTGCTCTGTTGTTGGCGTAGTTGTGGCTGTAGATGATGCTGTAGTTCCCGTCTGCTGAGGAGGAAGAGTAGTTATTGGAGTAGCTTCTTCAAGATTGATTACTTCCGGAGGGGGCTGGGAAGTTTGGCCTTCTTCTCTTTGCTCTAATGCTGCTTGTAGTGCTGCCTTTGCAGCTTCTGATTCTCCTAGCTTGTCTTGAGTCCGAACTAGCTCCTTGTACAGGGATATCATTAGGTCTGTAGCATCCTTTTCCTGCCTTTGCTGGGCAACCTCGTCTGTTTGTGGATGGATGGTAGCTGGGAGCTTGATTTTCTTTCTTAAGGCCACCATGTCTGCATCCCTTAGCTTCAAGAGTTCTTGGATACCTTTAACATCTTTAGGATCATGTCCTATTTCTATAATTACATCTTCCAAGGACTTGATCCTGTTGTCCTTGGCTTGTGATGATGCTCTTTCCAATTCCAGCTGAGAGGCTGTGTTATCAAGGCTACTCTTCATTTTGTAGTTCTCCAATGTTTCATCTGCCAAGGAGGCATACACCATTTCACCGGTTTGTTTATGCAGTTCGATCTTATCCATAGGGTGTATGTCTTTAGCCATAACCTCCATGTTGGTTCTTAGATAATCCGAGGTAGATTGAGGATGCAGCGTTGTGGGCATGAAGTGACTCATGATCATCTTGCCTTCACTTACATCAAAGGCAGACATGAGTCTTTGCTGATTGGTAGGAGCCAGGTTCAGCAAATGATTGTACAGCTGTACTTTAATAGGATCACTTCTCCTCTTAATGTCAATAAATTGTTGTTTGATGCTTGACTGTCCTTCTCTGTGCTGGCTGGAGGAGCTGACCTCTCCTCCTATAGCTCTATCATGTTCATGCTGGAATGAACTGGCTGAAACTTCTCCACTGGGTGGGCCTATGCCCATTGCTTGCCTTACTGCTATATCATCCTCTGGAAAGTCATTTAGTCTTTGTCTTTTCTCTCCCCGATTGATGGATGAAGTCAGGGGAGTCTCTCTATCTCTTTTCCTGGTTAAGTCCTCCTTTTGTGGGGTTTGGAGGACCGAGGTATCAACAGTAGTCTCTGCCCTAGGAGGCACTTTTGTCTGAGCCTGTTGCTCTGTGGAGCTTGGAGCATCAATCACTTTTTCTTGCTGCAAGGGCTGCTGTTCACTATATTGTACGTCTTCTTGTTGCTGCCCTTGTTCCTGCTGCTCCATTTCTTCTTGTTGCTGTAGCAATGTATCCACTTGTTCTTCTGTCAATGGAGGTGGCTGCTCCACCTGCTTCCCTTTATCTTTGCTTGCTGTCTGCGGTGCCTTCTCGGCAATTTGCTGCTGGGTTGTTGATGATGTAGTAGCTGCTCCCAGCTGTCTTCTGTATGAATGAGGAACCTGTCCACAATTTTCCAAGTCAGCTTGCTTTTGTATATTTCTAGCTTCTCTTTCTAGAAGCTCTTCAGCAGTTATTTCTTCTTCTAAGGTACCCTCTTCCCAGCTTAAGGCATTGGCATACTGTTCAATCTCAGGTTGTCTCTTGTGTGCATAACCACCCAATTTGTATCTTATCTTCCTGAGGGAGATAGAATGATTGGGGTCATAGGGTACCCATTCAAAACTAGTTTGCAGTCTGAGGCCTTCCAGGATAGTGTTTGCCTCTTTCCATCCCTCCTCTTTTCTGTTATATAGGAAAGGACCCAGCTGGCTCCTTACCTTTAGCTGTGACTTCTTGTTCTTGCTCTGAAAATGCAGGTAGTCTGAGTTGCCAAACTGTCTGAAATATTCCAAGGCAAAAAGCCTCATGGGGACATACCTTGGCAATCTAAAAGGTGTCAACTCACAGCCATATATTCTGATGACTGTATGGTTTTGGTAGAAGTACCAATTCCCAATGCTGTAGGACTTATTCAAATGGAGAATTCTCCTCATGTCATCGGTTAGTCTAGGAGGAGGAGTACCCTGCAGTACTGTCATGGCTGGATAAATGAATAAGTCAATGAACTCATTGTATGTATAAGGTGACACAGAGGTATGATGAAAAACAGAGGTCCAGAACACAACTGACCTTGGACTTCCTTGGGCATTGAGTGGCTTTAAAGGAAAAGAGAAGGTGGCTGGTTGATAAAACAAGAAGAGGTGGTATATGTATGAGGTATACCTGAATAGTCTTTCTCTCTTTAAGTTCATAAACTGGTCATGGATTTTATCTGCAATGTATGTAGCATAATCATAATGCACAGCTGGGGGCTTACCAGGAGAGAATAGAGACAGCATTGCTATTATGGTTTCATCCACATCCTCCATTCCCTTGAATCCTAGGACATAGCTGATTAAATCCACTAACATCCTGCCCAATTCATTCAAATATTGATACCCAATAGGAGGGGTTCTGATGGTGTCCGAGCCTGGTCTTACAAACAGCTGATTAATCTTAATGATTTGGTCACCTGACAGCTCGCTCCCTTTGTTTACCAAATTCTGCATATAGAGGGGGGTCAATTGCTTGGCAGTATGGAAGTGCAGCATTCCATTTATACTTTCTGGGGTAATCTGGAACAGGACTGAGCCTGTGGGGCTGATGACAGCTCTTTGGTTTGGGTCATAGCATTCCTGGCAGCTGTAGACCAATTCTGGCATAGGATTTACTTGGGGGAGGTTGTAGATGGGCAAGTTTGAGTCCCAAATCCCCAAGATATCTGCCCCACTCAGGTGCTGGGCCTTCAACTCATTCATCATCTGGATATTGTATTTGGAGCCCATAGGGAACCAGTCCAGCATCTGATAATCCATGTCTCCTAGGGCTTTCCATGCTAATTCCTGGTGAGGAGCATTGAGGGGCTTGATATTCAGAGCAATAGGAGTCTCCATGGCCTTCTTCAAAGTTCAACAATTGTAGGTGGATTGTTTAATGGAAGCAACACAGAATAGAAGTGATTTTCTGTAAAAACAGTTTGTATCTCAGAGACCAGAGGAGGAAATTACACAACAGCAGTTGAAATACTGTTTGTTTCAGGAGCAGGGCTTCTCTATGGTCTCACTATGTCCTCTTTTAGCGGGTGAATTGAGCTTAACAAGAAATTAGCCGGGAATACGCAGTGAATGTTGTTTTTGAGTGAAATTACAGGTATTAAGGCTCAGCTGGTGTCTTTGGACTTCACAATTGCAAATGTGGATGTGCAGAGGGAAATGGCCGGTGAAAATATAATTTTTATGGTGTCCTTAGCCCCCTGAGTAACTTTTATTTCAATAAGAGGCGTATGGAGGGCAGCAGGCGGTAAATACCTGTTAATTGACGAACAGAGGTCGCGTGGGCGTGCACAGTTGGAGCTGTGGAGGTCGCCTCGGTCAATCGAGCAGGTTGGCGAAAATTTGGACGTAAACGCTCATGCAGAAAAACAGTAGAGAAACGCACAAACAATGGAAAAATAGACGTTTTTTGGCTTAATATGGGCTTTTTATGATTTTGGCGCTTTTAGTGATGACGTCAGCATGACGTCATTGGTGGGTCAAGGTGAGGTGACGTCAGCTGACGTCATCGGGTGACGTGTCAATACACTGTTGGTCCATGGGGGCGATGAGGTAGCAGCCATGTCAGCGGCCAGGTGGACGAATAACAGGGGCAAGGACAAGCGGATATGACGTGGCGTTGTGACATAGGAGGGCAACTGGCGGTCTGAACCGTAGCGGTTACGGTTAAGGCTAACCGCTACGGTCTCTCGGGGCGGTTCTGGTACGACGCCGAATGTGTCAGGCCTTGCTCCGAGAGACTTTAGCGCTTGACGCGTGGAGAGGCCCTGACGCGACGCAACGTCACCTTCTCGGGCGGTAAAGGACGGCTGCGGGGGCTGCTCCGATATCATCGTGGATCGTCGGATCTTCGGGCCTTGATCCGACGGTGGGCGGAGCAACAACATGCGCGGGTGATATGTGGGCGGAAAACTTTGGGTTGCGGGTTTTTTTAATGGTTTTTCCAATGTTTTTTCATAAAATCAAACTGCGCGCTAACCCTTTGGAAATGCGCCAGAGGCGGGTTTTTTGACTTTGGGTAATTCTTGCAAAGGTTTTAAGGGGTAAAAGAGGGTTTACAAGGGTTTTTGAATGCAAATGGTGGTTTGAGGAGCGAGTTGGCTTGTAGCAAGGGGGAATGGGATGTGATAGGTTCACCAAGGTGACCAGAGGTCTCTTTGGTTCCTTTTGCAGAGCATATGGCTATAATGCCAAGGGGAGGAGTATTTATAAGATTTTGGGGCTTTATACACCATAGTGTTAGTATTATTAGGGGAGGGGTAAGATAAGGGAGCTATATAGTAGAATTAGAGGTTAATATGAATGAGGGGAGCAAATGAAGGGGACTTTACTGAGTTTATGTAAAGTTGATTTAGTTTTGAGAGTAGATCAAAATGAAAAGATCTTAGACAAGAAATGTGGCTTCTGAAAGAACAAGAACCATCATAAAACCATGATCTCTCTTCATAAATCTCAGCTAAAGAAAGGGAATGTTAGTAATGGAATGAAGGGGGAGAGGGAGGTTAGTCATGCTCCTTGCTGTAATTTGATGGAATTCACCACTTTGTCCATTGATAGATTTTTGCCTTGGCAAAACACCTCTTGACATGTGTGAAATGGTGAAAATACCTTTTCTGCAACCACAACTGCTTACCCAGCTACTTTCCTAACATTTTTTGTTTCTCCTTGGAGGGTGCATTTAGGCTTACAAACCCTTACTTGCCTATTCTTTTCTTTGGCTTTTTCTTTATTCTTTTCTATCTACTTCTACCCTTATCTCTTCCAAGGTCCCAGATTGAGCTGTTGGGAACCTTTACTTCTCTACCTAAACTACTTGTCTGCCAAGATTAAACAGTTTGGACAGACTTCTTTCTCTATTCTATAACTCAAAATTGAAACATGGCATGATCCAGGTTAAACTGTTGAATCATCCACAAAATTGAAATAAAGGTCTTCAATATTTGAAACAGATTACACACCTCTTGTTCTCTAGGAAATATGGGATCTTTGTAATACCAAAGCAGAGCATATTTGGACTTTCCTTGGCCAATCATGAAATATGAAACCTATTAGTATAGGTATCCAACACCAGAAAGCTCATTTCATCAATCAATATATATCTAACATGTCGCATTTCTTCTTGGAATACTGCAAGTGACTGCCCCTATAGTGGTTGCATATCTTTAATTGGGATTTTTAGAGCCGAGTGTATTGTTTTTGCATGTATATTAAAAGCAGCTATTCTTGTTGGCGCAAGAAGAAGCAAAGGGCTTCTTCCATCACTTGACAAATTAGAAAGAGCTTCAAAAATACAATGGATAAGGAAAGACTTCCTAGTGCCCGCAGTGCCCTGAATAATCATAAGAAGAGCTTCACGAATTTCATATTCAGCAAAGTGCCTTAACACAATCTCAAAAGCAAGTCGTTGTTTTTCCGACAAAGAATCTGGAGATGCAAATGTTCTATTTGAAAGGTCAACAATATCACCCGCTGATTTTGCATTCCTTATAAAATTAGTAGCTTCCTCTGCAACATCATCAGAAATAGTTGTACTTTCCCAGTCAAAGGATATATCAAAGTCCCTTCAACCAAGGGTGTGAAGATCATAAACATTCACATCGTTTGGTGGAACCAAACAAGAGAAAATCTGCCATTCTTGAAAATCATCTTCAACATTCATTTCGTGGTTAGAAAAATCACCATGTTCTTCATCTTCAATATTGTCTATAATTGATGGGTGTCAATCAACATGCCATGCTCGATATCGAAAATTCCTCCAACTTTCAATAATAACTTCAGCTGAAAGGCCAATTTCTACAGAAATGTCACGAAATGGCTTGTACAATAGCAATTCTGACTAGCAAAAGGTTTCAAATTCCTCTGAAGCCTCACCGGGAATAGAATAAAACCGTGGCCAAACCCAAACAATAGCATGAACATCTCTAGCCTTCCATGGATCTTGTTTACGCTTGCTATCAAATGTCCAAGATCTTGTTGCTTTTATCAAAGATAGATGTTTAAGGAAAAAAGGTCTCTTCTGATAATGTTGAATGAAAGTATTCTCAGATGAACATTGCAAGCCATCCCTTGATATTTTCCTAAAAACCTTTCTTCCAACATTTAAGGAAACAAATTTCTGACTACAAACAACAAGAGGCAGCTTAAGCAACATATGGCATGTTTCTTGTGCTCCAATGTCACAGTCAACAATCGTTTCTGCAAGAAACTTTCTATATGCACATAAAGCACGATCCTCAGAGCCAATAGAATTTGAAATTCTAGTTAACATATGATGATAACTTTTAGACCTTTTTTCTACTTTCGATGCATACTTAGCAATGTATTTCAACACAGCATAGCGAGAAAGCATTGGCTGGCAATCAACATTTGCACGCCACATTGTTAGAAGGTCAATGTTATGTACATTAAGCCTGTCATCATTTCTTGCTGGCTCATATTTTTTTCTTCCTTGATCATCTATGAACAATCTTGATTCACCACAAAGATCCCATGGAGCATTGTACCGACATGTTAGAATAGTGCCCTTTTTGCGCAAACAAGAATCCACAGTACACTTTGTGTGCCTTTGGACACGGTTTAACAATTCTTCATAATCATTATGAGGATTAGAAGAGAAAATCTGACCAGTATTCAACAAGCAAGGGTCATCATTGAGGCTTCATGGAATCATTATGTTGCGACGATGTATGTCACGTGGATTCCATGCAGTTACAAGAACATCTTTGCAAATTGTACATCAGAACAATTTAACCAATCAAGTATTTCCATGTCAGGAGCACCTTCTAACCATAAGAAACCATGGATATGTGTTGAACCTCTGTGTTTCCACTCATATCTGAAATAAATGAACTTATAGTTACTACAAACAATATAAATAGAATCACAATAAAAGTTGAAAAAGTATAGAAAAAAAATTGAACACAAACCTGTACCAAAAGTCTTTAACTTTAAGGTATTTTTGGATAACTTCCTCTCGAAAAATATTGAATTTGTGGTGCATAAATGCCGCAACAATATGAGGGTACTGGATAAAATTCTCAATTTTCATATGATGCTCATTTGAAGAACGAGAATGTGAATGTATGGGCATGAGGTTATGCAACTCTGGCCACTTTGTGTCAACTGCACTCAAAGTAAAAAATAAAGATGGACATCCTAACTGAGTAATCATGTCTGTCAATTCAGATTGACACTTAGTCCAGTATGCCCTTGTACCTCTTAGAGAAGAACCAAATCGCATAAGATGCTCAACCAACTTATTATCTGGTAAATCAGATAGTTGGTGACACAACTCCTCAATTGTTGTAGGTGACTTATCATGTAAATGTTTATTTGCAAAAACTGCAGCAGTTGCTTGGCTCCGATGTCGCATTATCATGTTTAATAGGTAATATCGAAATCGAGGATGGCTTCCAAATCTCTGATCATAGTACCTAAGAAGATGCAATGCATACTCATGAACTTCAACACTACAAATACATGGTTGCAACCAATCAACATCACCAGTGAGGAATAATGTTAGGAATGCCATATCGAACAGCCCCTCTATATTATATTCATTCACTAGATAGGTTCCAATAGTGGGTCAATCCATGTCTTGAACATGTGAAGAATGAACATTATCAAGAAATGCTCTAATTTCTTCCACTTCTCTGTGTTCATTTGGTAGGTGAGCAACAAAGGAAGAAGGATGAGAGGGCAAATGCTCAGCATGAAACTCTTCATTATTAGTTTCATTGATCTCAAATTCTTCAATATGACAATCAACAAATTTAAGCCTGGAGGAGACATCTGTTGATCTTTCGGGCAGAGCATTCACTGAATCATAATCAATTACAACATTGTTGGCCCTCAGTTTTGGTCTATTTTTGCTTAAGGAAACTTACTTAATATTTATATTTTCCATCCATTTTCCATCACATCCATCTCATTTTGATGTATTTTATGCATATTCGGGTGTTTAATTTTAATTTTGCAATTTGTAGAAGTTTTTTATGAAAATTGAGTTTCAAGTGCAATTTTGGACTGAATCAGAAATTCCTATAATAGCTATGTGGATGACATATTTGCAGGACACTTGGGCTCGAGTTGGATGCATTAATGGAAAGCTTGGGAACTAGGAATGAGCTAACTCCACTTGGTTCGGTCAGAACAAGCTTTATTAGGCCTGGTCAAGGCTGGTCAAACATGACTAGTCACCAGAAAATCCCTAGGAAATAGGGCAGTTTTGAGATTTTATGGGATTAACCATATTTCTTGGGATGAATTGGATGAGTTCGACTTAGATAGGTGGATATGAGTGTTAGAGATAATATAGATCAGTTTGTTTCATAAAACCTCTATTTAAAGCCAAGACTTTGATGGCTTATAAATAAAATTTATATGTAACTTTTATATAATTTTATGCTGAGACACTTTGGAGTTTGAAGCTAATTTGAAGAACCTGTTTCATTTCAATTTGTTGTTCATGCTTGGTTGATTTACTGAAGTTGCTGTAGCTTAGATTTCTTCAACTGTGCAAGGCAAGGGTGGAGGGCCCCCACACCAAGCTAAGTGCACTTCTTGGTTCAATTTTCATAGTTTTCATAGATTGTTCTTATTTCAAATGTATTTAGATGTGTGATGATTGCTGAATGGATATTGGTTTAATTCTAATCTACATATGAAGGGACACACAGGAATTTAAGTTAAATTCCCCTTCTATTTGATCTTGAACTAAAACTGAATTTCATTCTCCATTTCTTATTTGTAGTTATTTCTGTATTTCTGGTTTGAAGCAATGGTGATTGTGATATAGTAGGATTGTGAAGAAGGACAATCTGGACCTCCTTAGTTAGTAGCCTCTTCTTTTACATCTTCTGCATCATAAACCATTGTTAATTAGTGCTCTTAGATTTATCTTCATGAAAGTAGTATTGTAGGGAAGGACAACCTGGTTCTCCTAAGTTAGGAGCCTCTTCCCTCATATATTACATAAATGAATTAGAAATTGTTAAAATAGGTTTATATTTGTAATATGCACTTCTTTAGTTTTTGAAAACTTGTCTTTCAAGTTTGATTATATCTGATGTCCATATATTGTGGATTTGCCTCCAAGTTTTACAAACCCGGATTGATAATTAAATATTTGTGTTAATTTAGTCAATAAATTATCCCAACATTTTGGCGTCGTTGCCGGGGAGGCAATTATCAGCATAGTCAAATAGAAGATAAACAAAAACACTAAAAAAATTAGTTAGTATACATTTCTCTTAGTTATGTTTCTTTATGCCTAGAAATAGAGATCCTGAAAGTAGATTCCCAAAACAAACCCCCCAACAAAAAAAAATAAAATCAAAAATAACTACAAAATCCATTTTCAAGACAAGATCTAAAAAATGATGTTAAAGAAATCATTTAGAGAAGGAGGGTATGCCACCACAAGACTATTCTCAAGTCCTTGTCCTCAATTTAGAATGCTCACTAGGGATGAATCTTTATGTCAAAGGATAGAAGAGCAACAAAACATCCATGAAGATGATCCACAGGAAGAGAATCTAGAACTTTCTTCTACCTATCTTTGTGAGGAGGTGAATGAGTCATGGATCACAAGCAAAAATATACCAAAACTGAGGGCCAACATCTCCCCCTTGCTGATCTTCAAGCATGTCCTCATGCTTACTTCTTCCTTTTGAATTTTTACTTCTCTATGCTTACTAATCTGCTGATGTACCTGTGGCTCTGTCCCTTGAAGATGAAGCTTTCTCTTGAGCTACCTGTAAAAGGATATCGATGCCTTCATGTACTTCTTCTCTTTTCTTGTAGATGACATTCTTTACCTATCAGTGGAAAAATTATGGCTTGGGCTATGTATTATGGAGTGATGGGAACAAGAATGTGTCCGATGTGTGATGAGGTTTCACCATCAACATACAAATTCAAAAACTTTACACAAGCAATGAAGATCAAACATTAGAGCCAGAAATTGAAGAATTTCTAGCAAGTATATCACACAATCCCTTGTGCATACAAGATTTTGAACAAGTACCACAAGAAGAGTTTTGTGCTATGACAATTAATGAGAACCAAGTAAACAAAGATCATCTTAAAACTTGGTTTCAACTAGTCATTAGGTCACAACACTACTCCATTCTTCAACATTCTTTCTCATCAAATCTTTATGATGAGATAAATTTTCATGTCCAAACATTCATTAAAGTATATTTTTAAAAGTTGGATATGAGTTTATTTATGATCTTGTTACGAAAATGGATGCACTGGAAATTCTCTTATACTTGAGAGAATGAATTATTTTTCTAAAATAGGATAGAATAGAATAAATAAACAAGTCAAATGAATTCACAATAAGATTTCCATAATAAATTTGTTTCAAACTATTTCTTCAAATCATTGTTCAATATTCATTTGAAAGGACTACATGGCAATGTAGTAAGAACAAGCCTATTTTGGGTAACCATATATGATCATTCTGAAATCATGGTTTTTTACATATCTCTTGAAATCTAGTTTTGGAATCCATTTTTAAGTTTTCAATTTATATCACAAATAAAAATGTGATCAAAATCAAAACTAGGTCTCAAGTGCAATGTTGAGGACAGAGTTAGTACAACCTATATTTGAGGTGTCTAATGGAAACATTTTTATCTAAAATTCATAGGGAAGACAGCCCTTGGAATCTAGTTTCCAAATAAATTTGAATCACTTCAATCAGGTATCATATGGAAAAAGTTATTCTTGAAATACTAACTGCTTGTCGAAAAATCTGCATGGTGACAATTCTAGGTCTTGACTTATCAATGGCATATTTGACATACCAAATCATCTTCTTTTCCAAACCTGTTTATATGGGAGATATATATTCAAGTCTAGTTTAAGAAACAAATTGAATCATCCCATTTGGAGGTAAAATGAAGAAGTTATGCCACATTTAGTGACTGCATGTCTTCAAACTAGCGTAGTAAAACTCTGCCTCCTAGGTCTGTTCATCACCAATTTTGTGATATCAAGCCTAAGAATTTTTAAAACCTGTTTCTACTAGAAATACAAAAATGAATCTACTTTAATCTCCAAGTGGAATCACATTGATCCGATCTTTATCAAAGAAGTTACACTTCAAATAGTGACTGTTGGTCTAGTTAAAAATTAACAAGCAGCTCTATCAAACATGGCACTCCTTATAATTTTTACCATATCATTTTAAACCATTTTGAAAACCTGTTTATACTGGAGGTAGCCATATGAATTCACTTCAACTTGGCTTTGGAATCACTCTAATTGGATATAAAACGAATATTTTGTAAACAAAATACCGCTAGGAGGTTTAGGCTGGCCACCATTCCTCAAGGGGTAAATAAATGCATTTTGTTTGTATATCATCTTTGGACTTGTTTTCTAAGCAATGCTTGTAATGATTTACATGTTTATTGGAAGAAGAGAGACTGTACACCTCTCTTCCTCCATCATCTAATATTGTATTGCAGGCAAGTGCTATGTTTTTGCAGGTCATAAGAAGAATGAAGGAGTGAACTCCATGGATGAAGTAATTTTCAAAGTCAAATTCATATTTCAGAATATGAATACAAATGTTCAAGTCAAAGCAAAGTGAAAATTCACCTGATGTTGAGTTCATCCAATGAAACTCAAACTCTTGAAGCTTGCTCTTAGACGCTGGCCAACAACATCAACAAACCCTACAACATGATCGAGATCGAGGCAAAAAGACATGAAGATAATCATCAAAAGAAGCAGTCAAGTTCTGTAAAGTCAAGTCACAATGAAGCCTTTCATAAGCCATATTGTTCATGATTTCATCCATCATCCATATTGTATGTTAAGCTCCGCGACCATGCATGTTGAAGTCCAGACTTATTATCCATCCATTTACTACTAAATCATGACTTCAATATAACCTATTTTCATAAGCTTTTCATACTTCCCTACTCCATTACACCCCACCTCCATCCAGAAAAGAAAAGAAAAAATAGAAAAAGATAAAAAATAATAAAGGAGTTTGGTTGTGAAAATCCACGAAAGTGGCACAATACAAACTCGAATTCATATAGGAAAACCAACAAGCTTGGCCAATATGAATTCTCTATTTTGTTTTACCATTTCTTCAGTTTGAGTTTGCAGGAATCATCCTCCAGAATAAACAAGACTTGAGGACAAGTCTTCCCATCAGCAAGGGGGAAGGTCGCAAAAGAAACTTAGTTGTGCAGCTGAATTGACGACGAAACTTGTATTGTTGGCAGTAGGGACCTGAAATGTTAGCAAAAACATGTATATATTGCATAAAAATGTACATGACAAAAGGGACCTGACTATTATGAATCAATTGCAGAGGGACCTGAATGACATCAACAATCAATGGACTAGAATCAATGAAAATCGTAGAACATGAAGCATAAATAAGCTCTATGTTTCTATCTATCTACGATATTCGAACAAGACAACTTCATCCAATATTGTTAAAGAACAACAACATTCATCCAATACTATCAGGGAAGTACAAGTATAGTAAGTGCACAATTTTGCTCTTGTAAATTCAATTTTTTGTAGAAATTTTTAGAGCTTGTTAAAATTGAGATTAATACCTGAATGCATATTTTATATTCATTACATTACCCTCATCCTATATCCATTATTCTATAACCATTAGCCTATGTCCATCCTACATTTACATTCTACATTTACCCTATACCTAATCCAATGTACATATGTACATCTTATATTCATTCCATAACCCTAACATTTCATAACCCTAAATATCATTCTCTATTTACCTATATTTATTTTCTACATTCCATATTCATTTCATAACCCTAACCCTAAGTATATAACCCTAAGTATTTTTCCTCCAAGCAAAAGGCATTAAAAAGGATGCAAAAAGTTGAACCTGCACAAATAAAGCAAACATTAGTACTCTGGAGATAATTTTAAACATGACCTAAGTGGTCATTTTAAAATTAAGAGATATATATATTGCAATGAATACATATGGAACATGTGCATTATAAAGAGAAATCAAATAAATGAAATCGAAATGATTTATTTTGACAAGCTTATAATAGCGCATAAGAGCAATACTATTGGGGTGTAAAGGTTATCATAATACTCATATGATGGGCATACAAAAGAATGAGTTAAGGCCTTATGAAACAAATTTTCAAATTACAGCAGCATCGACATCAGAGGGTCAAATCAAAATGGTCAAATTTTCAAAGAGAAGTCTACAGTTCTGAAACTTAAAAAATTACGCAATTATGAAACGATGTGAGTTGTGGAGCAGTGCTGATTAGCCGTAGAGGATACTCTGGGCTGTAGAAGGATATCTGTAGTAAAAATTGTGAGACTCTGAGCTGTGGAAAGAAGAAAATTGCGTAGGACCAAAGTAGAAATAACAATGAAGAAGACTGCCTAACAAACGCAGAAAGAAACCCTGTGTGGAGGAATCACTGTGCTATGGAGAATAACGTGGAATTGGGCGAAGAAATTAAAAGACTTTGTGAAGAAATAAAGGGAAATAAATTGATTTAAATGATGAAGTTAGAGACCGATATTTTCTCTACGCCAAGCTGACCGTTCTCAAGAATAAGAATACTTATAAGAATACTAATATCTTAAGAATCCATCACCATATCCAATGGTGGAATCTCATCAACAGAATCCATACGAGCAGCAATTGCAAAAACATCTCCATACTCAATCAGATCATTGCAGTCCTCTTGTGTTGGGTACCAAAACCGAGACATCTGCTCATTAGTTGAATTATCAATATCTATTGGAAAACAAATGTGAGTTACCATGTCATATAATAGGAAAGGAACTTCACTACAGTTGCACATAAGAACCAGACCATGGACTGTTCGGAATGGAAGATAGCCAGGACATTTGCTATTTATATCTGCAGAAATTTCTTCCAACAACTTCCATCTGAAACCCTAATCATCTTCAAAGTAGTCAATTCTTCGTTCAAAACATGGTTGACCAAATTGGAAATGATCTAATTCTTCAATTGACCATATAGAAGTGGACCCATCATTGACAAGGCATATCAACTGATTCATGTATATTGCTAATGACATACAACGTATGTCACTGATTGGAACAAATGAAAAACCCCACTCATTTTTTATTATGTCAAACCAATAGATTGTATACCCGTACCGAGGATAATCTTCATACTCCTTGTCGAGATACAGCCAAAAAAATTTACTTTTATAAAACACTATATTCTTGGGGGGTGAAGTGCCACCAAATGGAACAACAACCCTTTGCCATACCCTATCAAGACTACTACAAACATAAAATTTAGATTTCATTCCGTCATAGATATGTTTTAGAACAACCCAGTCATATTTTCTACTGCTTACATTTTCCAATAATGAAAAGAATCCCGAGTCTCCAATTTGTACTCGCCCTATGTTTTTAAATGCCTTTGTAAATGGATTCCAAAATAGTTGTGTGTTTGGGAGCATTCTGTTGGGAAGGATAAAACAACCATTGGTCCAACAACACACTCTACTCTGTATCTTGAATCTATGAATCCCAAATGAAATTGATATATGTGGCCATTCTGATTAAGGTATTGGGCAGCAAAACAATTGTCTTCACTATTGAGGAAATGAACGAGAAATCCAAATTGGTTCGTGGAGACATTCTTGCAACGTAAAAAGAAAGAAGGGTCCTGCAAAGCATTCTTCCATTTTTTACATACAGTGCCAAACTTTATCACAACCGATAAAGGGAGCCACAACAAGACAAGTTCAAGAACTTCGAATGGAAGAGAACTCCAAATAGTTGGATCCATGATGAAACAATGAAATCACCTAATAGTAAAAAAAAAAGGCATTTGATATCAACAAAACAATTTAATGTTGAATAAAATTAAAAGTAACATAAATACATAATTTACCACACACAATTTTCCATTTTGTTGAGACTATGTTAACTGAAAACATAGCAAAGGATCATGAATCCACCATGATGATAGACACAGTGCAAATAGCCATGGAAGTTGTTGAGACAGTCACTAAGAAGGAAGGACATCTACTGAAAGATGTTAAGAAGGAAGGAACCTATGCAGACGATTTAACCTTGGGAGAAGGAACACTAACAAAGGAGTGTTTTATAGAGGATGACCAATCTTTTGAAGCTGTCAGAAGTATGGAGAAGTATCTTTCAGAAGATAAAAAAACTCTGAAGTAAAGGAGGATGGAGAATGTCTGTTAAATGAGAGAAGCATTGATTTATTGCAGCAGAAAGAATTTGATAATACATTGATATTTGAAACTGTGACAACACAGGAACAAGTTATTGTGCAAGAAGGAGATGAAGTTCAGTTTGAAGAGCTGATATGTGAAGCAATAGTTGAGACTGTTGAACCTTACAATTTCCAAACTAATAATTTGTGTATAAATGCAGGAAACATAAGTAGAAGTGTCACAGAGAAATTGCATTGCTTACACTTACTTTGTAATTATGTATTGAATTATAGATATGTCCAGAGATTTAATCCCAAATTGAATAAGTGTAAGCATCGAATGGTGGAAGATGAGCGAACTATATCATTCTGTATATATATATATGTGTGTGTGTGTGTAGGTGAAGTGCAACAATCACACAGAGAATACATAAAGAGGAGGATCGAGATGGGGTGTTGAATCCATTAGAAGGACCAATCAAAGCTCAGGAGGAAGAGTGTGCGGCAAAATAACAGCGGGACGAAACCTTTAAAGAAGAGCAAAAATGAAGACTTAGCATAAATTCTAAGTAAAAGGAACGAGCGGAGGAGCGAAGATTGATGCTCAGGAACTGTTAGATCTGGGAAGATCAATGGCTAAGATCGAATCGGGAAGGCGAAATATCACATCGGCGGGGTCATTATACAGTTTAACTCCCCCAAGCGGAAAACCCAATTACACTAAGAAACGGTGAAAAACACAGTCGGAACCAAGTGCTGGACTTGAAATATTATAGGGAATGGTTTATATCCCTATGGGGTCCATAAAGATATCAGATCGGCGTATGGAAGCAGAAGGAGTCTGGCATTGAGGTTAAGTGATATGCAATTGCATGAGTTAATCTAAACCGTCAGATCGCAGATCAAATTGGGAAGGTGAAATATCACATCGGCGGGCTCATTATACAGTTTAACTCCCGCAAGTGGAAAACCCAATTACACAAACAAATGGTGAAAAACACAGTAGGAATCAACTGTCGGACTTGAAATATTATAGGGAATGGTTTATATCCCTATCAGGTCCATAAAGATATCGGATCGGCATATGGAAGCGGAAGGAGTCTGGCATTGAGCTTGAGCGATATGCGATCACGCGACTTAATCTCAAGCGTCGGATCGTGGATCGGATCGACGGTCAAGATCTGATCGCAAATTGCAATTAGAGGAAGCGCAGATCGGAGTGCACAATGGAAAGGCTTGGAGACCCGGAACCGATGGGCGTATAGTGGCGAATCTATAAAATTTGAGATCCGCTATATATATGATTCGGAGTGGGTTTCCTGTGTAATCCATATATTTCCGTTAAAGTGGTTTAATGCTAAAACATACGTTAACGCTCCGATATCGCATATCGGAGCGGAAGGGGCGATGAAGATACATATATATATGTATGACCGTGGAAGGACCGATGGCCGATTGCGATGAGGTTAAACCTTGGGAAACGTGAAGCAACAGTTGAGACTGTTGAACCTTATGATTTCCAAACTAATAATTTGTGTATAAATGCAGGAAACATAAGTAATGATGAAATACTTATAAAGTGTCACAGAGAAATTGCATTGCTTACACTTACTTTGTAATTATGTATTGATTTATATATATGTCCAGAGATTTAATCCCAAATTGAATAAGTGTAAGCATCGAATGGTGGAAGATGAGCGAACTATATCATTCTGTATATATATATGTGTGTGTGTGTGTGTGTGTGCAGGTGAAGTGCAACAATCACACAGAGAATACATAAAGAGGAGGATCGAGATGGGGTGTTGAATCCATTAGAAGGACCAATCAAAGCTCAGGAGGAAGAGTGCACGACAAAATAACAGCGGGACGAAACCTTTAAAGAAGAGCAAAAATGAAGACTTAGCATAAATTCTAAGTAAAAGGAACGAGCGGAGGAGCGAAGATTGATGCTCAGGAACTGTTAGATCTGGGAAGATCAATGGCTGAGATCGAATCGGGAAGGTGAAATATCAGGGTCATTATACAGTTTAACTCCCCCAAGCGGAAAACCCAATTACACTAAGAAACGGTGAAAAACACAGTCGGAACCAAGTGTCGGACTTGAAATATTATAGGGAATGGTTTATATCCCTATGGGGTCTGTAAAGATATCAGATCGACATATGGAAGCGGAAGGAGTCTGGCATTGAGGTTGAGCGATATGTGATCGCGCGAGTTAATCTGAACCGTCGGATCACAGATCGAATCGGGAAGGTGAAATATCGCATCGGCGGGCTCATTATACAGTTTAACTCCCACAAGTGGAAAACCCAATTACACAAAAAAACGGTGAAAAACACAGTAGGAATCAACTGTCGGACTTGAAATATTATAGGGAATGGTTTATATCCCTATCGGGTCCATAAAGATATCGGATTGGCGTATGGAAGCGGAAGGAGTCTGGCATTGAGCTTGAGCGATATGCGATCGCGCAACTTAATCTCAAGCGTTGGATCGCGGATCGGATCGATGGTCAAGATTTGATCACAAATCGCAATCGAAGGAAGCGCAGATTAGAGTGCGCAATGGAAAGGCTTGGAGACCCGGAACCGATGGGCGTATAGTGGTGAATCTATAAAATTTGAGATCCGCTATATATATGATTCAGAGCGGGTTTCCTGTGTAATCCATATATTTCTGTTAAAGTGGTTTAATGTTAAAACATATGTTAATGCTCCGATATCGCATATTGGAGTGGAAGGGGCGATGAAGATACATATATATACGTATGACCGTGGAAGGACCGATGGCCGATTGCGATGAGGTTAAACCTCGGGAAATGTGACAAGGTTGTACGGAAGGGCGGAAAGGTATGTTTATGCGGGCATTTTCCTTTGTAAATGGTTTATAAGGAAATATGCGCCGATAAGAGATTTATGTGTTAAAAACATATGTAACCAAAGGTTTTGTAAGGGGAAGCTTATATATGTGTGATTTAAGGTTTTGTAAAGGTTGTGAAGTGGTTTTGTAAAGGTTTTAAGTGGAAAAATATCGCGGAAAGAAAAATTGTACATACCTGTAAGATCGATTTCTGAACACCTTTGAAACCTGAAAAAATAATAAGGAATAATTGAATCACACATGAACTACACCAAATTATTAGAGACAACCACGAGAGCATGGAAACAATTAAAAACGCAATCACTGAGAAAGCGTTTCTCCAATGCTGAAACTTGAAAAAAATAGTAGGGAATAATTCAATCAGACAAGAACTACACCAAATTATCAAAGACAACCGCGAGAGCTTGGAAACAATTAAAAATGCAATGAGATTTGCCACCTTTTTTACTAGATAGAAGCCGAGAGAAGCCAACATTCCAGTTATCCTTCAACAATTCCAACAACCTTAAGTGCTAACAAAGAAATGCATGCATCCATGGAGCGTTTGACAATCACTGAGAAAGCGTTTCTCCAATGCTGAAACCTGAAAAAATAGTAGGGAATAATTCAATCAGACACGAACTACACCAAATTATCAGAGACAGCCGCGAGAGCTTGGAAACAATTAAAAACGCAATGAGATTTGCCACCTTTTTTACCAGATAGAAGCCGAGAGAAGCCAACATTCCAGTTATCCTTCAACAATTCCAACAACCTTAAGTGCTAACAAAGAAATGCATGCATCCACGGAGCGTTTGATTATAATATATGGAATGGGCCATACTATGAGGTTCGAACTTTTGTAATGTAACTAAAAACTCAAAACCCTTGGTGGAGGAGAATACGAATAGGCAGAATGTTTCATATTTCGACTGTACTTAACTGAATTAAAGAAATGTTTCATCGATCGATGCCTACATACCTCATTGTCCTGGTTATTGATGATTGTTGGGCACAAATGCTTCAACCGTCATTGTAATGCATGAAACATGTCCTTATTACTCGAATTTATGCCTACATACCTCATTGTCATGGTTATGGATGATTGTCAGGCATAAATGCTTCAACTATCATTGTAATGGATCAAAACGTGTCCTTATGCTTCAACCATTCATACGTTTCAGAATGCAAAGAGACCACTTTCAAAGGCACTGTGAAAGATGGGTGTTCGACACTAATTTTTTTATTTCATTTTTTCTTAATCCTACATACGTGGTTATCAACGAGAGGCACAGTAAATTTTTAATCATGCTTTGTAAAAAATTAATTTAAGTATGGTTTAAACATGTGTTCTAGACATGCAAGAAAGTTACTGTTGCGAATTTCATTCATTGATTTAGTGACGACTACAAGAATATACTGGCATCTTTCAATCTAGGCCATCTGATCAAAAAGATTAATTAAAAAATGATTAACTTGCCGATTCTGATAGGGGGGATGCCTATCAGCGTAATTAAATTGTAAAGTAATTAGTATAGATTCATGCTAATTTAACTACTATGGATCAATTATATACCGTTGAAAATGATTAAATCTCTGGATTTTTTATTAAGTTTTGCATTTTTTAACATTTTATGATATTTGATGCTTTTAGGTGCTTGGTAGATTCCAAGTTAAGATGAAATACTTATTATTTTTTACTTTGAAAAAATTCAATTCACACAAAAATATTTTTTAATAAGAGTTAGCATTTTAGCTTTAGTTTATATTGTAACAAGGGTTGCATGGTAAGGTATTACTTAATTTGCAAAAAGATATTACTTAATTATTAGCCTAAACCAAGTGATTACACAAGAATTTAATTCAATTTATGTATGAATTTATATGAATTGAACTTTATGACCTTATCTTAATGATTTTGTGTAGTTGGTTTACACATAATTAAATAAACTTGAACCATGAATGATATAAGAATTGCTCATAAAATTATTATGATAACTTAATGAAGCATGCAATCCAAATATTTGCACCAAGATCCATAGATGACGAACATTATGCAAAAAAAAATTACCTTGTTATGTCATTGAAAGGTTTAGTTGTTGTATATTTGTTTCCTACATTCCACTTACATTTCTTGCAAATTAAAAACTAAAAAACCAATTATGTTTCTTGTGAATTAAGAACTTCACTATCAACTATGCTACTATGTTGCCTATGCTTCCATGATATGTAGTTTCTATTACGTTACATGTAGAGAATTTTAACTTAGTTCCATCAAATGACAAACGAGTTTGTATTTTCTATTAACTAAACAAAAGTTTTATTAAAAATAGGAACATGTCTTACAAATAATTATTTTCCTTTTTAAAATTATTTGTAAACTCTTCTCCCACATTTACTCCATTTTACAAGCTCTATATGATAAACATGAGTTGAGTGTTACTATGACATAACCAGACCTCCAAATTCCACTTATGGAAGTGGGACCAACAAACTGAAACTCATACTACCACCCCTCAATGACACTAGATCACTCAGCAGCCTGACAACCACTCCTGGTGATCAATACCTTGGATGGAACTCATTTTCACAAGCTTAACACCCAACCGCACCCATAACACACTGCGCATGTGGTTAGAAGCCTATAACCGCACCCACAAGCCTTCATGCATGCGATTATGACCAAAATCTCTTTGTTTTGTGTCAATGGTTGCAAGATCCGTGCCACTTTTTCAGGGCACTGCCTAAAATGCCCATAACTCTTCAGAATGCAGCCTAAGGTGATGACAAGTTTGGCAATTAATAATTAAGCTAGGTCTTGCTCAAAACATGCTAGGACATGATAGACGTTTTGTCAAACATATGGTAAACAAAGTAGTTACAGCTCGTGAATGCATATCTAATCATAATTATATTAACTTCATCTAAAAATCATCAAGAAGGCTCAATGTCTTGTCAAGCTAGTTGCAACAACACTTGTTAGCCCATGCATTCAACAATCATTCAATAACTTGTGAAATCATGAAAGAGATCCATAGTAAGAGCACATCATATAACTGTGCATATAACCAAAATATAACTAGAATAGAATCCATGACAAACTAGTCATAAAATCATCACATTAATCAGTACAAGTGCTCATAGATCACAATAGAAAAATAATTCATATTAACATATGCAAAGGCCAACTAAGACAGGGACTTCCACGTACCACCCGACCATAGATTATTTGAATCAAAATCTCTCTTTCAGTCAATCACCCATGCGCCATATTCCAGGCATGAATGCAGGACCATATGGGTTAAACCAAAATAGAACCAACCAGGGCTTCTAGAGGCCAAACCACCTCAAACCTTGACCACAGTGATATCACTTATACGGTCCATAAATCACTAACATCAACTAAATCAATCTCTCCCCAAGTTGTCCAGGGCTTAGGGGACTACTATAATGCCCTCCTCCCTCATCTACCCAAGTAATCGGGCAATTGGGGTAAACATGTGATGAGAAGTTACCATGATATGATTCGACCTCCTAAGTAACGTTAAGGAAGTGGAACCGACGAAAACACACCATACAAACCTTCCACAACAACAACAAGACCCTTAGGAACCATCCCAACCTCTCAAGTAACCAGCCCCTCAGTCCTACTGAGTTTTTAGACCAATTAACCCCGGATGCTCCCATGATATGGGCATGCCAACATCTAGAGGGCTCTGGACGCTCCCACATCATGGTATGCTAGCATCTAGGGACTATTTTGCTCAGTGTTGTGTTAGCATCCCTGGGATTTGAGCCACTTTTTCAGGGCCAGATCCCAGGTCACTGGCCAGAATTCAATGATACATTCAAAACATAAAAATAATAATGGACTAATGATACAAATGCAATCACTTTAACAAGGGCTTGACTGGACCCCTACTAGCCATTACTGGGATTTCGTCAAACATGTCACAAATATGTAATTTACAAGTATAAACAACATATTTGAGCATAGGGGTCTCATACTTATCTCATAATTACCAAGAATCATTGTTTCTTTATCACATTAATTGCATTGCCATCTATTAGGCCATAGATACATTGTTCATTCAATTACAAGTAAAAACATGGTGAGACCCATACATAGTCATTGTCATAATACATGTTCATAACCAACATAATAACAATAGAAATACTAAGGAAACAATAGCCATATAATCCACATATTAACCAGTGTAATACTCATGAATTAACAAGGAGAAATAACCTCGTATTAATGATATAAGATCCAACCTCATATGGGACTACCACGTTCCACTTGACCGTAAACATGATTGAGCCAAATCTCTCTTCAGCTAGTCACCCATGTGTCATATTCTAAGCATGAATATGGGATCTCATAAAACACAACAATCAAAACCATCTAGGGCTTCCAGAGGCCAGACCACCTCAGCCCATTAAACAGTGATTCCACCTCACGGTCGGACATCACAAAACCATCACCATATTGGTCTCTACCCAAGCCTTCCAGGGCTCCAGAGCGTTTGTTCCAACCAAGGCTCCAGGACTAGTAACTCAACCCATAGTTGTCATCGGGATCCAGAGCGTTTGTCCAACCAAGGCTCCAGGACTAGTAACTCAACCCGCGAAGGGATCCAGAGCATTTGTCCAACCAAGGCTCCAGGACTAGTAACTCAACCCAAGTTGTTACAGAGCTCCAGAGCGTTTGTCCAACCAAGGCTCCAGGAACTAGTAACTCAACCCAAGCTAAAGGAAACATGAGAACCAACCAGAAAAACAAAGAAATAAACCCACAACACCATGGCTATCCAGGAAATGGAAAGGCTAAGCAAATCCATTATCAATCAAGGTAATCCTCCATGCCAGTGACAAATCATGACTAATAAACCACATGCATATGCCATGCATGCCACAACTAGTGAGGAAAACATACATGCAACTCGGTACTTGCAAGAAAAACTCGTGTAGTTGTTGATCCCGATGTCCTCTTGCACTTTTCTGCTCCAAAACTCCAAGAGTGCTCTAAGAAAACTCGAAGTGTCCAAGAGTGTGAGAGAGAGGGAATAGAAGAGAGCTCCACCAAAACATGTCAAAAGCTCACCAATTGATACTCAGAAGCCTTTTTATCAATGAGGCGTCTATTTTCTTCATTTTCCATTATTTTCTTTCAATTTCCTCGTCACATGCAACCTGTGACCTTTCACCTTCCTTTCCCCTAATTTCCTTTATTTTCATAAATAAAATGCCAATAAATTCCTCATGCCTTTCCAAATCCTTTGTCATTGCCCTTGCCAATCTCCTTAGCCATAATAACTTAAATGAACACCTACTAAGATGTTTTTCCCACCATTCAGCTTGAAATACATGTCCCATGATTGTGGTCTTATATATTTTTACATGGATTTTTAACCATGGCTGTTACAGAACCCTCCCCCTTGGGGGAACACCATCCTCGGTGTTTGATGACACCTATAACCAACAAGACCGCTCAAAACAAAACATATTTCCCATGGAGCTTTATAACATAGCTCGTTGCAATATTTACAATGACCATCTGCTAAAACATTACAAACATATTGTTTACTGTAGCTTTATAACACAATGCATTACAATATTTACAATAATAACCACATATGCACACATATACATTTGCTTCACCCAGCAAATAATAGCCATTTCGCACCTCCTCGCTATGTTATACAATAATGACAAGGGGGGTCCGAAAAGCAGTTTCATTCGCGCGGGCCCCTTGCTATGTGTCACCTCCTCCACACTTCACACCCCCCTCACTCATTACCGCATACCACCCCCCAGAAATCCGCCTATCTTTTTTCTCGCGCCTTCTGATACCGCGCCAACAGTAATATTCGTGCCCTCCATTCCCAACCATTGTGTGCTGCATGTCCCTATCTATTATCGTTGATCCGCGATTTGCGATATGTTTTTCTTGTTGTTGTTCTTCTTCCCTATGTCATTAATGAACATATTTTCGTTCAGCAACAGGCTTCCCGTAACGACAAACTTATCCCGTTTATAAATAATTCCCTCACCTCCGTTATGCATTTTTCCCTAACTGCTCTTATATCCCGATTCACTGTTTGATACATGCACTACTTCCTGTTTCTATTTTGCACCACCGCTGAACTTACCACCAGAATGCACCACCTTGAGGTATTTTTCTCCCCATTCTTTGTATCCCTTCATCTTAAATCTGTAAATTATGGCTCCTAAGAGAAAAGATCAGCCATCTGCTAGCTCATCTTCATCACAGGAAAACCCAAAAGCCTCTGATGCCTTAGACCTTGATCACATTCCATTGGCTAACCAATTCTTCAAAATCACAGACACATAGTGTGAATTCGACATGTTCGAATTGCACAATTGGCTAAAACAGACCTATATTGACTCTGAAGATGAAATCAATCTATGGGAATCCCTTTTGCCCCTGTATATGTTTCCTCAAACCCATTATTTTCCTGATCTAGTCATGTGGTGCCAAGCTAAGTATAACCCTTTGCAGAGAACTGTGGTAGCTCAGAATGGAGACATTTTGATATCTATCACTCCAGAAATTATCAATAAGATGCTTATGATCCCTGAAAATAATTCCCTTAGATTTTTCTCCACTGTTGTTTTAATGGACCTATATCATAAGCTTACTTTCCCTCAAAGAGCTTAGATCTTTGAGATCTTTCTCCCAGAAGATGTTGAACTTCCTAAAAAGAATCCTCCCTATCCAGCATCCATGTTCCCTGAGAGAGCTAAACACATCATTTCCCTAGTTTCTTGCTTATTAGGCTACCAAACAGATCAATGGGTAGATGAATCTATCTTAGGTTATCTATCCATTTTCTCTAAAGAAAACAAACCTGCCTTCATGTATAATTACAGTCAATTTTTGGCTGAGACTATGCATGAACAACTGATGAAAATCACTACTAAAGGAGTGTTTAAATATTCCTCTGTACTAGTACATATGATTATTTTTCAGCAGGGAGACAGGTACCTATTGTTCTACACAAGTAGGATGATCAATAAGTGAATCAAACAGTCACACAATGGACCTCATTGATCAGAAGGAACTCAACTGAGTTCAATTTTTCAGACTTCATTGATTGTTTCATTCACCTAGTTGCACAGCTTCTCAGCAGCTAGAGTGAGCCTAGGATCAATCTAGAAATCAAAAGGATCTTGCACCTCAGTGATCAAGCTAGAATAGGAGACTAGTATCTTTACCAGAATTATACAAAGATTAGAGTGTATGGCTGTGAACTAGCTCCATACAAATTGCCCAAATATGTTCCAATGAGAATTTTCTCTCTCGAATATATTAGGCAAATGATTAATATGGATGAACTCCATTTCATTTTAGGGAAGAGGAAGTCTCAATTCAAAATCAAGTCACATGTAGGATCATTCATTTGTAATGCTAGATCAACATATATTGAAGCAGGTGCAATCCTCAAATAGATGGGTTTCCAACCAAGCTTCGCCTAGTCTTATGACCCATTCAATATTATTTCCAATTTAAGGGTGGAACTCAAAACCACACCTTACAATAATACTCCAAAACCAGAGATCGAGAAGTATAGAAATCAAGAACAGTGGGAGGAGAATACACTTCAAGAAGCAGAAGAACAAATTTTACCTCCTTCTACTCTTCAAACTCCTACTTCTCAAACCAAGAAGGACAAGAGGCCTAGAGAAGGATCTTCATTATCAACAATAGGAGAAAAGGAATTCATTCATTATGAGAAGAAATCAAGGATCGACTCCAAAATAACTACTGTTACGCAGTAATTTGTCACCATTGGTCACCGTCCCTGTTACCCCTTTCCCGCACTTTGGAGGACTCATTCTGGGACTTGTGAGCAGTGACATAACTTGAAAACACTTGCATTATGTTCCCCTAAGTATGGACTTCATATGCCTTGAAGACATCTCCTGCAAAATATCCTTAAAAAGTCCCCTTTTTCCATTAGCGCGGATCCACAGTGTATCACCCGCGCCAATGAAGGAAATTCTCCAAAGAGGGTGCGCTCATTGGCGCTCTGTCTCAGAGTCTTGCTCGCGCCAACCAAGTTTGGAAAAGTTTGTTCACAAACGCACGCCCGAGAGTTTTTTCCTTTCGACTCATATGGCTTTTCAGGGATAATGTCAATCTCATGGATGTCGAGAATCATCATCCACAATAGCTTTTCGGGGATAATGCTTATCCCATGAACGTCTGGATGCATTGTATCTCTTCCTCCTCCTCCATCTATAAAAGCTTGTTCTGGTGCATTTGACAAGCTAGTTTTGAGTATAGAGAGAATGATACTGTCAGAAGTCTGAGAGATTGTTGTTGAGTCTTCTTTGCATTCATAGTCAGAGAGAGAGAGAGGCTTGTTCCTGATCCCGACAAGCTTTGCAAGACATGTGTAGCTAATCACCCAGCCAAAGGATGATTTGACGTCAGAACTTCGGTTGTATACTCCTTTGTTGATTATCAATAATAGATGACTATCATTATGGTTCCATTCTTGCTGTTCATTATAATGATGATTGAATTATATCTTTTCTGACCGATATATAATTGCATCTATTGGATTTTATGCTTGTATTCGTATCATTCTTTGCATGTGCAGGTGTCCATTCACGGAGATCGTGAGGATCGTGACCGGCCAGAGCAAAGGAACGGGAGTGACAGCTCTCCTACAACACTAGCGTTGGAATCCAAGTAGGTTCTCGTAATCCACCTTTAATTTGCAATTAGGAACCTGCATGATAGTATTGTTTGATTGTTGCTAGACCCATTTTGGGCTAGTGGGATCGCCTCTGTCCGCAGAGGGGATTTACCTCGTCAACAACTACCACTACTCAATGTGTATCTACACATATTTGCTTCATTATCTGCACACAATCTCATAGATGGTGACACCAGATGTCGATATGCTTGGATTGATCATGAAAAAATGGATTCTCAGAGAGTTTGATACAACTCTAGTTGTCAAAGTACATCACTGTAGGATCCATTTGCTGACAAAATAACCCAACAAGGATCTTCCTCATCCAGGTAACCTCACAAGTTACTTGACTAGCAACCATGTACTTTGCTTGTGTTGAACTGAGTGCAACTGATCACTACTTCCTATTGTACCAAGAAACTGTCGTTGACCCAATACTGAAGATTCCCCTTGATGTGCTCTTCCTATCAGATGGACTCCCTACCCAATCTGCATCTGTGAAACCTTGAAGCTTCACTCCCTCTATTTTTTGTACAAAAGACCAAACTGAGTGGTGCCTATGAGGTATCTCAACATATGTTTAGTTTCCTTCCAATAGAGTTTGGTTGGTTTAACCATGGCTTGACTAATATGGCTATCTGCAAAACATATGTTTGGTCATGTGTTCACCACATACATAAGTGAACCCACAAGTTGTCTATAAATAGTAGCCTCCACAAATTCACCCAAAGTAACATCCTCCTTCCTCCAATTACCTGCTAGAGGAGTCTCCATGGGTTCATTACTCTCCATGTGGAACTTCTTCAGTATCTCGTTGGCATACTTTCCCTAAGAGACAAATAGTTCCTCGTCTCCTTGCCATACTTCCATACCAAGAAATTAATGCATGAGCCCTAGGTCCATCTCGAATTCTCTTACAAGATCCTCTTTGTGAGATTTTATCAGTTTCTCATCACCTGTTAGAATCAAATCATCGACATATAATACTATAATCAATAATTTACCTTCAACCACAATATGGTAAAGATTCGTGTCTGGTTCACTTTTGGTGAAGCCCAACCCAGTGAAATAGCTGTCAATTTTGGTGTACCAAGTACGGGGTGCTTGTTTTAGTCCATACAATGCTCGCTTGATTCTACGCACATGTGACTCTCTGTTGAAGGTCTCAAATGCTTCTGCCTGCTCAATATACACCTCTTCCTCAATCATGTCGTTGAGGAATGTTGTCTTCACATCCATTGATGTATCTTCCATCACATTTGCGTTGATAGTGCTAGAATATATCTGATTGAAGAGAACCTTGCTACTAGAGCAAAGGTTTCATCGTAATCAATTCCCTCCACCTGAGAGAATCCTCTGGCCACAAATCTGGCCTTCTGTTTCTCCACACTCCCATCTGCTGCTTACTTTACCTTGTAAATCCATTTGTAACTCACCAATGACTTGTCTGTTGGTCTTGGGACCACTTCCCAAACATTGTTTCTGATAATGGAGTCATACTCCTCAACCATGGCATCAACCCATATTGGTTGTTGCACTACTTCCTGAAATGATGATGGCTCAACCTGTACACTCTCACTTATTAGAGCCATGTAGCTAATGTGCTAATTTGGTGACCTCCTCTACCTGTGATGTGATGTGGGTGCTCCCACATTCTCTCTAGCACCATGCATCAATCTGTCAGCCTCTCTGGTGCGCTTCCTTCCATCTCTAGAAGTCTCTTCATGAGTGGGTGCTTCCACTCTCCGCTCCTCTACATGTGGCTGCTCCACATCATCCCAAGTTTCCTCCTTTGGATCTAAAATCTCATCACCTGCATGTAATTGAAGCTCCCTCTCAAGGGAACATCCTGCATGTAATTGAAGCTCCCTCTCAAGGGAACATCTAATGTCCTTCTCTTCATCGAACTTCACATCTCTACGAACCACTGTCATCCTGTTCGATGACAGGTAGACCCGATAGTTGTGAGGTGTATCAATGTACCCCACAAATATGTCCAACTTAGTTGTTGGCTCTATCTTTTTCTGTGCATCCTTGGTAACATGACAGTAGACTGATGAAACAAAGATCCTAAAGTGTGTCACATCTGGTTTCTTACCTGAAAAAAACTTCTTCTGGTGTACTCATCTCAAGAATTTGACGAGGGCTTCTGTTATGCAAATAAACAGTTGTGTTGCATGCTTCATCCCACAAGTGCAACAGTAGGCCCTGATCATGTAACATCACCCATGTCACTCCCACAATACTTTTGTTCTTCCTTTCAGCCACCCCATTCTACTGTGGTTTATGAGGTGTTATTACCTCCTGTCAAATGCCTTTGATGCACATAAGTTCTTGAATTCATTCGACACATATTCTCCATTATTATTGCTTATGAGAGCTTTAACTTTCCTGTCAATATATTTCTCGACAAGTGCTTTAAATTCACAAAATTTAGCGAATGTCTGATCTTTCTTTTGCATGAATAAAATCCAACACTTATGAGAAAAATAAATATTACATAATGCCTGTGATTGGTCATGGATGTTGTCGAGAATGGTCCACACACATCTAAATGAACTCTATCATGGATCACTTGCGCTTGACTGTCTTTATCATTAAAGGAAGCTTTGGTGTACTTCCCCAATGTACACCCTTTGCATGTGTCTCTTTGCTCTAGTGTACCCTTGGGAATTCCTTTAGAACTTTGTGCATGATCTTCAAAACTCTGTGGTGCAAGTGATCCAATCTTCTATGCCACAACTCACCGATGTTTCGGCTCTGCACCTTCTATGCTTTTGTTCTCAAAGAAATGCAGTCTTCTACATCTAATTTGTAGAGGTTCTTCACTTGAACCCTGATCTGCTTCACCTGCCCGAAGCTACGTGATGAAGAAATCCCTTCCCTTGCTAAATATCACATTATAGCCACGATCCTGCAACATGGCAACTGAAACCAAATTCTTCTTCAAACCCAAAACATACATGCCATCTTTTAATGTGAGAGGAGAACCAAACTCCCTCTAAAAGGTAATAATATCAATGTTGGTCGCACTATGCCTCCCATCATCTCCCATCTCGATGTGCATATGGAGGTTCTTCTCCTCCAAGTCATTGAAGAACTCTTTATTGTCGATCATATGGAATGAGGCTCCACTATCTAGGTAACACACACTGCCCATCATCGATGTCACCATGCAAGCAATGACGGTGAAATCTAGTTCTAATTGTGAAGCAAGAGCTTCACCTTCCGCTCCTCCTGAGGGCTTCTTACCAGCCTTCTTGTGTGAACACTTTGTGGCATAGTGTCCCAGCTCATGATAGTGAAAACATTTAATCTTCAACATGTCCTTCTTCTTGCCGCCCTGATTGGAATCTGATTTGGAATGGGATGAATTCCCCTTCCCTTCACCTTTCTAGCTAAGGCACAATTCTCCTCATCATCATGCTTGGATGAGGATCCATCCCTCTTGTTCTGCTGAATCTCTTCTTGTACCAAGTTGGACCACAATCGCTTCCACTCTGGTAGCTTCTCCCTCCCATTAACTGAGTTCTGGTAGTTGTGCCAACTCTTGGGAAGACCTAGAAGTGCTAGGCTCATGACACCGACATTTCCAAGCTCATCCCGACATTGGGTGAACTTAGTCAAGTACTTCAAGATTGTGTCACCCTTCTCTATCTTGATCTTTTTGAGCTTGTCCTTCAGTGCTAGCTTCCTATGATCACTATTTTTTTGAAACAGGTCTGTCAAGGCCTTCCACATTGCAAAAGATTCTTTATCGTGGAGGTTCAAGACAATATGATTTCGAACTCCTTCTAGGACAATCCTTCTCGCCTTTTCCACACACTTTCTCCACTTTGTCAGATCTTGAGCATCAACTGGCTTAGGAATATCTTTGTCCATGAGTTCCTTAAGCCTGTTCTCTTCCAACACTGCCTCCATCCTGTTCTTCCAAGAAATATAGTTTGAACTATCCTTAAGGGCATATTCGAGTCTCAATTCATAGAACGATATCCTACTAGCTTTGAAGTATGATACTGCAAATTCAATTTCTCCTGCAAAAGACAAACTCGTATTCTCTTCTTCTATAGTGATTTCAAGTCTGATACCATGTAGAAATTCCTTGTAGATTCAATCTCCAGATTGTAATATGCTAAAACAATTGTCTTGAATCTAATCTACTCATCAACGGAGATAACAAACGATCGATGAAATCACGAAGCATAAAAGAGAAAGAATTCAATCACACATAACATAATAAGTTTATGGGGAAAGCCATAGCTAAAAACCCCTGCTATTTGTATATTGCATTAATCAGGAAATATGAGAAGATTACAATGCTTTGCTCAAGCTCGAGCAACCTCTACACTATCTCAATTTATCTCACTTCTTCACAGACAAGCTCAAGCCAATACTTAGCCAATTATGTTGCCTGCGAAGCTCCTATTTCCGTGCACAATTTCCTTGGGAATTAGTCCATATTTAATTGGGAAATTCCACAAATATGAATTACACAATCCTCATAGGCCTTCCTCTGATTGCATGCACCACATGTACAATTTAAATGATTATACAACTAATAATAAATTGTCCCTGAACTCCAATCCCAACTGGGTCTTTCTCTGATCTGACATGCATGAGTTACTTATGAGTGAATCTTCAGTTTACTGGTTGATTAGTGTTGGTTACACCCCACTACTAGATCTCCCACTAATTCCCACATTAGTTGGAACTAGTTTAACTGATTTTAAAAATTACAACTCAAAATAAACTCACCTAGAGCTCCTAAAAAGTAGGAAACTTTCTACATGACTCTATTTAGACTCCCAACTCGAATTAACTAAGCCAACTAAGTCAAATTAACTTAGTTAACTATTACAAGTTGTTATGAGAATTGGAATTACAATTTAATTCAAGGATAAATTAGATTAGGATTTTCTTGTTGCATTTTCAACAAAATCAACTCCTCTTCTCTAATGCCTCTAACATTCTTCACATCTTCCCACCAGATATATGCTTTTCCTTTGAGACTGAAGCTAGTTATCTCGGCTTTCATGTTCTCTGAGTAATCGTGCAATCTAAAAAACTTCTACATCCCAAGCAACCATGCTTCTGCATCTTCTGGTTTCGTCATTTCTCCATCAAACATAGGAGGCTTGGCTTTCTTGAACTTTGATGGCAAATATTGCTTCTCACTCCTCCTATAAGAATGCTAGCGGTAATGGTGATGATGTCTTCTAGAACCGGAGCCAGAATAGAATCCATAAGTACTAACCCTCCTCTCAGGTGTATCCAAAGGTCTACCACCTTTGACTGTATCATCTTTGTGCACCATGTGTCTTCTCTAAGACCTATCACCATATGCCCCATTTGTCTTCTCCTCTTGCTTGTTTGCATGACTGATCCCCACCTGTCCCTACCTCTGCAAATCTGAAAGGCTTCGATGAATCAATGCATTGATCCTTGCTTGATTTTCCTGAGTCCTTCCAAGTCTTTCATGTGCCTCAATCAACCTGTTATTATATGCCTTGCAAATTCGAATCTCTGCCCCCAGACTCCTCACTGTATATGCTAGATCAAAAGAATACTCTTCTCCTTGTTTACCAATTAACCTTTCCCATTCCATAGAATTCACATCAGGCCTGTAAGGGGAGTCATGTGAACGGTAATCCACCATTTTTCTCTTCATCTCTGATCTTCTATTTCCTGCAAACATACCATGTTAGATAAACCAATAAAAGACATAATCAAAATCATGTTTCAGTGTATCTCAGGGTAGGCTATCACATTTGCACAAATCAATTATGATTAACATGATATATATACAATGACAGCAACATATTAACATCATGCATGTTAATAGAAAACTACAGTACTTGTTGCCTACATGATAACCATAACCACAAGAATGCATGCATAGTAGACACATACAACTGACATGCATGCATAATAATCACATCTACCCCAAGGTCTAATGCTACAACCTTGCTCTGATACCACTCTATAACCTCTCCTCCCACATTTACCCACTTTTACAAGCTGTCCAGGGTAAACATGAGCTGAGTGCTACTACAACCTCCAAGTTCAAATTATGGAAGTGGGGCCTACAAACCGGAACTCATACTACCACTTATTAGGGACACTAGATCACTTAGTAGCCTGACAACCAATCCTGGTGATCAATCCTTGAGTTGGAACTCATTTTCACAAGATTGACACCCCAACCACACCCATTACACATTGTGCATGTAGTAGAAAGTTTATAATTGCACCCACAAGCCTTCATGCATGTAGTTATGACCGAAATCTCTATGTTATGTGCCAACGATTGCGAGATTTGTCCCACTTTTTCAGGGCTAGCCTTCAGGCCATTGCCCAAAAATGCTAATAACTCTTTAGAATGTAAGCTAAAGTGATGAGAAGTTTGTGCAATCAATAATCAAGATACGCCTTGCTCAAAACATGTTAGGACATAATAGACATTTCGTCAACCAAATGCTATACATAGTAGTTACAGGTCATGAATGCATATATGGTCATGAATGCATATATGATCATGATCATATTAACTTCATCTGAAAATCATTAAGAAGGCTCAATGCCTTCTCAAGCTAGTGCAACAACACTTGTTAGCCCATGCATTCATCAATCATTCAATAACTCATCAAATCATGAAAGAGATCCATAGTAAGAGCACATCATATAACTATGCATATAATCAACATATAACCAGAATAGAATCCATGACAAATTAGCCATAAAATCAACACATTAATCGTACTAGTGCTCATAGATCACAATAGAAAAATAACTCATATTAACATATAAAAATGCCAACAAAGTGAGGGACTTCCACTTACTACCCAACCATAGATTCGCCAAACCAAAATCTCTCTTTCAGCAATCACCCCTACGCCATATTCCAAACATGAATGTGGGATCATATGGGTTAAACCAAAGTAGAATCAACCAGAGCTTCTAGAGGCCAAACCACCTCAACCCTTAACCACAATGATCTCACCTATACACTCCAAAAATCACTAACATCAACCAAATCAGTCTCTTCCCAAGTTGTCCAGGGCTCCAGGGACTATTAACTCAACCCACACCTCAAGGGAACTAAAGTTGTTACAGGGCTTCAAATATCTACCATCTCAAACCACAACCTCTAGGGAATCCACTGCACCATGAATATCCTGAAAATGGCACAAGGCTGAAACTGCTATCAATCCAGACAAACCTCCATGTCAATGACAACAAATAACCAAATAATCAAAATTATAGTGAACTCGGAAGGCTTCTCTCCAAGCTTTTTGAGCATAGGAATAAAATCTTAAATCAAAATAAATAATTTGTCTTTTTAGGTCCGATAGATCATTATTTGGTCTCAGCGGACGTTAACCATCATCATCATCAACATGCATTACCATGCATCCAAAAATCAACAAAGAAATCACACATGCAACTTGTTACCTGCAATGTACTTATGCTGTAGTAGTTGATCCAACCTTCTTTTTGTGCTCCCTTGCTTTCCTTTGCTTCCCAAGAATGCTTTAAGCGTGCAAGAATGTAAGAGAGACATAATCTAAACTGACAAAAGCTGTAATGACCAAAATCTGTGCAAAAAAGTCAATTATTTCTCAGGTGCCTTTTTATCATTGATGTCTAGTCCCTTCCTTTCCTCTTTCCTTTTTCTTTCATTTTCCTTTATTTTCTCTCTAATTTACCTTGCATGCATATTTGTGTCTTTCTACCTTCCTTTTCTGCTATTTTCCTTTATTTCTTATATTAAATTGTCATTTATTGTCGCTTTGTATTTGTCAATTTCCATAGACATTATTAAACCACAAGTGAGTCCCAATATAATGTTTGCCCACCATTCAACTTGGAATACATGTTCCATGACCTTGATTTTATTTTATTTACATAGAAAATCGACCAGGCACTATTGTCAATATTTTGTAGATTCTTAAAAGTATATGTGATTAATAAAATCAAGATGATGGTGAAGTTGTGTGATTTTAGATAGTGGTTACACACTTGGAGACCACTAAGCTTAGCTAAGCATCTTAGAAACAAATCAACAATAATCTATAAGTAATTGTCGATAAAACCTTTGTAGAGTCTATATGCTATGGTAGGAACTCAAAAATTCATTTTATAGACTAATCATATTTAAAAAAAATATTTTTTTATCAAATTGAAAAATAAGCATATCTAATTTTAAAATGAAACCTTAGATATAGTAAAGGTCAAAATGATCTATCAATAGAGTTTTGCCTTGGGAGAGACTAATAAGCATCAAAACACTTATTTTATATATAATTTATGTTGCTAAAATTAAAAACAAATCATAAAAACTATCATCATCATCATTATTATTAATATATAATTTATACACATATGCAATTTAAAAATATATGGAGCAAGATTGTTAACTATGGAGATTTAACTCCACTTTACCATGGAGCTTTTTAATATATAAACATGCCATGTTACAATATCACGAGTCAATATCATGGCTTATCAATACCACATACCCAAAAGACCATAAATCACTTTATACTACACTTATATGACCCTTTTTTAATCAATTTAATTAAAAAGCAAAAAAAAACATAACTAAAATAATTTTTTTTTGTAAACTTGGGAGGACTACATCTTCATCATGTCCAATATATCATCCCGATTGGGCAAAAAATTGAACCCTTAACTTCACATTAAGGAGGACTACATCTTCATCATGTCCAATATATCATCCCGATTGGGCAAGAAATTGAACCTTTAAATTCACATTAAAGAATGCCTTAACAAAGCACCCGATCACCACCATCTTATTTCATCACTATAGGTTATAAATTATATAGTTTAATTTTGAACAAACATACCTTAACTGGAATTTTTTGCATGGACACTCTTAGCTAAATGAACCTTATACCCTTTTATTTTCTTGAATTTTGTCCACACTTAATTTTCTTTTGTGATTGATAATATTGTTGTATATATGTGCTTCTCATTAAAAAGTTTATTTGGGTACACATATTCAATATTATTCTTTATTTTTCATTAATTAGCCGACATATATTTTAATTTTTTTTTAATGTAACATTACGTGATAACATATATCTCATATATTGGGTTGTAGAGTGCCTCTAGGTGCAATTAACAATGTTAGTAAAAAAATTTATTCATTGTCCATTAATAAAAAATAGTTATATTTATAATTTTATTAATAATTCTTAAACATAAATGAGTATTTTTTAGGGCTTGGAGTGTGCTCTAAAATGTTTTTGCTTGGCAAAGAGCTCGTCTTCCTCAAACATAAGAAAATAGGTTAACAACCCAAGACCCATAGGCATCTAACAAGAGTGAAAGTCTGCCCTCTTAGAAACCACCAACGAATAATTCTAGGTGGTGTGGTTTTCTTTGAATAACAGTGGTGAGTTAGCCTGCATTCGTGGATAATAAAGAGTGATGGTTGTCCCCACTAAGTTATGATAGGTTTTCCCACTATGTAAAAAGAATAAGAAGTAGTATTCATTACCTATCTTGTTATAAATTAATTAAGTAGACTTTGTTTAATATTTTAGTGGTTAGTCCATAATCAAAAGTAAATCATTATTATTATTAATGAGATAAGATAAAATTAAGAATGTCTATTGGGTTTATCTTGGGTGGTTCGAAGAAATGATTGGTATCCTCCCTACATATGTTCAATCCTTGCAATTGACATAATAAGATTTGTTGTAATGGTTTTGAGCCTTGTTGTTCAGTCTAGATAATACCTCGAGGAATGTATATATAAAGAGTATAAAAAAAATGTAAAATTAACATTTTTTTATTATTTTCAATTATAAGCCAACAAAATAACTTCTTTTTTTTTTTTTTTTTTTTTTTTTTTCTGCGTAAATACTAATTCTATTAAAAAAGAGAAAAATATGTACATGGCGGTCGAAACCTCAGAGGGGGCAGAGGCCAACCCTTAGCCAGAGATTCTGAGACATACATATCCTGCTATCTGCCCTTTCAGGATTAACAGACTCCAAAACATGGTTTGTTAGACCCTGACACACAAAAAAAATAATTCTGTTATGAGTCTAACACAACATTAATATCGCCTGCAATGGCTTTACTGATGAACATTCTGTCATACCCGCCATGGACAAAAAGAGGCAAGACAAAACTCGCCAAACCAAGAGTTGTTGCTGCAGATCAAGAACAGGTTGGCTCGCACCGATACCAAACGAGAATTGAGACCAGACCCATAACCAGAGACCCAAAACATAGACACATAGCATAAAATAAAACAGAGCAAAGGCAAGAGTGCCACCCGTCGGCAATGAACCAGCATCATTCGGCATGTTGCGAAGAGTCGGGTGCATCCTTGTCCACCTAGCTGGATGAGGAAATCCAAGTGACGAATCCATTGTCTTCATTCCCTTCGATACCACCTTCTGGAGGAATTACCAGGTTGAGGATGCTACCTGCATGATAGACCGGTCCACAAGCAAGGACCTCGTGCTGAGTCGAATCTGCCGGATGCGTAGGCGCCTCAGGAACAGTGCTATCTTCCTGCATGTTGTCTTCATTAAACACGACCCCAGCCCTCTCCCCTGAAGGACACTGTCATCCTGAGATTGAGAGGTGGTGGTGTGAGCTGAGCTGTTGGGATTATCCTCCTCCTCAGCAAGAATAACAGTGATACTGGGAAACAATATTGGCCTGTTGAGCCTACTATGGAAGGTGAAGCGGGTTGTTTGAAAGGAATTATGCGGGAGAGGCCCAGCATGGCCAGAGGGCAGAGAGGACGGGGAGGCCGAAGCAATGGGGATTACGCTCTGAGGAGCAGAATGAGAGGCTCTGCCTCTATTTCCAGTATTGCCACCTCGGCGAGAAACTCCTCGACGGCGAGGCATCCTCGAATTGTCTGAACAACCAAGAAAGGGAAAATGGTAGAGCTGACAGGGGAGGGACTGAACACAGAGGAACCAGGCGATACAGAAAACCCAGGCGTGCTTCCAGACTACTTGAATGAGACAGGGGTGCGGGAAGAAAATCGGGCGGAGGTGAAAAGAAGCCAGAGCAATGGAGTGAACCAAACACCAGGCCATGAATAAAACCTTGAGCGTAAACTCTCGAACCAAGCGCGCATTAAAGACGGTCTGTGCGACCATCATTCCGTCCTGTATCCAATTAAATTCGCATGCCATTGAGGTATGCAGTCCTCGTCCGCGAGCCAGGTGCAGGGACAGCTGCCTGCAATGAGAGGGCCTTCATAAATGCATCGCATTAACACCCGCATCCGGGTAACAAAATAACTTAAATTTACTTTCAACTTTGTATTTTTATTTTTTCTATTTAGCTTACATCAATTGTAAGGTAAAATTAACAATCTTTCTTTTTAAGCCAACAAAATAATTTACTTTAGACTTTGTATTTTTATTTTTAAATTTTGCTTACATTAATTTATTTTTTATTTTTTTATCTAGCATTACGTGAAAACATCTCCTTCATGTTAGGTTGTAGAGCGCCTATCAACACAATAATTATGTATGTACTTATGTACATGATAACATGTAAACACACAAATCAACATAGATCCATCTTAAACCTATATCTAAAACAAACAAGTGTAATTCCATTTTAAACTCAAATCTACCAACAATCGAGAGCAATCAATTTTTTTGAGACTTAATTTTTTTTATCATTTAATTTCATGTCATGTATTAATTCTTTCGTACTAAATGATAAAATTATTACACCTTAAGAAATTTGATACCTCTCGGTGCTTGACATATCTAGGTTGAAGATGGATTTGTGCTAGCTTAATGTTGTGAGTGTGTGGACAACTAACTTAGATATATGGAAAGAGTGCTTACTCATGTTACTCAACATACATTTTCAAACTTTATCAAGTGGGAGAAATCCTTGAAAGAGCAATCACAATGTTTCTTTAGGATGGGTATTTCAAAGGAACGAAAACCTAGCGGTTGTGGTTGTAGAGCAGAGAGTCTTCCTTCTAGATTTTCCAGTGGAGAATCATATTCCTTTAGCATCAATATTTTCGTGTTTCTCTCTTGCAAGTGTTTTTAATGCATGGAGCAAAGGGCGAGGCGATTGGAATCCTAGCTATCCTTGCCCTTGGTTTGTGCTTCATTATTTTATGGAGATGGCGTTTTTCTTCATTTTCTCTAGAGGGCGTAGTTTTATTATAGGCTCTCTCTCAGCATGGTTCTTTCATGGTGGTTTACTAGTAGTCATGTTTACATGGGGTTTAGCTCATTGTCGTTCACTTTCTCGTCGTTGTGTTTGTCCTGCACTATAGCCTCATTCGCCTAGTCTTCTGAAGTGGATGTTGACTCCTCGTCTTGGGTCTCGGGGCCCTTTCTTTTGCTACCGGGGGTTTGCTTGCCATTGATCTGAGTTCGTGGTCAGGGTTCATAGTCTCGGTGGTTGTTCCTTAGTGCCTTGTGGCTCGCCATTGGTGTGCTGGTTGTCACGGGCCAATTTTTGGGCTCTATGACCCTATTTTTCATTTTTCTCAACAACTTCTCCATTCTATGGTGTTGGTGATGGGGTTCGTCGTCCAATGCTTTGAGGTTGTCGCTTTATTTCTTTGGAGCCTGTGGCGTTTTCTCCTATGCTACTCTTGGGGTTTCATTCTGAATTTTTTGCGACCCATATGGTTCCATATGCAGGCTTTGTGCCATATTGCTAGGGTATGTTGTCATGTATTGTTTATTTTGGTTGCTTGTTGTTGGGTTTTTTGGTGCCCTTTTTTGGGGTTATTTGGGGGCCTATGTGCCCTGTTACTTATATTTTGTATCAGACATGTATCTGCTCAGAAACACACATGGTGTGTCTACATAATGTAATTTTTCTTTTTCTTTAATAAAATGTACAATTTTTTTTCTTCGAAAAAAAACCACTTAGATATATTTGAAAATTAAATAAATAGCTAGAGCATCAAGGTTTGATCAAATAGAGGAAGGGGATAATTGTAGGTTAAAACAAAATAGGCAATAGAGACTATAAATCCAATTAATCACATAGGAGATTCATTCCACCTTCCTTGCAAACTTCATACAACACTCATTATGTGGTTTTTTAATAATAAGAAGGGTATTCTTCAAAAACAATAGGAAAATATTTAAAGTATGGACTTTGATGGCGCAAAGTCCAAGAAAGGTTCTATTATTGAAATTCTTCACTTTGAACTTAAGGGGAAAGTTATATCTTCACTTCTAATGAGAATTTCTCCATGCTTAAAATTTGATTGAATATGAAGCATTGGTTCAAGGCCTTGGAATTAGGAATTCAACATTTATCAGTAACAAATTATATTTTAAAAAGTATGTATTGTCCACATTGGATCGTTATATTGTTTGTCATTCATATTAATGCTTTTAGAGTGGAAAAAGTGGAGGAATCAACTCATAGGACCATCTTTACCGACGAGACCTAGTTTGGCAAATTGAGGTATGAAACCTTCTGGGAGTAGTTTGAGGCATCAAATGACAATTTTGTGGTGTGAAACTTTGTCACTTCAGTGTGGCATAATTTTGTGTTATTTTACACATAGAGACCTTTCAAACAATGTAAAAATTGTCTCAATCGAATTCTACATGCGCAAGTTATGCCATTCGGAAGTTAGGTCTTTCTATTTTTACCACCATAATTCAGGAGGATGCCAAATCAGCACCCATTATTCATGGAAAAGAGGCTAGCCACATGATCATGATGAAGAAGACTTTAGAAGAGTCCATATTGTAACTCTATTTAAGAGTTGAGGGAATCAAACTTAACCACTAGTAGGCTATCAGGCCGTGTTATAGCCATGCCATTAGGAGGAAAAGGGGTTTCATTCTATTTGAGTTCATTTTGATACATAAATGAGTAGAGTAGTCGAGAATGGATAAGTAGGGAGAAAGCATAGAGTATTTGTGCATTGTAACATCCCATGGGCCATGAACCTCACTTCTTTGTACTTGCATCCATTTTCTATTCATAGAAAGAGAACAAAGAGACCTCACCTTCCAGGTGGGATTTCTCCTTAGAGGGTTTCCCAGGTTATACCTTGTCTTAAATTTGGTTTTTGTGAGTTTTGTTTCATTGTTCTCTATTTTCTACTTAATTATAAATTGAATGCATACATAATAAACAATAATGTACCAATCCAAAAACCTAAGGAGAAATAAACCCTCATACTGTAGATTTCAAATTTTAAGCATAATTTTATCAAATATGTTGTGACGAACTATCTAATGGAATATCGATAGTATTTTACAGATCATGTTGGTATCATAGAAGGTTTATTTAGGAATGTGAGGATTCTCAGGGGATCCATATTGGTTATGCCAAAATTCACAAAACCCTAATCATGGCCAACGAATATGTGAATAATCATCATGATCCTATAGAGGAGAGGTTTTTGTGGCTGGAAGCACAAGTTGTAGATATAAACTGTAATGGGAGCCTTCTCATGGCAACCTTGACCAATAAGATTTGGTTATTCAAAGAAGATGGGGGTTTTAACGCAAAGGTCCAATCAGTGGGGAGATTAGGAGATCAGGAAGAAACTGAGACGAAGCCAAAGAGAGAACTCGAAGAAGATCAACCCAATTTGAGTGTCATGACTATTCATGGTCCCTTTTCAAAATGGAAGTGAAGGTCGACATTAAGTCGTACTAGGGTGAGATTGATGCTCTAAAGCTAAACCACTAGTTGGAACAATTAAAAGTTTTTTTTAGTGTTCATCATATAGAGAAAGAATAAAATGTTTCATTTGATCGGTTGAAATTAGAGGGCCATGCCGTAACCTGGTGGGAAATACACATGGATACCTTGAGGTGAAGGGAGATCCTCCAATGACTAAGTGGGAGAATTTCAAAACCCTCACAATTTTAACCTATTGGGTATGTAGAGGACCAATGGATTTAATGGCATTTATTTAGGCAAAAGTAAGGACAAAGAGTGTAGGAGTAGACCACGGAATTTAGAAATATTTTTCTAGTCATTATTTTTTAACTAGAACAAGAATTTCCGGAGAATTGATAACTTCAAAAGATTAACTGTGACAACTACACCAGATACAACTATTCATAAATGGCACAAACAAGCCAGTTACAACATTTATCCAGAAACTTGAACCCACACAGCTAGGGAAATGAATTGTTCACTAAACCACTGGAGCGAAGATCCTTTGACATTTTTTCTAGTCACTTGCCATATGTGAGATATGCCAATTTGTTTACAACGATTTAAAGAGAAAAAAAAAGAGAATTAAGTCTCCAGAACATCTACCTCATTCTACCATGTTAACACTAAAGCAAGTGCTAAGATTGAAGGAAAAATAGAGTAAAGAGGGAAAATTCCCACGAGCTCTCATCCTACTCAACCACCCAAAGTTGTTGAAGTACCTCTTCTACACATAAGAAAAATGAAACAATTATCATAAGAGGAGACAAAAATGGCCACCAATATGATGATGATGATGGAGATAAGCCACCCGCTCATGTTTCTCTTGAAAAATCACATGTAGTCTCATTATCTAAAATAAAAAATTCAGGTAAAAGGGGTCGCAAAATGTAGACTGACCCATGGATATGGAAGTTGACAACACTATAGTTCCATAATGGGTGATGAACTAAATGGTTGAAGCTAATTTTTTTTTTTGAAGAACTAGGTACTAAAAATCATACCTCATTTGAAGAGCAATATTTGACCAAGTAGGATGCCTATTATGACAAGTCTACTAAAATGTTGCAATTTGAAAAGGTGAAAATAAAAAAGAAGAAAGTAGTGAGTCAAGTGAAAAGTGAAATAGATGTTTTAGAAGTGATACCGTTTTTACTCTTGAAATTGCATAAGACTATAGGGAATGCTCTTACCCATTTTATAACAGAGCAAGAAGTTGAAAATTTAAAGTTAAAGAAAATAATACACGAGCTTGAAGAAGCCCTTCATCCAATACCCTTGTTTATGACTGCATTATCTATTTAGGCACCTAAAGTAACTGTAACACCCAACACACCGTATAGGATTAGAAAATCGATACAATTGTTGACAAGAATTAGGACATACATCGCTATGAATATTAATAAATGACTTGAAATCATAGAGGACGCATGATAAATTTATCTATAGTCGAGAAATTTATCTCAAAGAATTAAATCTTTTTTCTAAATATCTATGAGGGACCTAGAAAATGATCAACAATTTGTTGAAAATGTTTTAAATACATTTGCGGATAAAATCAACTCTCTTGATGAAATTTAGAGACATCAACAAGGTTTGCATACCGCAGAGAGAATTAAACAAATCAAAGTAGGATGGTCTGCCATGATTAAAATGTTCAAAGATGCCCTTGCTGAATGTTCAAGCATCAATTATTGGAGAAACAATAGCTTATTTAAAGTTATTAAAATTTTTGAAGGTCCTAAAGGCCCATGAATGATTATGGACTCCATGGTGATCCCTAAAGATGTTTTAAAAGAAGAAATGGATGCTATTAAAGTATCATTGGGGGTTGACTTTGATAATCTAGTCGAGTTTTCTGAGCTCAAATCAAGAAGTGGCTAGTCATGTTCGCCAACGATAATAACGATTGAATGGCTAATATTTTGCAACTGTAGTCAGTTGCTAAAGAAATAGAATATTGAATATTTACTTTGAGAGTGAAGTAAGATATAATCATCTTTCCCATGAAAGATTACATTGATGAATGACTTAAAAAGTTATTGAATGAAGTTGTGAATCCAAAATAATTGCCTCAACAGTTAGGATGTCAAATAACCGAGGAGCCAATTCTATATAGCTTCTTCTACAACAACTTCACAAAAGAAAGGGTTCATTCCACTTGTGATCCTTCTATACTTTTGTTTGTGTTTGTTTTACCTTGAATCAATTCCCTACTCAATATGAGTCTTTGAATAATATGACTTTATTGAACCGTTGCATGCTTTCAAAGTCCAATCCTTTACTGTATTTCTCTCTTTCTTCCATGTACCTTTATCATTACTATTTTGTCCACAGAAGCACAATCACAATCCCTTAGGTATGAATGCATTTTATTTTGCATTTAAGTAACAAGATTTTGTGATTGTGTTTTAGGCACTTGACTTTATTCTAAAACTTTAAATCCATAAATCATTTTTTGGCTATCACATACAACTTATTTCGCGAAGGCATTTCATTTGTGATTATTAAAATTTTATTTCCAAACAAGAAATAAGGGTCTCCTGAATGTTTTCCTATTCTCTTATGATTTTAAATGTGTGATATCATTTAATAGTTATCTGAGTGTATGGACCAATATTTTATATTTTTCTATCAGAATTTGCTTCAAATATGTTTCTCATATATATTCATGGATGAAAATGTGGAATGGTTTTGTGAGAACATAATTTATTTTGTTATTATTTTATTTTTTCACTTTAGAAAATACTTAGTCCACTCGCAGGTGAGTGTGTCAAATGCTTAATCATTAATATTCAAGTTATGTGCATATAAGAATGTGATCAATATAGGAGTACCATGTCTATAAAAACATAGGGGGGATCAGGAAACAAACCCCAGGAGATTGAGTTTTGTCCATGACAGGAAAATTGATCTGTGTTTTTGGTGACCATATTGGGGATTTAAAAATCTAATATTCTATGCCCAATAGATGACCCATCATGACCCAGTCCAACCTCATCTTCCCATTGCATTTGAAGACCATAGAAGCGTATTGCATATATTGTATAATTTGATCTTAGAGACTGCAAGAACTTGAGAAGAATTTGAAAGATCTTGGAAATTTTTAGCTTAGCAGGAGTTACCTATACTCCAGAATCCAGAAAGGTGACTTCACTAAGGGATAAATTTAAATATGAACAAGTCAAAAAATCCAATGAGGCCCTTAACAAGAAGCCTTAAAAAGAATCTTGTTGAAAAGGGTATCACTTTTGAGAAAGAAGAAGACTATCTTTTCTTTTGCCACAAAAAAGAAGAGATGGCAGACCTAGAAGAAATATGGGAAGAAAGGCAAGAGAGTGACAATTCAAGGAATTAGAGATGAATAAGGGTAGGTCCTCTTGCCTTATAAGGTGAAGAAGCATCCCATTCCTACTATACCCCTTGAAATCTTATTTGTATTGAACAGGGATGGTGTTATGAATCCAAACAAACATATGGATCAATTTATAACCATTTGTAATATACAAGGGATTGTAAATGAATATGTCATGGTGAGACAAACTCTAATAAGCCCTACATATGCCTAATATCTTTTCTTGCTTGTTGATTCAATTACCTCTTTTAATGATATTGAAAATGCCTTTATAGGAAGGTATGCCTAGCTTGTTTCATATCATACCTTGCTTACTAAATTTACCCAAATCCATCTTGAAAATAATGAGAAGATTAGAGATTTTAATCTCCTATTTTTTAAGACCATGTAAAAAATACCTCAATATAATCACCTTAATGAACGAGTCATATTTGGTTGTTACAAAAATGCAGTGACAACAAATGTTAAGTATGCTATTAAGTCTGCACATATCAATACATTGCAGGATGCCATGAGGAAAGTACAAGAGATGGAGGAAGATATGTTGGAAAGCAATGTTGATCTAAAGATTATTCTTAGAAAAGTACAAAGAGAAATGTCCTCCTTGAAAATATCAAAAACAAAGAAGCCAACACCGATTTAAAGTAATCGAGATATAATAATTGGAACATGAATTTTCCATGGAATTACTCTTAATGTGCAAAATCCTTCAAAGATTGATTCTGAAATTGCTGAGTTGAGTAGAATAGTAAAGAAAATGTAAAATGAAATAATAAGATTAAGATGGGGAGATGAGCAGAGGCCTTGACCTCAAAAAAATGTGGGAGGACCAACATATGGTTTTAAAGAAAGACTTGGTTGAGGTCAAGATATTAACAATGTACCTCCAAGGGGACATATGCCTCTAAGATTTTTGTATTTGAGCGCTTTGGTAATGGAAGAAGAAGAAATGTGAGAAGAAGAAGACACAAATTCACCTCAAATTATTATAGAATAAAATTTGACCACCTTAGAGTCTACTGAAATGGGATATATCTAATATTTTTGCTAGACAAAGAGCTCATATAAGAAAGTCAAGAGTTTATGGAGCAAGAAAAAATTATACAAACAAGAGCTTAGTTGAATAAAGAAAATGCGAAGGGTCCAATTCAACACAAATACAAGGAATCAAGGATAAACATCAACATAAATAAATGCAAAACAAGAGAAGTTTGGACCAGTCCAAATCAAGAGTAATAATCCAGTCAATCCAACTAAAATGTCTTATGATATTATGGATGACTTACTCAACCTCCAAATCACATTACCATTTTTAGATGTGATAAACATTCCTTAACAAAGAGACACTATTCTCAAATCTCTCACAAATTAAGATACATCCAATGCACGAGTAGAGGTGGTTGTTATATCTCATCAACAAAATAATCCCACCCTTCCTACCAAGACTCAAGGTAAAGTGCCTCCTTTTTATATATCATTAGAAACTCCAAAATTTATATTGCATAATTGTTTGGTAGATAGTGGTGCAACCAATAATATCATGCCACTCTATATAATCGAAGAAATGGGCTTAGATTGCAAAATGTATTATGATATTGAAGAAAGTATTTGACAAATTGATTTAATAAGGGTATAACCTTATGGTGAGATCAAATATTTCCACGCCTTTATAAGTTTAGCATCAAATATTACAACTGTATTCACTATAATAGTGGTGGACCTACCTGTTGCATATGGACTTGTCTTAGGAGAGAATGGAGTTTTCCTCTAAGAGGATACATGATGAATGATGGAAGTTGCATGATGCTTCCAAATAAAGATGGTTGCGTGATAAGTATACCAGGAGAATTTAGGAATCCCGTCTTTTTTGAAAAAAAAAAGAGATTGATGGAACAATCAGTGATATTAATAATGGCCATGGAACATCTGCCATATAAGATGATGTAAATATTGTAGATAATAGTAGTGTAAATTTATCTCAGAGTAAATTGGAAATTTTCTTCGATGGTTTTTCTTTAAAACATGGTACTAGGAGTCGGTATAGTATTTGAAAGCTTGGATGAAGAGTGGTTTCCATATGCTTTTCATTTGCAGTTTACATTTACAAATAATAAAGTTGAATATAAGGCATTAATTCAAGGTTTGTTTCTTTCTCAACAAAAAGGGATAATAAACATTATTGTTTTTTGGATATTCATAACTAATTGTCAATCAAATTAAGAATAATAAATTAAAAGCCTCTGCATAAAGAATTTGGAAGTTACTACAAAGTTCTAATTCCTTTGAAATATTTTTTATTTCAAGGGACCAAAATCAAATGGTTGATTCTTTAGTGGTAACAACTTCTCTATTTAATTCTAATTCACCCTATTATTCATATAAGGCTAATATTTTGTTTTTCCCATCTATCCATGATAATCAAGAAAATTTGCAACTTTTTGACAATGAAGAACATCTCATCAAGTTCCATGTAGGAAGATGAGGAGAATGGAAAACTCTCAGAAAAAGAAAAAATACCAATATCTCTTGAGGAGATGTTCAATCATAATGATCATATTCAAATATTTTACCTAAACGAAGAACTATCGAGCAAGAAAATTGAAGAAGTAAAAAAGATAAATACTGGAATTCCTGAAGCACTAAAATGGTTGAATATCAAGACAACTTGTACTCGACATGGAGTTGATCAATATATCACATTGTTTAAGATATTTCATAACATTTTGGAGGGACATATTAGGATTTGAAGGAGCACGATAAAAATATAATCCATTATGTCATTCCTTTGAAAGAAGGGGAAAATCCAATAAGACAAAAGACATGGATAATTAATCCTGAATTAAATATTTCCTAGGAAGATGCAAAAGGTTGGAATCATTTTTCCAATTAGGAATTTGGATGGATTGCAAATCTAGTTGTTGTTAGAAAGAAAATGGAGAAATAAGACTATGTATTGATTTTCATGATCTTAACAAAGTTTCACTCAAAGATAATTACCCCCTTCTAAATATGGAAAGGATATTACAACAAGTCACCAGAGCAATAATAATATCAATTCTAGATGGATTTTCTAGATATACTTAAATATTGGTGGCATAAGAGGATAAACATAAGACTGTTTTTACTACACCATGGGGAACCTATGCTTATGCTCAAATTCCATTTACATTGATAAATGTTGGGGCAATGTTTTAGAGAGCCATGGATTACACATTTAAAGAGATGATATGCAAACTCATCGTTGATTATCAAGATGATCTAACTATATATTCCAAACTCATGACATCCTATTGGGCTCACTTACAACAAATTTTTGAAAGATGCATATACTATGGAGTGCCCCTTAATCCTGAGAAATGGTTATTTGTAGTATGAGAGGTAAGGTTTATTAACCATATAGTGAGCCAATAGAGAATGTATATAGAGCCAAAGAGAGTTAAAGAAATATGTCAATTAAAGCTTCCAACTACAAGAAAAATAATCCAATCATTTTTTGGAAACAACAATTTTTAAAGGCACTTTCATGCTTCTCAATAAATTGTTGAGGAAGGATATTAAGTTTGAATTGATAGAAGAAACTCATAAAGAATTTGAAGATATTAATTCAGCAACATCCTCATAACCTGCCTTAATTGGTCTCGAATTTACAAAGGATTTCATCTTGTACACTTTTGCATATGATGAAAACATTGCTACAGTCTTGACGCAATGAATGGAAGTCAAAGAAGAACATCCCATTTCTTTCATGACTAAGTCATTACAAGAACATGAATTGGGTTATTCTTTCATGTAAAAACGAGATTATGTTCTATTTAAAGCTATTGCATACTTCAAAAGTTATATTTTAACATTACATGCAATAGCATATGTACCTTGTCCACATATTAAGATGATGTTGACACAACACTTGCGAGAAGGGATATGGGATAGTTGGTTGGAAAAAATACAAGAATATGACATTGAAATCAAACCCCTGAAAGGTGTTAAGGGACAAGGATTATGTAAAATAATTGGAGGGGCTGAAGTAATCAATATTGTCTTGTAATGAAGGTGGTCAAGGTGATTTGCTACAAACATTTCACTGACACAAGGATGTTGTATTTTATTTGAGCTTAGGAAAATTTCAAAATGGAATGATAGGAAAAGAAGGAAGAGCTCTTAAAATGAAATCTAACTCTTATGTGTTCCAGAATTTTATCTAGAACAAATCACGATGGGGTATTATTAAGATGCCTTCCTTGGGTAAAAACATTGTAAGTTATCAGAGAAATGCATGAAGGCAAATGTGGAGGGAATTTTTCTCTCGTTTTAATGACTCATAAAATTATTATAGATGGATTCTATTGGCCCACACTTTTTAGAGACACTCATGCCTACATAAGGAATTGTCTTCCATGTCAAAAATTCTCAGGAAAGGAAAATAAGATTTCTGTGTCTAAATACTATCTATGTATGTGCTCCTTTTACTCAATGGGGATTGGATGTTATTCGTCAAATTAATCCTAAATCAGGTGTTGGTCATGCATATATTATAACAACAACATATTACTTTACTAAATGTCTAGAAATAGTTACCTTAAAGCAAGCAAAGGCAAAGCATCTTATACAATTCCTAGAAGAAAGCAAGCTTGCAAGATTTGGTGTTCCATAGAAGTTTATCACAAACAATGGATCTATATTTATTGGGTCCAAATTTACACAATTTTGTGGAAAATATGGAATACTTATAGGACAGTCTTCCAATTATTATCCACAAGGTAATGGTTTGGTTGAATAAACAAACAAGACTTTGATTAATGTCTTAAAGAAAATAGTGGTAGAGAATAAAAAAATTGGCATAAAAGCTATTGAATTCTCTATGGGTTTGCAGAGTTACTCTAAAAGGATACATTGGCCAAACATCATTTCATCTGGGAAGGATGTGAGATTACTTGTACATATGGAAATAAATGCAACGACTATAGCCTAACAGATACAAGATGAAGACATAATCACACTTATCTAAGTTAGACTTCATCAACTAATTCAACTAGAAGAACAAAGAGAATAAGGTTTTAGAAAGATTTAAAGAAGGCATGAAGTTGTAACCGAGAATTCAACAAGTGAGCTCCTGTAACTTTTTCAAGAGGCCAATTAGTTTTATTATATTTTGACACCATAGCCCAATGGAAAAGGAAACTAGTCGAGTTCTAGTTTTCTTAGCAACCCACATGGGGTTACTATCCCATAATAAAAGTCCAATGTTGATGTATTTTTGCACTCCTATTGTATTTTTCATATCCCCAAATTTTTCTTGACTTAGTCATTTTTTAAGACAAATGTGTAGAAATACTTTTCACTTTGCACTATGCACAAAGGTTTCTATATTTGCAACAATCAATCATTTTCCTTTGTGCGTGGAACGATTCATCAACTATTCTTTGACACATCTATCCTTCTGCACACGTACTATTCCACACACTTCGTCCTCCAAAAAATAATCCTTCTGCACAACCATATTTCTGCATGACATGCCATATGTTAAACACACACATGAATAGGCAAGATATAAAAGATAAATCATGAATTGCATTTAATATTCATAAGATACACATTTATAATACATTCTTATATCCCTTGGTTTTGTATTCCAAGGTCTCTTGGACTCTCTTTGACGCTTCATATTCCACAACACGAACCCTTAGCAGATTAGGTGTCCAACATTCCCCCTTAATTTGAAGGGGTATATATGAGTCCAAGAAGAGAGTTGTAATACAATGGTCACAACCAATGGATGAATGTGCTCTGAAAAGATGGCATAAGGTGGGAGAAATCGAGGTCTCGAACAGTGATGGTTTAATGACGACCACCAATAATAGAACACTTAGTGAAGTTCTTGAAACTCTTCCAGATTTGGCAAGAAGATAAAGTCTTTTGCTAGAGGAAGTGCTCCAAATTTTTGTGAAAAGGGAGACCTTTGGGTCTCAACCTAGAACACTTAGCATGATTCCTAGAACTCTTCCAAATTCGGCAAGAAGTTGAAGCCTTCTGCTAGAGGAAGTGCTCCTTAATGCTTTGAAGACGTAGACCATCAAACTGGAAAAGGGAGGTCTTCAACCTATGATGGTTTAAGGAAAGACACCAACCATAGTCATGGTTAGGGGCTTCTTTGTCTCTGGCTACAACTCAAAATTTGAGTATGGTTATCTCTAGTTGTAGAATCAGGCGACAAGTTCAGGTTGTGGCTCAGGCTCGCTTGATTTATATTTAAAGCTTGTATATAACCATTGATTCCCCCCCATCCGATATAAGGTGAGAAGATGAAGAGAATTCAATTGCAAGGCTTTTCAATACTCTAGAACAAATTCTGTGATATGAGCAGAATATCTTCTTGGTTGCTGAAACCCATTTCCAAGAAGTGATCCATCCAAGGTGAATCTTTGTTCTTGCATGAGGCTTGTTTCTGAAGCATCTGTTTGAGTGATGAGTATGCTTATGACAATGCGCATAGGGTTGAAGATCAAAACAATTATCTTTCACATGGCCAACCTTGTCATAATGTTGGCATTTGAAAATCTGTTGTAAATGTGAAAGAGGAGCAAAAATAGGTGAAGAACCATCCTAAAGAAATCCAACACTTTGAAATTTTATGGGTTTTGAATAATCCAGACACCTCCTTGTCATATCTAAGACCAACTTTGTGCTTGTTGCTAACAATTTCTTCCCAATGTCTGATGATTGGATTGGGAAGTGTAGACTAAACTTCTGCATCTGTATGCAAATATTCTCTTTCAATGACTTGATTAGTTTCTGGTAGCTGATGGGAGTCTGTCTCAATCTCAAAGAGAGTATTGTTTAGAAAAAAAACAAGTTTAGAATGATGCATACACTCTTCTCATTGTAGCTTTGATTCGACCTACAAAAACTCTATTTTCTCTTGCGCATTTTGTAAATAAGTTCTAATATCAAATAGGGTATCGTTGCTGGTTTTAACTATGTATTCAACAATAGATTGTATCAGAGCTTTGAGAAACTCTAATATATCTCCAATTAGAGCCATTTCACAACAAATGAAGCAAAAAAATGGTGTTGACAAATGTACACATAAAATGATAAATAACTGCAACTATACGATGAGTGAATGCGTCTTCATCATACATACCAAAGTTTCAATGCATGGGATTAATTTTCACCAAAACTAACACACATTACTTAATGCAAACTTGAATGAAGACCTTCAATTGCAGAGAATCATGCAAGGGAACCACTTTCATCACAGGTACCATCTGCACCATATGCTCCAACATGAGGCAAATGCATAGATAATAATATAATGTCTCATACGAACCATATAACAACTCATATGGACCATATGATTCATAAGAACCAACATAAACTACTCCAAACTCACACTACAATGTTTAAAATTCAACATTCAACACATGTAAACAACACAACAATTAACTCATGTTCCATTCGACATTGTATATGAACCTAATGTATATAATATATAAACAACATTACAAAGCGTATAGAGAGCACAAATTGGTATGGACTAGCAAACGAAGACCAATCCAACACATCTGCAGTCAAATTGTTCAACATTGCATTCCACTAGGCAACACTCCAGTCCACTCTATCATACTAAGAACAAATACCAACGCATTGTAATGTTGACAAGGACCAAATTTTTTTGTGAGTCAGCGATTAGAAGGAGGATTGTGAGAGGCTAATTCAATGCATATTCAACACTACGACCAACCTTTGTTCACACATCAAGGTTGTGAAATTTAGTTTCCTCGCTCTCGACCAAACTCCCAGTTCCTCAATATGGAGGAAACCAGTGATTGCAAGAAGAGGATATTTTCCAATATATGTCGTCAAAGGATGAGAGAGTGTCTGGACAACACATCGAAATTGTTGTCGCCTTGGTAGAAAGAGGAAAATGAGCAGGAGGGAGTGATCTACTGCCGCATGTAAGTGGCATAGGCACTGAGGCTATTATAATAGACACCAATCCTGTTGTGTGAGATGATGGAGAACTAAAGGCTCAAGGTGAGTAACCCATTGGTGAGATTTGACTACCAATGTGAACAAAATGGCTAACGAAGAGGTATTGATAGGTTGACACACAAGCAATTATGGGATGTTGAAATGTGAACTATGAGATTATCAAAATCTCATCATAAAGGTCCTCTTCGTGCTTTGTTTAACTGAGAGACACTATGGGGGTTGTTTAACTGAGAGACACTATGGGGGATCCATGAGGGCCAACACAGTGGATGTCATTTGAGAACTTCTCCCAAATTTGAAGGTCTACACCGAGTGCACTTTGGAAACTCTTAATCTCATCTTGGACACTAGTGTACAACAACCACATAATGGTCTCCAACAATGACAATTCTCTTTATTGAATCAGTTCAAATGCCATTGTATGTCAAAAGGCCATCGACACCAAATGTTTGTTTTAGGCCAAAACCCTGACAGATTCGTTAATGGCTAACTCTGGAGAATATGAAAATTCATTTATTGAGCACATCAAGGGAATACACAAGTTTTGGTCATGTGAGGAGTAAGGTCACTAGTAAATTCCAGCGGAGAGTTCTGGTGGTGCAATTCAGAGTCTGAGAAACAATGGTCACTTTGGTCATTGACAGGCTATAATGAGGTGCAGAGATAGGTGACAAATATGAGGATGAGGGAGAAAACCCATATTCTTTTTTCTATTTTGGAATAATAGCCATAGGTGCAAGACACACATTCATTGGGAGGCCACAAAAAAAACAACAACTCAAACAAGATTTAGTAGGTTAGGGACATACCCGCTCTGATACCATGTTAAACACACACATGAATAGGCAACATATAAAAGATAAATCACGAGTTGCATTTACTATTCATAATATATATATATATATATATATATATATATATATATATTTATAATACATTGTTATGACCATTGGTTTCATATTCCAAGGTATCTTAGAATCCCTTTGACTCTTCATATTCCACAACAGCAACCCTTAACGGATTAGGTGTTGAACACCATAAATTAATTTTCCGCTTTTGTTCCACACTTAGTGAAAATCAACTTTTTCTCCTTTCGAGGCTAACTAGATGCTCATTTAAGGAAGTCTCATCCTCTAGGTGGAAAAGGTTCTTCACATTATAATACATAAATTCACCTCCACTTCGTATCAATTTATGTGAATTATATATGTATAAAATCTTACACTTGCATTACATGGATTACTTGACTCACTACCTTGACATTGTATTACATGAATTACTTCATATGGCATATCTTTAAGACTAGTCATAAGCTATTAACTTCCACTATCATTCTCACATGGACCGATGAAGGTGGTATGTGAAAAGATGATATTCCATTGAAGACTACTGTAACTCAAGTGTTTAACAACTAAGACTTCCATTAACGCATCATTGATATACCACTTATCTCCACAATACATCAAGCCAATGAGCAATATGGAAATTAAAGGAAACAAGGAATCAATTTGTGGAAAGACAACCAACTCTTAGTTAGACAAGGCAAGGGTTTCCACTAGCCTACTACGTATCAAGTGTACTTAATTTTGGCCCCAAAAGAGAGACATAGAAATAAAATTTGGAACATAGGGTTGGAGAATGTTGCATGTGTCCCAAAAATATCGAACTTCAAGGAAATAGTGCATTGGTGTGCAAAATAGTTTGATACAAAGATGAGAACCATTAGGCTCAATCTGGAGAAGAATCCAATGCTTCTTACTCCCAAGGATTTTAGAATAATTTTGAAGCTTCCCAAGCCCAATAGGAAGCTCAAGGTCACCGAAGTTGACCCTCTCCTACACTCACAAGATGATGAATGGATACTCTACAAGAATTCATGTTGCTTTTTGTAGCCATCCCATCTACTCTTTTTTTATAGATATTTTTTTTTCACTGAGCCACATAGCTATTTTTCCTGGTTGTTTGCTTGAATTATGGTGCGTGAATCATCTTCAATATTCCCCACGTTAATATTGTGTATTTTTTATTTTTCTTTTAAAAGAGACACCTTGTTTGATGGGGGGGGGGGGGGGGGGGTGTTATTTCTAACGAGATTTCATTTAAGTTGGTAATTTCCCAAAGATCTGAAAATTCTATATGATAGCCCATTTGGTGATGGTGATAGTTTCATGCAATATCTTCCAATGATTACCTTGTAAAAATAATAAGAACCCAAAAATTGAACCAACTAGTTCTGATATCTCATCTTGTGGAAGCACAAAGCCTTGTTCCATTTTTGTCAAGTCCAAGCCCATTTTGTTCTTAAATTTAACCATATGCTGAAAAAAGAGGCCAAAATAATTGATGATGAAGCCAAAGAGTTTCTGATAGGAAAAGGGAGATATGAGAGTGAGAGGATAATACTCTCACCAAATATACAAATATCAAGGAAAACCATTACTGCTCCCTAAGTTGATTCTTGATAGATACGTTGTTCCTAAAGTATGCAAGTAGTACCACCCATGGCTAATTTTATTTGAGAGGAAAAGGAAAAGGAAATTCATTACATTCCCTTCTACCGTGGGAGAGGCTAGTGTAAGAAATTCTACCCACTTTGTAGAATTTGTTGAATTATTGAAACCTTTTAATTTAATTGAAGTTGAATCGATTAGAAGATTCATAACTGATGGTCTATTTTCTAATCACTTGGAATTTATGAGATATGTTCATTTATTTACAAGGATTTCAGAAGAAAGTAGAGAGAATCAAGTCTCTAGAACACTTACCCTAGCCTACCATGTTACCCATGAAGCAAGTACTAATACTGAAGGAAAAACAAAGCAATGAGGGAAAAGGATCGCAAACACTCATCTTAGGCACCTAAAACTACTCATAGTTCCTCTTCTATACAAAAGAAAAAGGAAACAATTGTTATAAGAGGATATAACAATTTCAAACACTTTGATGACAATGACGTAGAGAAGCCACCCCCTCATGTTTCTTTTGAAAAATCACATGTAGTCTCATCATCTAAAATAAAAAGTTTAAGTAAAAAACAGTTGTAGAATATAGAAGAACCCATGGATATGGAAGTATACAACACTATAGTTCTAGACTGGGTGATGACCTGAATGGTTGAAGCTCAAAAAATTGTTGAAGAATTGGCTACTACCTCTTTTGAAGGGAAATCTTTGACCATGCATGACACCTGTTATCACTCCAAGAAACTCTCCTGGGTTGTAGCTCGAAGATGCCTGGTAACATATAAGCTTCAATATTGTTCTCTGAACTATTGGAATAAATGATGGTTTGGATCAAGTTAGATAACCATTTCAGCTCTATTCTCACTCAAGGAATGCATGAACACTCTCACCAATACAAGGCTTTAGACCACTAATGCTCAATAATTTATAAATTCAATGGATAGATGGAGAATACTGACTGTACCAGCAGATTGCATACATAAACATAAATGAATGGCTAGCTACAGGCAGAAAAAGAGAATACTGACTGTACCGACAGATGCATATATGACCACATATGAATGGCTAGCTACAGGTAGTAAAGAAGCTTGCAAATCTAATTCATCAAAGTAGAGATAAGATGACAGTTATCTGGCCTTAGACACAAAAGAAAACATGAACAAACTGTTCAAGTGCAAGCATAAAACAACAAAGAGAATGGACATTGAACATATAATGGCAAAAGAAGCTTATATTGCTAGAATGAAGATGAGAAGCTTGAAGGAACAGAGGAGGAATAATCTCCAGAAGTTGAACCCCTATTACATTTAGCTTTCAACCTTTTATAGGCCCTTTACAATGATTTTGAGCCTACTGAGGCTCGAAGTCTTAATCTATCCTTTCTGTCCCTTTAACTGTTTGATTGCCTGACTAGGCAAGCATGGGCTTGGAGGATTATTCTTCTAACAGCAGAGTAACTGCATTCAGATATTTTTGCTGCGCTGGCAGGGCTGTTGATGCCCCATGATCAGTTGTTGTTATGTCTGTGTTGCGCTATCTATTCTCAGCCTCTATGTCGGTTTGGGGAGGAGCTGCGCGTGCTGTGGTCCTTTCAATGGTTTAATCAATGCATGCTTTTTGTTAAAACAGGACAGCGCTGCCCTATTTTGGACCTCTGTTGAAAATAATGAATATTTCTGCTTTAAACAGAAAACACAACAATGCTGAGAATTCCCACCCCTCTCTGTCCTTTTCGGACTTCAACAGTCCCAAAAAATGATTAATTCCTTTATCGGGTTCGCCCTTGGGGTTATTGCAAGTTGCATTCGGCCCGCTCCCTTTGTATTTCGTAAAACAACGAATATACATAAAAATTGCGAAAAAACATTGAAAGACGGCTTTCTGCGGATTTCAAATATGATACATTTTGATTCCGGAAACCCATCGGGTTCGGGCTCCATCGCTATCGCAATGCCCCAAGGGTTCTTTTGTATTTCGTTTAAATAACGAAAATACACAAAATGCATTGAAAATGGGCCTTGGCGCAGACCTAAAATTTTATGAAACATTGTTTATAATACCGTCGGGTTCGCAAAATCGGGTTGCACACATATACATGTAAAGGCCCCGCCCCTTGGTTTCAGCCAATAGCGATCCGATAATGTAACATGGGCCGTTGATCTGAGTGCTCGATCAACGGTCCACGTTTAATCGCCGATCGCAATCGCAACTTCACCTTGGTCTGTGTCGATAACGCTGACTCGCCTCCGGCGATTGCGACCTGCCGATCCGTTCATCAGCGATCACTGATTGGTGGCGTCCAGCGCCGATTGCCACTGCCTGCGAACGCCGATTTACGATTTAGCCGTTTAGATCTGGGTCGTTGATCGGCCAGATCTAACGACAGCTGTGTGTTCTTGAGTTTTAAGCCTGCGATAAGGGTTTTTGACTGTTTAAATGCGTTTTTTGCCTCTCGATAGTGCATTTCTTCCCTTCCAAGGGCTCTCCTCCCTCGTTTGTTTCGATTGATGGATGATCTTAAGCACTTTTGAAGACTTAGGGAGTGCTTTGGAGCATATTTGGATCCCTTGGGATGATTCTTAAGCAAATTTGGAGACTTTTAGAACATATATGGATCCAATTTTGGGCCTTTTGTCAGCGAGGCTAACATTGGCTCCTTCTGGGGATGAAATCCTCCCTGTGAGGTTTCAAGAACTACAGATCAATGCCTTTCCTGTAAACAACAAGATCAAATCTTCCTCCTAGTGTTGCATTGGGCATGGAGTCTATTTAGCATGAAATAAAAACTTTGAAAACAACATATTTACAATACCAAGGCTTGAAAGCCTTAACTGAAATAAAGTTTGAAGAACAACCCATTGACTGGGCCATCAAAAACATCTCCTCCTTCCTTTGATGCATCCCTTTTGAGAAAACAGTCACCAAACTGAAAATTGACCCTTTTTACCTTTCTATCAAAGGTTTCTCTGTCTTGGTCAATGTGCATATCAGCAAATTCATCAAAGACTTGCAAAAGCCTATTGATTTGATCCTCTACTTCAAAAAATTTCCAGCATTTGACATTATCAGGCAGAGATGGTCTATATTTCACCTCATCTCTGCATGCTTTCAACCTTGGATGTTTTGCTTGGAAGGTTTTGTACACCTGCTGAATAATAAGGTCTTCTTTATACTCTGCTGTGTCATTTGTGACCTGAAAAGTTAATATAAAAGATGAATCAATGTATTCCTCTGTGGGGGACACAAGGACTTCACCTGTTCCTGTAGCTTCCTTAGAGCAAGCCCCATCAAAGAACATGTCCCAAATCTGGGGGTCTTCTTCCTCTATGATCTGGCAAACTGGTTTTTTAAGCTGCGTAGAGGCCAACTAATAAGGCTTGGTAATGTCAAGACCGAGCTTATCCATGATAGCCTTGGGCATTGAATTATGGCTGGCTCCAGTGTCTAGAGGGAAATTGTGAAGGATTTCATCATGAATAGATAGAGAAACATAGAATGATGGGGAGCTGTCTTCACAATTTACAATCATTGGGCTGAGAATAACAGCTGGTTGGTCATCTTGCAGATTTACATAGTCAGTGGAGGCTTGGATGGTTTTAGGCTCAAGAGCCTCAAGGATAGATTTCTTGAAGGACTCATTCTTCATTGGTTCAATTAGAGGCATAGGTATTCTTGGCTTCTGGATTTCTGATTGAAAACTGAAAGAAGAAGGGGACTTGTCAAGGCCTCTTACCTCTATGGCTGGAGCTTTGAGGATGATAGGATCAATTGTTGGTTGCTTCTGCTTATTAGCTTGCTATTCTGCAGGGACAACAGCTTTATGAACAGGAGTTTCTTTGACATTATTCATCATAGACCTCAGATTATATTGGTGCTGATCTACAGTTTGTAGAACAACTTCACCATCCCATTCTTGGCTGATCTGGTCATTGAATAATGACTTCTCATAGGCAGCTTTGGTTAAAAAGGTGGCACTGCCTTTGTCTTCCATACAATGGATCTCATCATCCTCTTCAAACTTCTCTTCTTCCATGACTGCATTCTGAAAAGGGACCTTCACCCTTTGGTCTTCATTGGCCTCTTTGCTTCTTTGCAAAATCTGCAACTGCTCATTAGGTCTTCTATATGGATTTGGATTTGGAGGAGCAAAGGTATTAGGAACCCTTCCTTTCCCAGAATGCTGCTCAACCTTTAATTTGGAAACTTCAGAGGCTAATGACTCTATCATCTTGGCCATTTTATCGATCTTGGGATTTGAAGATGATGAAGGCTCGCCCCTCTGTCTCCTTCTATCAGCGTTACCTTTGAGCTTTTCTACAGCCATGATGTTTGATTCTACTTCCAGGGTTGCATCTTGCATATTAGCCAAAGAAGCACATCGCCTCTCCCTCAACAGTAAACAGAATTCAGAATCAAAGGCACTGGCATAGATGAGTCTAGCAGAGGTAGTGGTGGGTTTTACTTCAGCTGGTATGTTGTTGTACATGTGGTTAAATCTCTTATTAAAATCAGACAACAACTCATCATTTTCCCTCTGTAAGTTCCCAAACTCAGTGTGGTAGTAAAGGAGATCCTTTTTATCCCCCCAATGCTTTAGGAATGCATCATCTAAGGCCTCAATATCTGCTATAGATGCTGGGGTCAATTCCCTGAACCATTTTCTAGTCTTCCCATCTAGGCTTTGGACAAAGACTCTCATCCAGACATCATCTTCACTAATGTCTAGGTTATCAACATAGCTATAGAATGACTCAAGATGTTCTTCAGCTGAAACACCTTCAGTCCCAGTGAACTTAGGCATATACTTCTGATACTCTCTAGTAGGCATAACATTCAAAGGAGTGGGCAGTATTAGAGGTCCATACCTAGCAACTATGATTCTTTCCATTTTGGTAGGTGCTTGTGGACCTGCCATAGCTGTGGTGGCTAAAAGAGTATTGGCAGTCTGAATGATAGAGGGCTGAGGAGTGACTGACAGGACTAAAGGAGTATGATGGATAGGAGGTGAGGTTTCCTTTGGGCTTAAAGCAAAAGGAGAACCTAAAGAATAAGGAGCTTTATGAATCTCTGAGAGTTTTTCTTCACTGCTAGTATTAGATGCTATACTCTCAACATGTATTTGTTCTATTACAAGCCTTTCTTGAAGAGATATAGAAGATTGTTTAGGTTTACCTGAACCTGATGCTCCTTTCTGCAATACCTTTCTCTCTTTGATGATTTTTTCAGGGTCAGGCACTAGGTTAGCGTGCAGCTTTTGAGGATTTCTCCGAGTATGCCTCACAAACTGAGCCATAACTATGAAGTGGAGTCGCCAAGAGGTTCAGCCTCCAGTAGAGTCGCCAAATAGATGATTACAACCAAAAATGTGCCCAGACTTTGTCTATCATCAAAGCTAGATCTATGTCATTTCCCAAGGAAGCTGAGCTTCAGTTTCCTCTCCCCGGCAACGGCACCAATTATGTTCACTCCAAGAAACTCTCCTAGGTTGTAGCTCAAAGATGCTTGGTAACATATAATCTTCAATATTGTTCTATGAACTATTGTAATAAATGATGGTTTGGATCAAGTTAGATAACCATTTCAGCTCTATTCTCACTCAAGGCATGCATGAACACTCTCACCAATACAAGGCTTTAGACCACTAATACTCAATAATTTATAAATTCAATGGATAGATGGAGAATACTGACTGTACCAGCAGATTGCATACATAAACATAAATGAATGGCTAGCTACAGGCAGCAAAAGAGAATACTGACTGTACCGACAGATGCATATATGACCACATATGAATGGCTAGCTACAGGCAGTAAAGAAGCTTGCAAATATAATTCATCAAAGCAGAGATAAGATGACAGTTATCTGGCCTTAGACACAAAAGAAAACATGAACAAACTATTCAAGTGCAAGCATAGAACAAAAAAGAGAATGGACATTGAACATATAATGGCAAAAGAAGCTTATATTGCTAGAATGAAGATGAGAAGCTTGAAGGAACAGAGGAGGAATAATCTCCAGAAGTTGAACCCCTATTACATTTAGCTTTCAGCCTTTTATAGGCCCTTTACAATGATTCTGAGCCTACTGAGGCTCGAAGTCTTAATCTATCCTTTTTGTCCCTTTAACCGTTTGATGCCCTGACTAGGCAAGCATGGGCTTGGAGGATTATTCTTCTGACAGCAGAGTAACTGCATTCAGATATTTTGGCTGCGCTGGCAGGGCTGTTGATGCTCCATGATCAGTTGTTGCTGTGGCTGTGTTGCGCTGTCTATTCTCGGCCTCTATGTCGGTTTGGGGAGGAGCTGCGCGTGCTGTGGCCCTTTCAATGGTTTAACAATGCATGCTTTCTGTTAAAACAGAACAACGCTGCCCTATTTTGGACCTCTGTTGAAAATAATGAATATTTCTGCTTTAAACAGAAAACACAGCAACGCTGAGAATTCCCACCCCTCTCTGTCCTTTTCGGACTTCAACAGTCCTAAAAAATGATTAATTCCTTTATCGGGTCTGCCCTTGGGGTTATCGCAAGTCGCATTCGGCCTGCTCCCTTTGTATTTCGTTAAACAACGAAAATACATAAAAACTGCGAAAAACATTGAAAGATGGCTTTCCGCGGATTTCAAATATGATACATTTTGATTCTGGAAACCCATCGGGTCCGGGCTCCATCGCTATCGCAATGCCCCAAGGTTTCTTTTGTATTTCATTTAAACAACGAAAATACACAAAATGCATTGAAAATGGGCCTTGGCGCGGACCTGAAATTTTATGAAACATTGTTTATAATACCGTCGGGTCTGCAAAATCGGGTCGCACACATATACATGTAAAGGCCCTGCCCCTTGGTTTTCGCCGATAGCGATCCGACGATGTAACGTGGGCCGTCGATCTGTGCGTGGGGTCAATAGTCCACGTTTAATCACCGATCGCAGTCGTAACTTCCCCCTGGTCTGTGCCGATAATGGCGACTCACCGCCGCCGATCGTGAGCCGCCGATCCGATCATTGGCGATCGCTGATTGACGGTGTCCAGTGCCGATTGCCATTGCCCGCGACCGCCAATTTGCGATTTAGCTGCTTCGATTTGGGCCGTTGATCGGCCAGATTTAACAGCAGCTGTGCGTTCTTGAGTTTTAAGCCTGTGATAAGGGTTTTTGACTGTTTAAATGCCTTTTTTAACCTCCGATAGTGCATTTCTGCCCTTCCAAGGGCTCTCCTCCCTCGTTTGTTTCGATCGATGGATGATCTTAAGCACTTTTGAAGACTTAGGGAGTGCTTTGGAGCATATTTGGATCCCTTGGGATGATTCTTAAGCAAATTTGGAGACTTTTAGAACATATATGGATCCAATTTTGGGCCTTTTGTCAGCGAGGCTAACAACACCCATTATGACAAGTCTATTAAAGAAATTTGAAAAGGTGTAAATAAAAATGAAGAAAGAAGAGAATCGAGTAAAAAGTGAAATAAATGTTTCACGAGTCAGACCTTTTAGACCCTTGAAACTGCGTTAGGCTATAAGGGATGCTATTGCTTTTATTTTGATAGAGTAGGAAGTTGAAAATTTGCACTTGAAGAAAAGAATACATGATATTGAATAATCTCTTAACCCAACACCCTTGTTTATGACTCCATTATCTATTTAGGCACCTGAAATAATACCTAGCAAACCTTACAAGATAAAAAAAGGCACAATTGTTGACAATAATTAGGGCATACGTTGTTATGAATATTAATAAGCAACTTGAAATCATAGAGGAAGCATGGGAAATTTCTCTACTGTTGAGAAATTTATCTCAAAGAATTAAACTTTTTTTGAATATTTGCGAAGGGACCTAGAGCATGATCAACAATTTGTTGAAAATGATTAAATACATTTGTGAATAAAATAAAATCTCTTAGCAAAATTCAGAGACATTGACAAGGTTTTCCTACCCCAAAAGAATTAAACAAATCAAAGCAAGATGGTTTTCTAGGATTAAAATGCTTGAAGATGCCTTTGTTGGATGCTTGAGCATTGATGACCATGGAAGCAATAACTTCTTAAAAGCCATTAAAATTGCTGAATATCTTAAAGGATCCTGAAAGATTTTGGATTCCATTATCATTGGGGGGGGACGCTATCAAAGTATCATTGGGGGTTGACTTTGAAAATGTAGCCATGTTTCCTAAAGCTCAAATCAAGAAGTGGTTGGTCACGTTCATCAATGATAATAATGATAGAATGGATAATATTTCACAACTATAATAAGATGCTAAAGAAATAAAAGATGAAATATTTACTTTGAGAGTGAAGCAAGATATAACTGTTTTGCCCATGAAAGATTACATTGAAGAATAGTTCGAGAAGTTCCTAAATGTATTCATTAATCCAAAATAATTGCTTGAGCAGTTAGGATAACAAATAATCAAGGAGTGAATTCTATAAAACTTCTTCTACAACAACTTCACTAGAGGGAGGATTCATTACACTTGTGATCCTTTTACAATTTTGTGAATGCTTATTTTTCATTGAAGAAATTCCCTACTCTCTTCCGAGTCTTCGATTAATGAGTTTATTGAACTATTGCATGTTTTCTAAAGCCAATGCCTAACTATATTTTCTCTCTTTCTTCCAAGTACCATTATCATTACTATTTGCACCATGGGAGCCTAATGCTAGTCTTTTTTGGATGAATGCATTTTATTTTACATTTAAATAAGAATATTTTGTCACTGTGCTATAGGCACTTGATTTTATTTTTAAACTTTAAGTTTGTAAATTAATTTTTAACTCTAGCATAGAGCTTATTTTAGGAAGTCATTTAATTTGTGATTCTTAAGAGTCTTGTGAATGTCTTCCTATGCTCCTATGATTTTAAATGTTTGATATGATCTTATAGTTCTTTGAGTGTATGGACCAATATTTTCTATTTCCATCTATCTAAATTTACTTCAAATATGTTCCTTGATATATGTTCCATGATGATAATGTGGAATGTATTTGTGGGAACAATGTCTCATGATGGGCTGTGATACTTAGCCCAAAACGTCGATATAAATTTTTTTACCATGCAGGGATCCAAACACTCTCCAATGAAAACCTGCAAGAACACTAGAACATAATTTATTTTGTTATTATTTTACTTTTTTACTTTGAAAAACACCTAGTCCACTCACAAGTAGATGTATTGAATGCTTAATCTTTAATATTCAAGTTATATGCACATCAAAGTGTGATCAATAAAGGAGTCTCACCTCCATAAAAACGTAGAGGTAATTTGGAAACATACCTTAGGAGCTTGACATTTTCCATTATAGGAAAAGAGATCAACACCTTCTCATGAACTCAAAAGGAGATTTTTTTGTAATACTTGTGTGCTTCAACCACAACCTTTATTTAATATAAATATTTAAGAATGTTTGTAAAAAATAATAATATTTGTTTTCATATTTTTAATTAAATCCACAAATACTACTTTTTATTTATATAAAATATTTGTATTAATAAAAAATGTTTCTTTTGGTAAGCTATACTATATTTATATTAATATCATACATAAAACAATATATTCATGGTTGGTTGGGGTTTGTCGAAATGAAAACTAAACAACCACCAACATTATAGAGGCTTTCTTGGGTAGTCCACACTATACTTAAAGTTTTTGTTCAAGATGCAACAAAGTAGTGCCTAAAATGCAGTAAACAAACAATAAGTATGACAAATAAATAACAAGAGAAATAACAAGACTATCAACAGGTAACACTGTAGAGAAATGGGTTAGAGGGGCTTGGTTGTGAGGATGTCTCCTCTCCATGAGCTCTTCCAGATAACTTTTAGCAGTAATCATCCTCAATAAAAATTAGATTGTCATCAGTTCCATGTGAGTTAGAGGTTCCAATAACCACCACAATGCCCTCCTCTTTGTTGAGTTCCAACTTAGTGACCTTAAAGCTCAAGCCAAATATCACTTTGCATAAGATTGTGAATTTGGCTTTCAATATTCTTCGTCTATCCACCATTTTAGGTTCCTTGTACACCTGGTTTTCTAGGGTGGTGGCCACCAAAGTTTTGGCAAACTAGTGAAACTCCATGACGTTGAACATTTTAGTGTCCCTTGACCTAGAAAATAATTGTGTTTATGATTCAATTTTGTAATTCTTCCCTAATTTAATGTTTGGATGTATATCGACACTTCTCCTTCATCAAATCCACTAGTCCATTCATTATTTTCTTAGTGTACTAGGTATCATGTTGATTGAAGTGTTGTTGTACTTGCATAGCTACTTCCTCTACTCTTTTACTTCGAGACCTATGTGTGTCTTGTTGTTATGTGTGGGCCTTAACCTTCCCCTTCGTTGTTGCAAACATGTGACTTAGCTCAAGAGCCTCATAATTTCCTTTATCCAATATTGCATAATCTCTATGTAACCACTACGAAGTCTAGATGCAATATTCTAGCATACTAGGAGCATCCCTACACTTGTCGACACCAAACCCAATGCTAGAGTTGCCACCAACAAATCATGCAAACAAGTACCACTAGATTTCCATTGTGGTTGAGAGCTAATGAAAGATGGTTTGCACATGATACTAGAAGGGCCAAGAAGGATGATTGGTGGGATTAGGTAGTTTCAAGCCCAACCAATGTTTTCGATCCCAATAATGAGAGCCTATGATTCTGTCACCCCGAAACATAATCACCATTAAGAGTATTGATCATAGAGATTATCCAAAGTCACAAAGATAACATTTAAGGGAAAGACTTTCCTTCTCATTTTTATAGAGGCGGTACTCCTGTTATCAAAGAGAATAAAAACTCAAAATGATACATGAAGCAAAATATTGTATACAAGAAGAGGTGATATTCACAATGATATTTACAAAATATTGCAGTAAAGAAATAAGTGAAGTGAAATCAAGATGTTTGTTTTAAGCATAGTAACAAATAGAACACACCATAACATTGAGAAAGATGAAAGAAAACATAACACATTCATAGAGAACTCAACATGATATTTTCATTGATATCAATGGGATAAAAAGGAATCACATTAGAAACCTTTTTCTTTAAATTGAAGTCTTAAGATTGCAATAGATATGAATTCCTAGGAGTCCTCTATGGAACCTGCGATATATTAAAAAAAATAGCTTTATAGATGTTCAGGAAATGAAAATGTGTTTGTCTAAATGGACTAGAATGGGGCTCCCATCGACCATGTAAATGAAAATACTTGGAAAGAAAGGAGAAGACAATAATGTTAGGTAAAATTGACTCAGGGTTTGAGTCAAGGTTGACCTAGTTAAATAGTAGTGGTTTTGGGCACATGGTATAGTGTGCCCATGGTATTATGGTCCGTGGTATTGCATGTAATGGAGCCTATAAAAGGCTGGGAATACTTCACTATAATAAGGCTTGGAGGTGAGTGGTGAAGACTCACTTGGCCAGATTGGCCAGGGTTTTGGCCAATGCTAATGAGATCTCATTGGGTTGGGTTTGTCCCCAGACTTGGGGTTTTCCTGGATAAATATTATGTGTATAATATTTTTGTGTATTGTTGCTGGTTATTTTATTATTCCTCTCTGTAAATCTCGGTAAATCTTAGTAATAATTTATCTCTCTATCATAAATTTCTTAACAACTGGTATCAGAGCTAAGTTGGCTTTAGAAGGACGTTTTTTGTTGCCAAGGGTTTGTATTGGCCTGATAGATAGAGAGATAATTAAGTTTTTCTTGCAGATCTGGATCAAAAGCCATAGATTGTGAAGCAAAGCTGCACACTATTGGGTCATGAGAGATTTAGTGGATGAGGAGGATATGTGCACGTGGATTAATTAATTGATGAACCATGTACCTGAAAATAACGCCTAGATAATTAACAGTTACAGCGGCTAGTGACCCATGTAATTCAATAGATGGGTTCTTTTTATATGGACATTGATGTCATATGTACAAAGATAACAACAAGGGTAAACACTTTTTTTTTTTTATTATAATGGAGTGAAATTTTTAATTTGCATGTAAATGGGCATACTGCTGTAAGACCTAGTAAGGCATGCGTACCCCTGGGTAATTACCGGTAAAGTATGGGTTAGACCTAAGTAATAGGGGGATGTCGAGTTAACAAATCCCAGGTAAAAACTTTGAAGGGGATAAGGGCATATTGTCTCACTTAGCAGGTTTTGGCTGGATTTAGTTAAGGAACCCCAAGTCAAGTTTAAGGGGGGAATTGTTAGGTAAAATTGACTTGGGGTTTGAGTCAAGGTTGACCTGGTTAAATAGTAGTGGTTTTGGGCACATGGTATAGTGTACCCATGGTATTATGGTCTGTGGTATTGCATGTAATGGAGCCTATAAAAGGCTGGGAATACTTCATTGTAATAAAGGCCTAGAGGTGAGTGGTGAAGAATCACTTGGCCGGATTGGCTAGGGTTTTGGCCAATGATAATAAGATCTAATTGGGTTGGGCTTTTCCCCAAATTTGGGGTTTTCCTGGATAAATAATATGTGTATAATATTTATGTGTATTGTTGCTGGTTGTTTTATTATTCCTCTCTGTAAATCTCGGTAAATCTTAGTAATAATTTATCTCTCTGCTGTAAATTTCTTAACAAATGAAATATTAACCTTTAGGTTTAGAATGACTTTAAAACAAAAAGGCAAATGAATGTTGACTGAGAAGAAAGTTTGGAAAACTCAATATAGGGAACTATTACTTACAATGCTAGAAAACAAAACCTCTCTCCTTCTCCACTCGATGAAGTATCTATTTAATGTTGCACCTCTAGAAGAAAACCTAACTACTTCAATTGTCTTTATACTACTGAAATCAGTGATCCTTCGCTGCTATTTTTTGTAGGCCACCTTTTAACCACTATTCAATAGTGCTACAGTTGCTTCATGCTTGACTCAAAGATTAGTAAAATTATCTTCAACTTCATTTAATTATGAAGATAACTAAGTATCATATTTTTTTGGTCATCATTCTGGTTGACATAAACTGATTTTTTAATATCTTCGTTTAAAAAAAATTAGTTGTTTCAAAGGTTTGGGCCTAAGATATGTGCATTTCATCTAATTTTTCTTTAATTCTTTCTTTGGTTAGTATGGTTTCCACTACCATGTGTGGGCCATCTAATTCCTTTACTATGTCAACAAGTCTAAAAGAATACATTTTCCCTTTCTATAGCAACATTTTCACAACCAATAATACATTATTTGAGTGAATGAATTCTCTCATACTATCAAGCTTTCAAGTGTTTGAGACATGCCTTTAAAGGTACGCTTTTTTCTTTCCTTTACATATCATTCATATTTAAGGCTCTAGCAATGAGAACACTTCTAGAATTAAAAAAAAATACCCATCAATTTCCTGATATTTTTGTAAAATTTCTTCAAATGAGGTAATTTTAGAAGCAATAGTAACTGAACCTAGTGCTAGTTCCCATGACTACAAGATTTTTTTTTTTTTTTTTTGTGAGTAGGGGAGTCGACAATTGGGGGGTCTCGTACTTGCATGACATAAGGTCAATTCCATCCACTACCTATATGACCACTAGGTGCACCATGCCTGCCCCTAATGTGCACATAATTTAATTGGGGGATTGAACCAAGGATCTCATAATATTTTACATAACATATTTACATGCTCTGCCAGGTGAGCTACCTTTTAGGTCTCCCATGACTACAAGATTATAGGAAGTATCTTGTTAATATTTTCAACAGCACAATCTCTAATTTATGCTAGTAGACTTGATGCTCCCTTCATTTTTCCATTTGGTTTAGATAATTATTTATTGGGTATTAATGTACTTAATGGTTTAGCAAATAATGCCCCTACACATAGAACAATTTCAAATTCATTAATTCTTTTCTTTAAGGTAATAATTTCCCTCTCTTATTCATCAATGCAATACTGAAGAGCATCCCCTATTGTTTGGTGAAACTTCAGAACTTCAAAAGATTTGATTTTTTCAATCAATGTTAGAATTCCATTGTTGTGCCATTTTTTTTTACATTAGGCCTCCCAATTTGTAACTTATTTCATCAAATTTGGTTTCGTTTGGTGTCAATGATTCCTCTTAAAAAATAATAGGGTCCAAAGTAACAAGTGCTTCAAGAAGCATTTTCTTTCCCAGAATCTACTGGTATCCTAACTAGGGACTTCAACGATACCAACAATCTCCATATTTTGGGAGTCATTGTGTTCCTCTTGGGATTATTTTTTAGCTTTCCCCTTTTTATTTTCTATTTCTCCTTATACCCATAGCAATTGAAAGAGATATTTTAGTCAATCTCCTTGGAGGGTCTCCACCTCCACTGCCACTAGCACTTTCTACAATAGTCCTCTTTTTGAGATGTGTTTGCTTATCCTTTAATTTTAGAAATTGAAGAGGTTTTACAAGAATTATTTTGGGAATTGTAGTCAGTACTAACCGTAGGTTGACCCCGGGGATTTTGTTTTTAATTTGTACTAATTAAAGTATTAATATAATCATGTAGACGAGTATCTTCATGCTCTTCTTCTAAACTCTAATTGTCTCTAGCTGCTTCTTCTAAATGCTTACGAAAACTTGAAGAACACATAGTACCAGTCATATGTGCAGAGAAGATTCCATATGGGTCAAATACTCTACAAGGGTGAACTTGCCTCATCTTTAAGGTGTCAAATATGAAGTAATTTCATCTAAATGAACAATAGATTTCAATTTTGAAATCCCCAATTTTGGAAGGAGTAGGGATGAACTAATTTTTCCTCTTTTGATTGATAAAATGTGCTCAAAATTTCTATTGTCGACATACTTCACCAATGAATATTATAAACATAATAAGGAAGGTGCATAAGATTTCTTTCAAAACCAAAGAGCCTAATGTAAGAAAACTTTTATTGGCATTAAAAAATGCCCTTTCTTGAAACAAAAGCTTGAGCTTGATCATAAAGTCTACTTGTACCAGGACCAAGAACCACCTTCTTAAATTGTGTGACAAAATAGTTTTGACTTTGGTAGAAGTGAAAGGGAGCCTTGTGCTTCCACAATATTGGATACTAACATTGATCAAGCTCTTCATCTATATTCACATTTTGAGTAGCAGGTAGGTCTTTAAATATATTTACATAAACGATGGTGCAAATCAAACAAGAAGCCATAAAAAACCTCTTTGTACTTTTGTAATTTGATAGGAAATCTCTTTGGACATAATACTACCATAATTAAATATAACTCCCTCATTGACTAAATAGTGGAGAATATAAAGAAAATTGGTACATGTTTAACGGATTCTCGACCAATCATTCTTACCATAAGCAATGCAAAATATTTGTGAGGGTCGACCTTTGTATCTACCTGAATTTGAGTAGTGTCCATTGAATTAGGAGAAGGCTTCTCTAGGAAACCTTTTATAATATCACTACATCCTCCTTGACTCTTGATGAACTTATTTTATTCACCAACTCTGAAAAATTTGTGTGGAGTGGGTAGTTGAAAAATTCTTCTAAAACTATTCGACATTAATTGTATATGATTTCTACTAGCTTCTTTAAGGTTAACCATGATTTTCTTCCTGTCAAACTTTGGTGTGCACCATGAAAGAACATCTGCGAAGTCAAAGAATTTAAGCATGCAACTTAATTTTACTACTCTAGTCACTTTGTTAAGCTCTATATAAGCCCCATGTTAACTCTAAATCCCCTTATTATGCCCTAAATATTGAGTTATTACATTTATATTGTTATGTTGGCTAGAACATTTCATGGTACAATTTCATTATAATTGTATCATTTGTCTCCTCTACACACGCACACACGCACTAAGGAAACCTATTCATAAGATCATCAAGTATTGTTTTATACATTGTATTCATTGCGAGGTTTCCATATAGAATTGGATATAATTATTGGCTATTTAACATTTTTAACATGGTTCATAACTTTTGGTATCAGAGTTATGATCTTGAGGTTTTGCTACTTCAAACGAGCCATCTCAACGTTTTCACTATAACTTTTTTTTGGGACATTTAAGACCACAAAATTTTGAGTAGAATGAGAAGACATATCAAATGTATGTTCGATAAAATTTTTAGATTCTAGTTCACTGTATTTTGCAAGATATACACCATGAAATTTAGGGTTTGTGAATGGTCCTAAAATCAGTTTCAAACAAGCAATCTTCAAATTTTTTCTTTAATTCTTTTTTTCTAGGAAGATTCATACCATAAAACTTTGAGCATATTATAAAAACATCTCATGGTACATCTAGTAAATTTTTTATATTCTAGCTCACTATAATTTCATAGATGTACCATGTGGAAGTTAGGGTTTGTGAATGGTTCTGAAATCATATTCAAATGAGTGATCATGGGATTTGTGCTATAAATTTTGTCTAGGACACTTCATATTGTGAAAGTTTTAGAGATTTGAGATACATACTTAAGCACCTTATGTAAGAATTTCATAACTAGATTTGAAGAATTGGACATGTGGCATGTTATATATATTTTTTTCTCTTGGGAAGAGGCAAAAAATCAATAAGTTTCATGAACATTACTATAGCTTTACCTTGGCATGTCAAATTTTGGTCAAGACAGTAGAATTACAGAGAAGTCATATTAAGGAATTGTTGGACGAAACTTCATATTTATAAGGAATCAAATTTCAAAGATATTTAAGGAAAAATTTCAGTCATCCAGATAACATACAAATTAGGGTTTTGAAAGGTAGCTAACTTAAAATTGGCATAAATTTTGATTACAAGATATGTTTCTAGTGATCCAAAATTTGTGATAAAGAGGAAAAAGAGGAGCATTGTTATTTACTCACATGGCTCCCAAGGGTGCTTCAAAAGTTACTTCACCTTTTAAACCTCCAAAAAGCTCATCCATGACTCATGAAGAAATAAAATATGTTTAGTACTAAGTATCCAAGTCAGAACATTATTTGTCACATATGGAAGAAAGGATGAAGGAAAAAAATGTCAAAGTTACTTGAAACTTATGGAGTCTCCTTTATAGTCGCCACGAGGTTGTCCCCTTTTCCATGAGTAATAGGGATTAATGTGGGGTCCTTTACAATTACGATGGGTAATCAGGATAGATCAACTTCCAAGAGGCATAACTTTTGCATCTAAACTCCAATTGGTGTGATTCTTAGACTGTTGGAAATGTCATTGAGTGTAAATTAGTCACAAAGTGTGGCACTTGGGTAGTAAATTTTTACCCCCCAAAAAATGTCATTTAAGACCTCAAATTGGCCCCATAGGGTTTATGACCATAATTCTCCAAATTGGGTCTCATCATTAGAACTACTCCTATAAGCTTATTTCACTGATTTTCCCACCTTGAATGCATTGAGATGGATGAAAAATAAAATAATGATCCAATTTGGATCATACCTCCCCATTTTGGAGGTTTTTCGTCCCCAAAATATTTTACTAAATGAGGTGAGGAATTTTTTCTCTACCTTCTCCCTTGAGTACCATTCATCCTTGCCTAGAAGTTGTCCTTTCAACACAATCTACCAAAGGTCATATTGCCCCTGTATTGGAGTTCTAAACCTCTTATGAAAAATTGTATCCTTTGTCAAATCTATCTACAAACTCGCTGCTAAATCCTCTATGGAAGGTATGACATTCTACTCTTCCTGATCCAACATGGAAGGATCATAGAGTTTGAGATTTTCCACATTCACCATTGAGTAAATGTGCATGTGTGGGGGTTGAATGAGTGTTTAGGAATAATCTCTCTCATTTTCTTGTATCTTGAAAGGAACATATCCTAGAGCCTTGATTTTATTACTCAGACCTTGTTTCCTCTCCTTGTTCAACTCCCCACTCTAAATAACTTCTCTTTTTGGTGTTGATTATACCTAGCCTTGTATTTTTCTTGTGACTTCTTCATTGTCTCCTAGACTTGTATATGGATCAACCCGATCTTTTCAATAAATTTCTCTACCCTTAAAGCATCCCTTGTGATATCCTCCCTCACTCCTTGCTATCCATATACAATATCCAAAGGTGAAGGTGGGAAATATAAAAACCAAGTTTCAAATGGGGACTTACTAGTAGAAGTGCGCATTGATCTGTTATAAGAGTGTTATAATCCCAAGTATTGGATGCTTCCGATTGTAACCCCTCATAATTTTTGGAAAAGTATTCATAACTGCTTCGATTTTCCCATATGTATGTGGATGCAATGTTGTAGACCTCTTCAAATTTATGCCCATCTTCTCCCACAATGTTGTCCAAAATGCATTGCAAAATCTAGTGTCATTGTCTAAAATGATGTTCCTTGGTATCCCAAAGTGCACCAGACCTGTCTAAAGAACAAGTTTGTTGTTTTCTACTCGGTAATGGTTTATTTATATGGCATGAGAATGCACGTGTTGTTGCACCTGTCAGGTACCATGAACATGTAGTCACGCCCCTTCCTTGTTGGTGGTAAACCTCCCACAAATTCCAAGGAAATGTTTTCCAAAACATGAATGGTTACAGGTAAGGATGTTATATACCTTGTTTTCTTTTACAAGGCTTATTGGTACAACAAATCATACATCCTCTTATGAACCTAGATGCATCTTCCTACATATTGGGTTAATACACATAACTTTGCAAATTGGAAATTGTCATCCCTACACCAAAATGCCCTGCAAACTTAGAGGTGTAAGCCTATCTGATTAGTTATAGTTTCTCACCTTTAGGAATGCGTATCCTATCTAGCTTGTAGAGTTCCCAAAGTTGTGAATTTCAATGTGGGCAGCCTTTAAAGCATGTTGGCAAACTTGTTTGTATGTTCCTTCTAGTACTTGATCACTAAATGAAACTGCTAAAAAAATGCAAACCACTTGTAATGTTTAGTTTTTTGTAACTTATTATTGGCCCACAAGTATTATAGCAGTTGGTGATATGTGTGGATGAATATTTTCTTTCCCATCAAATAGTGTTTCCACTTCTTGACAACTTGTATCAGGGCATAGACCTTCTTATCATAGGTAGGGTAGTTAAGAATCCCCCATGAAACAATTCAAAATGATAGCATACAAGCCTTCCTTCATATGTCAAGACTTCTCCCACAACATACCCACTTGCATTTGTCTCCACTTCAAAGGGTTGTTGTAAGTTTGGAAATGAAAGAACCAATACCCAACTAATTTTCTTCTTCAACTTCTCAAAGGACTTCTACTAACCCTTCCCCTAATGGAAACTCTTGCCACTTATAGTTATGGGAGTGGTAGAGCTACTATTGAAAATGAGAATATGAATTTCCTCAGGTGTTGTGTTTCCCCAACAAAATATTTGAACTCAAAAACATTGGCAGGCGTCAACCACTTCATGATCGCCTCCATCTTGGCGAGGTCTATCTTGAGCTCCCCTCCACTAATGACATAGGCTAAGTACACCAAATATTGTTGTGCAAACTCACACTTCTTGAGATTTATTAGCAACTAGTGCTTCTTCAATGTCTCTAGCACTTGCATCTAATGTGAGATGTGCTCTTCCTAGGTAAAATTGTATGCTAGTATATCATCTAAAATAAATAATATCAAATGAATATGAATATCGGCACAATATATCATTCTTTAATCTCATGACTATATCTAGTGCATTACATAGACCAAATGGCACAACCAATCACTCATACAAATCTTGTTTGCTTTTGAAGGTGGTATTCTAAGTATCTTGTTCTTTGACTTAAACTTAGCGATACCCTGATTTTAAATCCAATTTGGTGAAATATTTTTCTTGCTGCAATTTGTATAATAGGTCATCAATCCTAGACATGGGATACCTATCCTTGAGCAGACACTTCACTCTGGCAATTGTAGAAATTTATTATTCACCTCATTTTCTTCTATAATGGATTTTCCTCTACAACCCAACTTTTTTCCAATGGAGAGTCCAACAATAGTTAAATCTCATGCTCCACTTCCCTCTTAGGTGGTAGCCCTTTAGGCTCCTAAAAAACTCCCTTGTATGCCTCTAGAAACTCTTCCACTTTCTATAGATCATGTTCCTTTTAAAAATAGTAAAGTAGTGTTCTTACTAGAACTATTTAGTTTCTTAGCTTGGTTGGTAGTTTTCGATGAAATTTTAGAATTGTCCTTGTGCACATTGATGTTGAAGAATTTTCCATCCTTGATGAGGTCATACTAGTTGTCTCTCCACGTGAATATTACATCCAATGTGTACATATAGGGACTCGCAAACACAACCCCACATACATCATGTGTAACCACATCCATTTCTACTTCATCAATAAAATCAACATTGATAACAAATTTCAATTTTACATTGTTTTGTTACCTTGATTTATACATTCTTATTACCCATCCCAATGGATATGGGTTAGGATGATCTAGAAACTCCAATCCTATTTTGTTGACCAACTATGTTGCATTGAGATTCACCTACGATCTTGAGTCAATCAAACCACCAATTTTTATTTTCTTGACTTTCATGTTTATGTGGAAGAGTTTGGTCACCTCCTTCTTTTCTTATTGTTGAAGGCTCCCTAAATTCACCTCCTTCTACATTGATGTGTAGACAATCTTCTCATATAGGTATGAGCTTCTTTCCACTTGATTTTTCAAATCTATGGCTATGGAGTTGAGTTATGGATGTAATTTCCAACACTTCTCCTCTGTGTGACCATTAATGTTACATTGGTTGCTAGGATATTTTCAATTATAACACAACTTGATATTTAATTAGGCACTAAATTTAATCCATTCAACCCTCAACATGAGTTAAAAGTCAACCCTTCTAGATTATTCTTCATATTTCTCACATGGCTAGCTCATTTTCCATGAGTAATGAGAACTAATGTGGCATCCTCTCAAATTATGGTGGTCAATCATGATAGATCAACTTCTGGGGGCATAACTTTTCCATTTGAACTCCAAATGGCACAATTCTTGCACTGTTGAATAGGTCTTAGAGTTTAGGATAATATCATAAGGTGCAATGCTTGGAAGGAAAATTACCCCAAAATATTGTCATTTAAGGCTTCAAACTGGCACTGGAAAGTTTTTGATCCCATTTCTCCAACTTGGCCCCGTCACTAAAACTGCTCTTATAAGTTGATTTATCTTATTTTTTCACCTTGAAATCATTAAGGTAGATGAAAAACAATATAATGATTCAATTTGAATCAAAATGGACTATGTTTTGACTATGAAAGTGGGTAGAACAAGGGCGTAAATGCAGCGAGAATCAATTATTCTACTGTAGATTATGAAGATGAAGAAGATCAAGCATTGACATCATCACAAGATCCATAGCTAGAAGGCACTATTCCAACAATATCTTGTCATGTATTTGCAAGCATCGATACTCCACAAACCCTCAAGAGAAGGATATATTAAAAAGAAAAAGGTAACAATGTTTGTTGATTCAATTATTACTAATAACTACATCAATTACAAATTGGAAAAACTTGTTAACTACTTTGTATATCCAAAACTAGAATTTCAAGTAATGTTTGCATATGGAGGTACCATAAATTGCCCAAGGAAACGCCATAGTATTAAGATGGACATGGAAGAGTTTTTATTGGGTATTCCCATGATTGCAATCTAAATGGGTGGTGTTAATGTTATATAAGGGGTCCAATGGTTAAAATCATTACGAACAACGACGCTTAATTTTCAAGATATTTTCACAATATTTTCCATAGAAGAAAATAAAATTGATCTTAGAGGTCCAAGGGAAACCCTCTAAAGTGATAAGTTCTAATAGCATGCAAAATTTGCTAAAATGGGGGTGCCATGGTGTAATTGCACAATTGTGTTCATAGATATGTCTAAGGGTCTTCCACCTACTTCAGATCATGACTCATTTTTACCTTGGAAGTGTACCACTAAATATTAGGCCTTACAAATATCTGTATTCATAGAAGAGTCAGATTGAGTGTATGGTCCAAGAAATGTTAGGTGCTAGCATCATTCAACCTAGCCAAAGTGTTTTCTCTTCACCAATGGTGATGGTTATAAAAAAGATGGTTCATGCTGTATATGTCTAGATTACAGACAACTCAACAAAAAGGCAATAAAAGATACACTTATTATTCCTACCATTGATGAATTATTAGACAAATTGCATGGAACAATCTCCTTACTAAATTTTATCTTTGTTTTGGATATCATCAAATTAGGATGAGGCAAGAAGACATTATGAAAACAACCTTTAAAACGCATCAATGTTATTATGAGTTTAGGATTATGCCATTAGGACTTACTAATGCACCTTCAACATTTCAAAGCTCGATGAATTCTATTTTCAAACCCTTCCTTAGAAAATTTCTGTTATTTTTTTTTTGACATAATAATCTTCAACAAATCTTAGGAAGAGAATGTGCAAAATGTTGATAGGGTCTTAACACTACTGGAAGAGCAACAACTATATGCAAAACCTTCCAAGAGTTCCTTTGGGGTTCAAGAAGTTGAATATTTGGGTCATATTGTATCCCATCAAGGCGTCAATCAAATTGGACCCTAAAAAATAAAAGCTATGACCAAATGACCAATCCCCAAGACCTTGAAGAACCTCAAAGGATTCTTAGGATTGATAGGATATTATCGCAAGTTTCTCAAGAATTATGATAAAATAACAGCACCCCTAACAAAAATATTAATAAAGGAAGCATTTCCTTGGAGTAAAGACGCAACTAATGCCTTTTAAAAACTTAAAGAGGCTATGTGTACAATTCCCACTCCAGCCACACTTGACTTCACAAAATCCTTCATTGTGGAGTGTGATGTGTCAAGCCATAACATTGGTGCATCTTTGATGCAAGAAGGAAGGCCCCTTGCCTTTTAAGGTAGCAAATTTAAAGGAAATAACTCACTAAAACCCATCTATGAAAAAGAAATGTTGGCCATAATACATGTGATTAAGAAATGGTGTTCATACCTAATTAGAAGACACTTCAAGGTAAAAATAGATCTTGATAGTTTGAAGTACTTCTTGAGAGAAAGATTATCTTCAAAAGAGCAACAAATATGGGTTACAAAGGTACTATGTTATGACTTTGAAATTATCTACCAAAAGGGAAAACAAAATATTGTGGCAGATGCACTCTTAAGAAAAGAGGAACACGCAGAGGGTTTACTATGTGCTTTTTCCATTCCACAATCTGATTGGGTGGAAGAAGCAATGATATAATAGAATAAAGATGGGAAGTTATGCAAGATCATTCAACAAATACAGGAGTACCTTGGTGCAATAGAAAAAAATGTGGAAGAATGATTTATTGTGGTATCAAGTTCGCTTATACTTATGTAAGAATTCTCAATTCAAATATAAGGTCTTTTGTAATTACACACTTCTCTTATAGGAGGACATTTAGGGTTATTAAAAACATATCATATGATGAATAAATAATTTTTTTGGGAAGGTCTTAAAGCATATGTGCAAAATTTCATGGCTGAGCAAGTGGTATGCCAACAAAAAAGGGAAAGATAATCTAGACCCTCGGGATCATACAACCATTAGCCATACTAAGCTAGTGTTGGGAATAATTTTCAATGGATTTTATTACAGGTTTACCCAAATTTGAAGGAAAGAATTTCATTATGGTAGTGGTAGATTGAATGATGAAGCATGCCCATTTTTTCTCCCTTCTCATCCTTTTAAATCAAGTACAATGGAAAAAAACATTCATGGAAACAATCCAAAAGCTACATGGAATAACGATGATTATTGTAAGTGACACAAATCCAATTTTCACCAAATATTTTTGGACTGTATTATTTTCTTTTTGGGAACTCAATTGGCTTACAACTCATCTTAACATTCTCAATACGATGGAAAAATTGAGATTGTGAATAAATATTTAGCAGGATATATACATTTCTTTGCATTTGATAAACATACACACTTGGTCAAGTGGTTTCCCTTGGCAGAATATTGGTACAAAACATCCCTCTATAATTATAAAAAACATCCATATTTATGAAACTTTATGGATATCATCATCCATCCATTGTATCACCCTTGAAAGGGATTGTAAAGGCTCGAGCACTAGAGGACCACACATGACACCAATAATATGTTCTCTAACTATTGAAGGACAACTTGGTTGTAACGTAAAATAGGATGAAACAACATTAGATCAACATTGTAGTGAAAGGGAATTTGTAGTGGGATATTGGGCATTTGTGAGACTACAACCATATAAACATATGTACATCAAGTAACAAAAGAAGGAAAACAAATAATCATCAAGATATTATGTCCCCTATAAAGTGTTGCAATGGAGTGGAACTATAGATTACAAATTGGAGTTTCCTCCATCTTCACGTGTACATCTAGTCTTCCATGTTTCTTGCTTAAAGAAGGTAATTGATGACAAGATCCCAATCCAAACTATTTTACCATAGATTAATGAAGAAGGGAAAATCATGTTAGAACCAAAAACAATCTTGGAAACAAGGATTACGCAACTAAGAAATCAAGCAATTAGTTAGTACCTGATCAAATGGAAGAACGTACTAATGGAAGAGGTGACATGGAAAGATGAGTTATTTATGGAGAAACACCCACAATTAGTCAAGTGTCAAGGACAACACTTGTTTGAAGGGGAGGGACATGGTAAGCCCTATATAAGCCCCATGTTAACCCTAAAACTCCTTATTAATCCCTAGATAGTGAGCTATTACATTTCTATTATTATACAATTATGCAAGCTAGAACTTTTCATTGTACCATTTCATTATAATTGTACCCTTTGTCACCTATATATACACTTAGGGTACCTAGTCTTAGTATTATTAAATATTGTCTTATACATTATATTCATTGCAAAAGTGGGTTTCCCCTCAAAGTCATGACTGTAATTATTCACTTCTTATAATTTTTAAGGCAGATTGTTGATAACACACCCAAGCTTGGTTGGTGCCTTATTTCTCTTTTGGTAATTCAGAATACCATTTTTATGCAAAAGACCATACAAAGTCATGGTTCTCACTTCCAAGTGTATCAAGAGTATCTCTGCAATAAGGATCCTTCTTTCTACTCACCATCTTTTCTTTCAATAGCCTCTAGGTACTTGATATAATGAACTCTTAATGTTTAGTTGATGAGGAAAGTTACATTGAATATTAATGAACCCATCAACTAATTGTGATAGCATTACATAATAGTGAACCAATGATAATTGTTTTCTGAATGTAACAACCATGTGACCACCTTATCAAGAAAATTTTTGTATTGAATGGCAAGATCAACTCAAATGCGTGGATGAAGTCATAGTAGTAAGTCTTTAATTCACCTTGGAAATGATGCTCTATTGGAAATTTGGTAAGTATGAAAATGCATGAAAGTTAGGAAATTGAAATTTGTTGTATCAAGATGTATGTAAGTCAGGATGTAAGTACACCTAAATACGGGGATACATAGGAATCAAGATAATCGAGAGTTGGGACGGGATGAATTGGGATGGATGGATATATGGGAGTCAGGATGTCAGGAGTCGAGATGGGTGTAAGGGTTGAGTATAGTTTGGGTCATCTCTCCATCTTGCATTTTAGAATAGTGGCTAAGTATGTAATTGAGGTGTGGGGATCGAGATATGCAAGTAGAATAATAAGTCATGCTTCCATCTTGCCATCTTAACTAAGTGAAAAATGACTAAGTATAGATGTTTTTTCAAGAGAGATATTAGACACTAGGGACCAAATAAAAGCAAAGTAATGCTAGGTTTTTCAAACATATGTATAAAGGATGTGGCAACCAAGAAATTTTAAAAGTTTTATTGTGGATAAAAAATATTGATAAAAATGTCTACGGCCTAAGAATAATAGAGGGGTTGACTAGTATTAAACCCACACTCATATGAATAGGGGAATTAGAAATGGAGGGGAAGATCAACAACTTCAAGAGAAAACCGAGCCATATCAATGTTTAGCAAAACACAATGTAAGGGGGATTGGGCTTGCAGGGAGTGCAATGAAGCGCTACATACTAAGAGGGCTCTATCCACCCACCATAATCATCAAACAATAGTATACTTGCTCGAGAGGGTTCACCCCAATGTCGTTGGCATCATTACAATGAGCATCATTATTTCACATAACTTGAACCAAAACCTTCATCATTGTTATTTGATTATCCTTTCACCACCCTAGCCTAGCCAAGATCACCATTGAATTGCAATGTAACTTACTCAAATGGACGATCAAGGAGAAAACTATACATCTAAGCCTCCACACTCTACATAACAAAGGCATTAATGCTTAACATAGACACTCGACCTGAGAAAATTTCTAAAAATATTAACTTTATAATTAAAATTATAAAAAAATAATATAATTTTAAAAGACCATTTATTTAAATATAATTTTACATTCTAAAATGAATTTTGGATACAAAGATCGCCATAATGTAATAACAATTTTCCTTCACTCAAATTCTAAAAACTATGTCTATAAACAAAATTTTCCAATTTAAAAAATAATTTTGAATATAAATATTTGGCATAATAAAACAAGGCTACGATGCAAATGGTTGGGCTGTAGAATAAATAACCATGAAGCATCCGTTGACAATTTAAGTTTAATATACAATATAAATGTGTCTCACACATAAACTTTATTTCAACTTTATCTAGGTTTCCAAAAACTCTGAACACTGCTGGCTACACTTGGTCTATTAATCATTAATGAGAAGTTGCTTTCTGAACTTCAAAACCCTTGAATGCTTTTGATCCTGTGAAGAACTCTTAGAGAATATAGACTAAATTTAGGGCATACTCAAGACTCTTAAGTAACAAAAAACTAGGACTAAACTACAATCCATTCAAACTCTGCTTAATATTCTAGAACTAATTATGGATTGTGTTCATCGAACAGTAACTCTTTAACACACTACCAAATTTACTTAGTACTGAGTGATGGGTTGTTCTCATCTATTGATTGGAGTTCTATATAATGTAATAAGTCAAGCCAATACTTTCATGTAGAACTTAATGTGTTTAACAAGAAGAATTCATTGAATATTTATGGTCTTATGAAGCACTCTTAAAGAACGAAAGAAACAAAGGGTAGGCAGAAAACATATTAAGACAAAAAGGGAAGCACTTAACATAACTTTGAAATTGGTCCAGAAAAATGATCATAAATTGTCACAGGACACATTGAAAATGAAGTTGTAGGAAAGATTTAAGCTTTCTTTTAATTATATAAGAATGCCAGAAAAAGATTTACAGATCACCAGACATTTCTGGACTCATCAAATTTCTTCTTATTGCCTTTGTTGCACAATGTTCAATATCCTATAATAAGGTACAATGAATGGGTCAAAGGCAAGGGACAACACCCAAAAAAAGAAATGAGATATTACAAAGAAGGTTTGTTATCCTCCTAGAAAATCAAATAATCGTAATGCATATTGGTAACAAATGGCTATCAAAGCTTTGATGGGTAACTTAGTTGGTTAAAGTATCTATTAAGTTATTGGTCCTCTCTCATGAGGTATCAATTCAATTTGCTTTGGTTCAGGCCCCGAGAAATAGAATTGACTGGGCGGGTAAATTAGACCTATCTAATATCAAAGAGGTAAAAAAGAAGAAGCGATAATGATGAGTGGCTATCAAATATCCTATCTGTACTACTGCATTGTTGCCAATCAAATTTTCAATAATGTTTGCAATCCTGTTATATACACCACCACACCAAACTGGTAGCCAATATACCTTTCCTGGAGCAATTAGACTAATCTTTCCCATGCGTTGGAGGATAGATGTCACACTCCACTTTGAACCATGTTTGCAAGATTGCCAATATTTATGAGGCTATCTAGTGTCAAGAGCAAGATATGTTGCTCTGACTTTGTGATTTTAGGTTAAATTTTTTTAGATAATATATTGGTATCAATTGTTTTGGGGCAGCTTAATTGGTGATTGTAGTAATTTGAAATATGTGAAAGTTGAGAGATCCAGGGTTCAAATCCCTTGGTTTTGTTTACAGAGAGGAGGACAAGGTATAGACTCCCGATGTGATGTTTACTAATAATCTCTCTTCTTTTTTGTTGTCCAATAATATAGATTTGCAAAGTACTTCCAAGTTCCACCTCCATATCAATAATAAGCTTTTAAATTATTGAACTAACTTTCACAATAAATAAACAAGGGGGTAAATGGTTAAATGTTCACTTTGTTGCATGTCTCCTTTCATGTGAAGTAGGTATTCATCAAATCAACTCAATAATAAAACTAATTTCTTCTATTGGTTCCTTTATGGACATTCTGAATGACTTTTTAGACAATTTAGGCCTTTAGGGGAAATCTATGTTGCTAGGAAACGTGGGTTCGGGGATAGGTGTGGGGACGGGTGCATCACTTTTTGAAACATGGTACGTGGGTTTAATGGGGGTATATTACAATTTATATATATATTATATATTTTATAACTTATAATATATATGAATTTTGAAATCTTTGAACTTACATGTTAACAATTGTTTAAGTTGAAACCTAACAATATGCATATTAACAATTATTTAAGTCGAAACCTAACAATCTGATACTCATCTATGACATTAGTTGGCAAAGTAAAATCGTTTTAAAACATACATACATTTCATTATTAAGTTGAAACAAAATGTTGTTAAGGTCTATAATAAAGTTAATGACAATGACACCATATTCATGCTAGAAAAGATGATTAATGCCTACTAGTCAAAGAATAGTAGAATACCTATAGACGAAGCTGACCTCCACGAAATTCATTATTATCAGTCCCTTAGAGAATGTTTTCAAATAACATAATGTCATCATTCTACTAATCCTTTCATGAACAACACTTTAGCTTATATATTTAGTGGACCTACTAACTACATCCCAGTCAACTATGAAGGCTAAGAATAGGGTTTGCACTGAAATAACATAACAACGTTTCTAGTAAGATTCTACCATATTCAGATCAAAGTACGTTACAACGATCTGTCTGCATTAACCTGACAATATTAAAAACCCAAAGTCAACTGTAAAAACGTAATTATAGTGAACTGGTCAATTAAGGATGCATTAAACTTATGAAGTTATTTGTAATCTACTCTTGGGCAGGAGGAGATTATCTTCCATCTGATATATCATATGGATATCCGATACCCAAATCATTTCTCTATTTTTATTTGATAATAGAATTTTGAACTTCCATGAACTTATTCAACACAACGACAAGCCATTACGTGGAATGTGAGAAGAAAAGGATTTATGGTCAAAGCAAAAAAACGTCGTCAGGAAAACCTCACGCACCTGTTTTCGGGGTTCACGCACCCATTTTTGGGGTTTGCCGAACCCATTTACGAAAAAGAATCCAGCTCAAAGATACTGAGTACCAGGTTCTTATGGGAAGTACCAGGTTTGCTTGGGTTTGTCTGGGAAGTATCTGATCCAGCAACAAGTTCATGGGGCAAGAACCCAGGATGGGTTCACAAACCCATGATTCACAGGCATAAATGCTCCTCCTGAATTTTGATCTAGGATATGTAGTAATTTTGAATAATATGACACTTATTCACAGATATTATCCCGATTATACACTATTGCAGAATGCATGCATAATACATAACCTCCTCTACGTTGATCATCAATTTTGCGGAATTAAAAACAATGAAACATCAATCGCATGCGCACATTAACACAGTATGTAACCCGGGGAAAGCATACAGCTGAAAACCCCCAACTATTTGTATATTATATTGATTGAGAACATGTAACAATACATAGTACAATACTCCTCACAAGTACTCAGTACTATCTCCACCTGTTACACACAAACTAGCTCAGATCTGAATCAATCACAGGTTCAAATCTCCTCCGCTGCTTGCCTGCCTCCACTGCGCAATCCTGCATGAGAATAGATGAGAATGGCTGATCCAAACTCGTATTTCCCTTGGCTGAACCATGCAATCCTCATTGGCAATACTCAATCCATTGATTGTGCAAATCTCATGCACAACTATAGTCACAACTGACAGCTGTCTTGCCCTTTCACTCACCTCTAACACTTGTCTCCACTGAACTGTCCATGCACTGAGTTAACTGATGTATTCTTTAGTTGATTTATGAGTTAATAATTAGTGAATTAATTAATAATTAATTCACATCACTCATCACTAGTGTATTCTGCAGTTAGACTAAATACAACTAGTTTAACTAAGTCAAACTGAACATAACTCCATCAACTCCTCAATCAACTCCACCAAACTCAATCACTTGAGTTCTAACTGAAGTCCATCATGCAATAGCTCAACTGACCCATAAGAAAAGCGTATTTCCTTCTAGCAGTTGCATGTTCCACATCCGTAGCTCGAACTGAAGTGCTCCAAGAGGATAAGATAATGTTTATAGTCCAAATATTATTAAGAGCTAATAATATTCGACTGTTCTATTTTTAGCCTGACAGTCTAAAAATAGACTCCGCCCATATGTCTAAAAATAGAAGTCCATCTATTTTTACCAACATGACCAATCATCCACAAATAGCATCCTGCAACTCATAGACCATGATCCATATGTCTAAAAATAGACTTTGCGCCAAAAATAGCCTGCGAGCCCACTTAGTGAAGGCGACTTCTTTTCACTAAGCTCCATCATCTTGTTGCATTTTAAACACTCCCTCTCAACAAGATATGGATTATCTGCAACCCCTATCCTGCAACTCTGGAATGTTCTGCATGCAACACATTTGCCCGGTCCACTTGCTCCAACAACACTTGGAACAAAAACACTCCCAATTGACCACTCTGTTGGGCTAGGAACACTCTGATGTTGAAGCTCTACCTGTTGCTGACAAGTAGTCCCTCTCTGACATCTGCACTACTGCAACATCTCCATGCATCTCACACCATTGCACACTTCTCTGTAACACCTAGCACTGTGCAAAACACTTATGCCTCTCGCATTGCTGCAGCTTGCTAGCTATGCGCTGTCCTGGGATTCCCTACACTGCCGCTCTCTCTGTTGCTCCATCCGCATCTATCTCTACCCAATCAGTCAGTTCCTGCTACTCCACATCGAGGCTCCCGTAGCAAGGTCTCATCCAAGAGGTTGGGTACCTCAAGGATCCTGCCCCTCCTCCTTGGGACGATCAATCCACATCACCCCACCTCCTACCTGGAGGTATGGCTGCATGTGATCCCTTTGCCCACCTGGCTCGAAGTTTCCCCCTACTGGAGGTCTCTGCATGAGTATATGTCTCTACTCAATCTCCTCTCAGCTTCCCTTGTTGTGGCTACTTCACAACCTCCTGAAGCTACTACACCAATCATGGCTCCTCCACAATCGTCTGAGACTTCTTCTGGCTCTGCATGTTGAGAGGTAATATACGCTCCCTCTCAACCACCAAGTCTCCATCAGTTGCCTCGCTGCTCAAGGCTTTGCATGCATCTTGAACCTCAAGAGCATACAGGTTCTTGAACCGTGAAGCAATCTGCTTCACCTGTCTAGTGATGATGTGTCTAAGGAAAACCTTTCCCTTACTGAAGACTACATCACAGCCTCTGTCTTCTAGCATCGCGATCGACACCAATTTTCTCTTCACTCCTGGTATATACTTGACATCGGTCAAGGTAAGGCGAGCTCCATGCTCCCTCTGAAAAATAACCGTGCCTACACCTGAGACACTATACTTCTCATCATTACCCATCGCTATGAGTATCTGGAGATCTTTCTCCTCCAAAGTACTGAACAAAGTCTTGTCACCGGTCATGTGGAAAGAAGCTCCACTGTCAAGAAACCAACCACTTCCCACCATGGATGAAACCATGCATGCGAAGAGTGTGAAATCCAACTCAAATTGTGAAGCAAGTGCCTCACCTTCATATCCTTCCCCGGATCCCTTCTTGGATTTCTTCTTTGGGCAATTAGTAGCATAATGGCCCAACTCACGACAACGAAAGCATCTCACCTTCGACTTGTCAACCTTCTTCCCATCATTGGAAGAACTGGATTCGGAAAGAGAACCCTTCTCCTTCCCCTTCTTCACCTTACTTGCTAAGGCATAGTTCTCCTCATCATGCATGCATGAAGAATTGTCTCTGGTGCTCCGTTTGATCTCCTCCTTGCACAGGATCCGACCAAAGTCTCTCCCATCCTGGCAATTTCTCCCAACCATTGACAGAGTCCTGATAGGAATGCCAACTCTTCAGAAGACCAAGGAGAGCCAAGCTCACCAAGTCCTCATCATCGACAGTCACCCCCACACTTCCCAGCTCATCCCGGCACTGGGTGAACTTCGTGAGATACTGGGGCATACTGTCTCCATTCTCACACTTAGATGTTTCTAAGTTTATCCTTGAGCGCCATTCCACCAGCTCAAAACTCAACTACTTCTGATCTAAAATTCGTGAGAACAAAGTATTTCTTGTACAAAGATTGACTGTATGGGCATTCACCGGATATCTCACCTTCCAAAAGAAGGATGAATCCAGAGGCTACCTGGCCCGATTACAGACTCTGCCTGAAGAAATAAAATGTAAACACTTTCTGAATAATAGATCTGATGATCAACAGCTCTGATACCATGTAGAAATTTTGAATAATATGACACTTATTCATAGAGATTATCCTGATTATACACTATTGCGGAATGCATGCATAATACATAACCTCCTCTACGTTGATCATCAATTTTGCGGAATTAAAAACAATGAAACATCAATCACATGCGCACATTAACACAGTATGTAACCCGGGGAAAGCATACAGCTGAAAACCCCCAACTATCTATATATTATATTGATTGAGAACATGTAACAATACATAGTACAATACTCCTCACAAGTACTCAGTACTATCTCCACCTGTTACACACAAACTAGCTCAGATCTGAATCAATCACAGGTTCAAATCTCCTCCGCTGCTTGCCTGCCTCCACTGCGCAATCCTGCATGAGAATAGATGAGAATGGCTGATCCAAACTCGTACTTGCCTTGGTTGAACGAAGCAATCCTCATTGGCAATACTCAATCCATTGATTGTGCAAATCTCATGCACAACTATAGTCACAACTGACAGCTGTCTTGCCCTTTCACTCACCTCTAACACTTGTCTCCACTGAACTGTCCATGCACTGAGTTAACTGATGTATTCTTTAGTTGATTTATGAGTTAATAATTAGTGAATTAATTAATAATTAATTCACATCACTCATCACTAGTGTATTCTACAGTTAGACTAAATACAACTAGTTCAACTAAGTCAAACTGAACACAACTCCATCAACTCCTCAATCAACTCCACCAAACTCAATCACTTGAGTTCTAACTGAATTCCATCATGCAATAGCTCAACTGACCCATAAGAAAAGTGTATTTCCTTCTAGCAGCTACATGTGCCACATCCGTAGCTCGAACTGAAGTGCTCCAAGAGGATAAGATAATGTTTATAGTACAAATATTATTAAGAGCTAATAATATTCGATTGTTCTATTTTTAGCCTGGTAGTCTAAAAATAGACTCCGCCCATATGTCTAAAAATAGAAGTCCATCTATTTTTACCAACATGACCAATCATCCACAAATAGCATCCTGCAACTCATAGACCATGATCCATATGTCTAAAAATAGACATAGTCTAAAAATAGACTTTGTGCCAAAAATAGCCTGCGGGCCCACTTAGTGAAGGTGACTTCTTTTCACTAAGCTCCATCATCTTGTTGCATTTTCAACAGGATATTCTAGGTGTGAAGGAGGATTGGTAGAAAACATACAACAACAACTGTCAAATTGTAACGAGTGTGGTGATTTAGTTAGGCCCATAACTTGAGTGGGCCTAATGGTTAAGGGCATGTGTTTCCTCCTAAGAGGTCATAATTTCAAAACTAGAGGGGGGTAGAGTATGTATGCCTTCGTGGAATTAATGGTAAAATCGCTACGTTGAGGTGGGTCCCTTGTCCCACAAACAAGGGGGTCTCATACACCAATTTGGTGTCTGGCTTAGCCGCGACCTTAAAATTGGATAATAATAATAATAATCCAACTCCTTGGAGCAACACGCTATATCATTATGTAACATAAACCCCCTCTATACAATTGTGACTGCACATTGACTAGTCATGACATCCCGGGGATCCTCACAACCAATCATTAAAAACTTATCTTCCTTTGTGATTATAGTCTCCTTCAATTCAAGTTCTGCACTGAGAGGACATTTCAAGCCTCTTGGTCCTTTCATGTGCTAGTCTCCCAATGCCCTTGCAACTGATAGTCGACCATTCAAATACCCATCATACCCAAGATATTCAATTCGCACCCTTTCAATGCTACAATTTGGTTTGTGATCTCTGGACATCTCAATTGCTTTCCCTCTCTTACCCAACACTGCACTGCAATCCCCTTCATTAGCAACAATCATCTTCCTGCAAACCATCACAAACAAGCTTTCAATCACAAAAAACATCAACCAAGAAATAAAATTTTTCACAAAACAAAAGGCCATTTCTTCCATGCAGACCATAATCTATACAATTGGTTCACATTAACCAAGTTGCAAATACTTGCCTTCCAAATATAAAAGCTGGCAGTGTTGTTGTTCCAGAGGTGCTGCCAAGGGAACAAGCATATGCAAAAGCATGATCAACCTTCACAAATGCATTCCTTACAACCTTTCAAATTGCATCTAGAAAAATTGAATCTTCAACATTGAAATTTAGAAGATCATTATGAATAAATCATGCTGCATCACCTCCTCCATGACCATCAAATACCAGTAGAGAGTACCACTTTTGCATAAGTTCTCTTTATAGTTATGGAATTACAAGCAAATAATGAGGCGATGTGTGTGAAGTAAATGAGATGTGGATAGTGGAATATAGAAAGGAAAGTCTTGTAATGTCTATTCAGTTCTATTTTTCTTATTTTGTCATCAATATTTACACATTTTCCCTACATTGTTAATATATAGACTTCACAAGATCATATGGTGGGGTTTTATTAATAGTTTCAACACTTGCTTAGTAAATTGTGGAAGAAAATAATGTTGTGTGGCTAAATTTACAACTACTTGCTGCGCACAAGTGTTGCCAACACCACAAAAGTGGGAGGGTAAAGCAGTGTAGGTACTATGCTAGCTTTACATGAAATAATTTTAGCTTTGATAGGCCCCATGGGCGAAAGTGTTGCTAACAGCACAAAAGCAAGAGGATAGAGCAACATAAATACTATGTCAACTTTACATAGATTAATTTACGTTGTGATATAGGCCATGACTACCAAAGTACTGCCAACAACACAAAAGTGAGAGGGTAAAAGTAGTATGTTGGACTTACATGGATTAATTTCAGTTGTGATAGGCCCTAGAAAGGCTAGTTTATATTTCCCTTTCTCGTATCATGTTTTTTCTTCCAGGTATTTGGGGAATTTACTGAAAAGTCTAAAGTTTTGTTTAGCATTTGCGTCCATCCTCTTATTGTGATGGGATATGTTCTTCAATATGTTCTTTAGAAAACATCTCCACTTAGGTTAAATGGGATAGTGTAATATTGTGTCATCTTTAAGCTTTACACTAAGCTACAGAGTTTATCAATGTCATATAGGCATAATCCAAAGATGTTTGTTCATATGCACACTTTTTTTCTTGCTTACCTCTATGCTCTGTTTTATTTGTTAATACAAGTATTTGTTTCTTGTTTTGTTTTATGTGTTATTACAAGTATTTTCTTCTTGTTTTGTTTTATGTGTTAATGCATGCATTTTCTTATGTGTTTATGTCGATGAATGTTAAATTGTAAATGCAAATTTGCAAATTCAATACTATTTTTACAAATTTGGAAATTTAAATTCAATATTGGAAACATGTATATTTTACTTACTAGCCTCAGGTATATCTCAGTTCTATGTATAAAGCTGCAACGTGGAAAACTTGCCAAGAGAGAGAGCTATGTCAAGAGGGGGTACCATAGCAGAAAGTTGGTCAAGAAGGGGCGCTGGAACCATAGAAGAAAGCTAGTCAAAAGGGAACTCTGGCATTGAACTTAGAGGGGGTGGATTTTCTCTCCTTTCAAAACCTCCCTATAATACCTCTTTCACTACTCTGCTTTCTCCCTTTTTGCTCCCTTTGCTTCTACTATCAGAACTTGGTGCCTCAGGGAAACTAAGTGGCTCTTCGAGTCATGATGAAGCGTGGTGAAATTGTGACCACGTTGAGCATGCATTGAGCATGGCACAACATTGAACCGGTGCCTAGAATAGTAGGCAAAAGCGGTGGAGTGTCCAAATGGCAGATTAGACAGAAGCGGTGCAACAATGATTTGACTGAACCAATGGATTAGATAGAAGCTTTTACCATCAAAGTCATGTTCCAATATAGACTTGTAATAGAAGGCATATGGCATGAAATATTTCATGAGAGGCTTGTAATATTAGAAATGCATATGGTATGCAATATTTCATGAGAGATAAGGCTTTGCTTAATATAAAATTTCTTATGAGAAATATACATTAGGAAGAGAGAAGCTCACAATAAGACCCCAAACGTGTATGGCCAATGAAAAGCCAATGAAATTGTTTAGACAATTTTAAATATATATATATTTTTCAAAAAATTTAGTTAAAGCATTTGATATAAAAAAAAGTCAAGGGAATTAATAGTGAGTCAAAGCATTATCATGACTATGCACCATGTTGTTCAATGAGTAGAATAACAATCTTTTATAATTTAAATATTAATATTAATTATATAATATAATTTATGTATTAAATTAAAAATAATATTTAATTTGATGATTTGTATTAATTTTTATGCAAGTTTGTTTTCTTAAGGGTTTAGCTTTAAAGTCGTGCGAGTCTAGCCCAGACCATTTTTTAGACAGTGATCAAATATGTGGTGTAGTTAGAAAAGATATATTAAAATTGGTCTTGTGACTTGTGCAGACATAAGCAAATCAAAACATATGTCATGTCCTTTAAAAGAGGCTCAAATAGGTTGGATCCAATGGTGGAAAGTAAGGAGTTTTTCATTGTTGGACAATGTTCATTCCCATGAGGGCCTAGCCTTGAAGGCATGGAGGTACCTTGATGTAGTGTTGAATGTGTGATTGCACTCAGAGAGTCTATATTAATAGTTTTATAATGTGTGCATATAGAAGTTAATCAGAGCCAACCCCATGTACTTTAATGTAAACCCATAAAAAGTAAAATAATCGATGATGAAGTGTATTATTAAGACAATATATAACCTATATGGATTATATTATTAAGACAATATTATTATTATGGCCTAGCCTTGAAGCCATGGAGGTTAGTGGTTGAACACGTGGTTGCACTATATTAATAGTTTTATTATGCATAAATAAGTGAATCAAAGCCCACCCCATGTCCTTTAAAATGTAAGCCCATAAAAAATAAAATAATCGATGATGAAGTGTATTATTAAGATAATATAATATTAAGTCACTCTTTATTTTTATTTTCAAATAGAAAAACTAACTATTTTTTATAGAAAAAAATAGTTTACAATTCCATAAGTTTGTATCTCTTATCATTTGATTGTATCATATTCTGCCTGGAGCACATTTTCCTTTTGAATCTAGAATCTAGATATGTATTGCTAAACATTGAAGTACAAAAAAGCACCCATCCAATCTAAAATCTACTCAAATTGGCAATCAAAACATAGGGTCCCCATACAAATCCTGAGACAAATAGAGTGTCTCCATACAGTATCTGAGATAATTGCTATGACCCAATATTAGCTAAAAACGATAAACTAACCAAAAAAAGGGATAAATATCCTGAGATATGCACATTTTCCTTCATAAGATACCTTGGGATGGGTCCTCATCGGTGGAAAAAAGCTCAGATGTATCCCTGCAATCGAGAAATGAGTAGAATGGGTTGATTTGCAAACGAAGTAGCAAAGGAGAAACCATAAACATTGACCATTATAGGAAGAAGAAACCCGAGTTGTGCAAAATACTGTCGATGAAGGTCTTATAATAGATAACACCTTGCATAACAGAGCACCCACCTTTTGACTAGTGATTGACCACCCTATTCTATTCTCTGTATATGTGGGAGAAAGAGATGTTCTTAAAAGATGCCTTCAGATATTTGATTTGTTTCTTCCAATAATATCAAGAGAGAGGAACACAAATAGAGTGCCCTTGTACTCACTCAATAGTTGATTTGGAGTAGCCAACAACCTCTTTATGTGAATGTTGCCTCCAATAATATCAACATACATGACCAAAAATAAAGCGCCCCTGTACCCACTCAATAATTGATTTGGAGTCGCCAACAACTTCTTTATGTGAAAGTCATTGATTCAAAATCCTATAAACCTAATTAACAAATATTTAAATAACAATATTATAAATATTTAATATATTAAAAATAATAAATAAAATATAAAAAACTAAACCTTTTAAATAATACAAAAAAAACGAGGGCTACATAGTAGCTAGTACCTGTCGCTTAGCTTAAATATAGTTTAATTAAACTAAAAGATAATAAAAGAAAGAATTCATCAAAAAAATAAAACAACTAATAAAAGGTTAGATATCATTTTTTGGGATTCATCTGCGTTAAGTAAGTCATTCATTTATGACCTTATCCATGAGATATTTTTGAATAGTCCACTTAGCACTCATTGCATCGGGTGATGCTCACAAGGGTGAAGAACTTGGATTGAAACTAGTGAAATGAATCACATAGCGTCAATCATCACTTCCGGGGCTTGCACCCGATAACCCGAACTTCCCGGGAGGTCACCCATCCTAGATCGCCTTTGGCTCAAGCACGCTTAACTATGGAGTTTTCCCCACAATCAAGCTCACTTAGCTTGCTACCCCATTTGCAAAACCTTTGCAAGTATTGTGCCTCATGAACAATTCAAGTAGAGCTCCCTTCACTCTTTTGTATTTAAGTATTGAGGGGTTTTCACAGTGCATTATATTAGATATCATTTTTTCAGATTCAACTGCGTTAAGTAAGTCATTCATCTATGACCATATCCATGAGAGATAGTCGTAACTGACTATTGTCTCATGATTTTTGAATAGTCCACTTAGCACTCATTGCATCAGGTGATGCTCATAGGGGTGAAGAAGTGGGATTGAAACTAGTGAAATGAATCACATAACGTCAACCATCACTTCCAAGGCTTGCACCCAGTACCCAGAACTACATGTGAGGTCACCCATCCCAGATCACCTTTGGCTCAAGCATGCTTAATTGTGGAGTTCTCCCCACAATTAAGCCCACTTGGCTTGCTACCTCATTTGCAAAACCTTAGCAAGTATTGTGCCTCATGAACAATTCAAGTAGAGTTTCACTCTTTTGTATTTAAGTGTTGAGGGGTTTTCGTAGTGCATTATATTAGGTATCATTTTTTGGGATTTAAATGCGTTAAGTAAGTCATTCATCTATGACCATATCCATGAGAGATAGTCGTAACTGACTATTTTCTCATGATTTTTGAATAGTCCACTTAGCACTCATTGCATCGGGTGATGCTCACAAGGGTGAAGAAGTTAAGCACGCTTGAGCGAGAGGCGATCTGGGATGGGTGACCTCTCAGGAAGTTAAGTGCGCTTGAGATAGAGGCGATCTAGGATGGGTGACCTCCCCAGAAGTTCTGGTTACCAGGTGCACCAGAAGTGATGATTGACGCTATGTGATTCATTTCACTAGTTTCAATCCCACTTCCTCACCCCTGTGAGCATCACTCGATGCAATGAGTGCTAAGTAGAATATTCAAAAATCATGAGAAAATAGTCAGTTATGACTATCTCTTATGGATATGGTCATAAATGAATGACTTACTTAATGTAGTTGAATCCCAAAAAATGATATCTAATATAATGCACTACGAAAACCCCTCAATGCTTAAATAAAAAAGAGTGAAGGGAGCTCTACTTGAATTGCTCATGAGGCACAATACTTGCTAAGGTTTTGCAAATGGGTAACAAGCTAAGTGGGCTTGATTGCGGGGAAAACTCCACAGTTAAGCGCGCTTGAGCCAGAGGCGATCTGGGACTCGGGAAGTTTTGGTTACCGGGTGCAAGCACCAAAAGTGATGATTGACGCTATGTGATTCATTTCACTAGTTTCAATCCCACTTCTTCACCCCTGTGAGCATCACCGATGCAATGAGTGCTAAGTGGACTATTCAAAAATCATGAGAAAATAGTCAATTACGACTAACTCTCATGGACATGGTCATAGATGAATGACTTACTTAACACGTTGAATCCAAAAAATGATATCTAATATAATGCACCGCGAAAACCCCTCAATCCTTAAATACAAAAGAGTGAAGGGAGCTATACTTGAATTGTCCATGATGCACAATGAGCCAGAGGTGATCTGGGATGGGTGATGTAACGCCCTCGAGTTGGAACCGAGATTGCTGATGGGCGTACGACGGGCAAAGTGGCGAGTTGGAGTAACCGGCGAGCTGGTGCACCCGCACGGTGCGACGAGCCAGTGGAAACGAAGAAGAAGCATGAAGGTCATTTGTGCGAAAATGGCTAAGTGTGGAAAAGTTGGATGGCAGAATTATATGGAGAGACGGTCCCGGGTGTGGGCACCCTCACCATGGCTGACATGAAAAGTTAACTGAAGAGCCACGAGTTGGGGTCGCCTGGCTTGGGTCGACATGCAGTAAACTGGGTGAAGAAGTGTATATATAGGCGGAGATGATTGGTGGAGAAGGCATCTAAGAAAGTGCGAGCAAGAGTCTTCTCATAGGCGAAGTGCGAGCTAACACTTGGGTTTTGAAATCTTGGTGAAGTGTTGCAGGCAGATCTAAGGGCCGAAGCACACCTTAGCCGCAAACAGTTTGGTGGGTGGCTGCAGGGCGTGCAAATCGTAGGGCGCAGGACATGGGCAGGTCGAGTTTGGGCGCGGGTTGCTTGGAAGGTTGGGTGGGCGCAGACAGAGCGCCGGGCGAAGGTCCGGTTATATAATCGGACGAGCAAACGGGTGAGTGTGAACGGGCAGAGGGCGCGAGTCGGTTGGCAGGTTAGGTGGGCGCACACGGAGCGCCGGGCTAAGGTCGAGTCGTATCATCAGACGAGCAAATGGGTGAGTGTGAACGGGCAGAGGGCGCGGGCGCACGAGTCCGAACGAGGGCGCCGGGTGAACGAAACGGGTGTGGACGCCGGTGAATGGTGAGTTGGGTGGTCGCGGTGGGTGCGCCCGAATGAAACGAAGGAATAGTGAAATGGGCAGTTGTGGTGAACGCGTCCGGGTGAACGTGCCGATGGGCGAGTTGGTGGGCACGACGAAACGACGAAAGGGCGCGCGGTTGGATACTTAGCCAAACGACAAGTTGGGTGAGCGGGCGCCGTGGTAGGTGCGAACGATGAGTCGGGCGCCGAGTTAGCGACATTGTGGGTAGGGGGCGCGCTGAACGATGAAGCATTCGACGAGTTGTTCAATCGAATGGTGGGCGCGAGTGGTGCGACACGGCGAGCCGGGGCGCTGGTGAAGAAGTTTGTGCGACAAGTGTGACGGGTGCACGAGTTGGGCAACAACTTGTGCGACTCTGCCCGGTGGTTGGGCGAGGCTGCACGACAGTGCAAGAAAGTGAAATTTTACAAGTATGAGATGAAACTGGGGGTTTCTCTCCATTGTAAGATTTATGTGTAAAACTGAATATTATCATTGTTATACGAGCAGACTCATATTTACAGGGAGTTGCCCCTCCTAAGTTAATCCGCTGTGCATTTGAATGATAATGATGATAATGTGTTAATGATATTCATGTGAATGTTTCCGCTGTGTTTAAAGAAGAATTGTACTTAGCTGCTGAAAATAAACTAAGTATAGAAGTAAGGCGTAGTCTACGATTGCAAGTATTGTTAAAAAGAAAGTGGTCGGTAGTGCCGCACCCCCGATCGTGCGGTTGAAAGATCACTGCTAGGGTAGGGGCGTGATAGGTGACCTCCCGGGAAGTTCTGGTTATTGGGTGCAAGCCCCAGAAGTGATGATTGACGCTATGTGATTCCTTTCACTAGTTTCAATCACTTCTTCACCCCTGTGAGCATCACTCAATGCAATGAGTGCTAAGTGGACTATTCAAAAATATCTCATGGATATGGTCATAGATGAATGACTTACTTAATGCAATTGAATCCCAAAAATATGATATCTAATATAATGCACTGCGAAAACCCCTCAATACTTTATAAAATGTTGTATTGTTGTATGCCATCACCAAAAGTTAAGAAATATGATTAACTAATATTGTTTATATTAACATATATACACTTTAGTATTTATGCTTATATATATAAGCTATCTTAAGAAAAAAATGTAATTCATGAAAATAGAAATAACAGAAAAATGAAAAAAATCAAAATAAAAAAATTAAATAAAAAGGAAATAAATTTAAAAACCGAAAATTAGTAACTAATATAAATTGAAGTTACTAAAGAACCTATATTAATACCTCAACCAATCATTTTACAAATAAATAAATTTAAATAAAAAAAAAAAACCGAATTCCTAATATTAAACTATGGATAAGTGACAAAAATTTTTAGTCAAAAACAAACTAATATACAAATCAAAGCAAAACTAAATACAGGTATAATAAATACATAAAATTACAAACTAAACTAATTAAAAACCAACAAACCATGATTACAATAGTCTCTATTGTTTTTTCACAAAACCTAACAATGGTAATGATGACTCTATTGTTTTTTCACAAAACCTAACAATGGTAATGATGACTCTATTGTTTTTTCACAAAACCTAACAATGGTAATGATGACTCTAGTGATTCCAATGCTAGACTTGCATAAAGGTGCGTGACCCTATATGCGCTTTTGGAATCTTGATCTTTATATCATTTGGAATTCAATGTTAACATGTTTTTAATTTATGTTATGAGAAGTTGATTTAAGTAATTTAAAATATTTTTATGGGTAAATTTGGAAAAAAAATATATTAAAATAGTTATAAAAAAATATTAATACTAATTTGGTGATTTAATCGCTTTCATTTATATATAAATTTTAATATTAAATTATTTATTTATTTAAATAAATCTCATTTTTAAGATGAAATTCTGTATAAATAATAGTTTATATAATTGATTTTTGAAAATTATATTGTTAAATTTTGATTTTTATATATTAAATAGCTATTTAATAAACTGGGTTTGTATAATTGATTTCTTAAAATAGCATGGTTAAATTTTGATTTTGATATATTAATTGTGTTTAAGTGAAAGGTTAAAATAAAGATAGGAGTTGTTTTTATTGTGACTTTTTGGAAGTTTTTACGGTGGGTTTTTCTGGTCAAATTTCTCTAAAATCCGGCAGGAATTTATTGAAATCACAAATTTGATGGGTAATCTTGTGCAATTGAAGTGCCCTAAGGGTTTTCCAGGGTGCTGAATCCATATATACAGTGAAAAAACTAGTTTAAATAACACAAATCAAGATTTCACCTCAAATTTTTCCACCGGATTCTGACATCGGAAAGTCCAAAAAGTCACACTAAAGACAACTCCATAAAAATACATGAAACTTTATTTTACTTATATATTTTTGAAGTTAAAAAACATAACATAAGGTTTAGTATAATTTTAGATGATTGTAACTATTAAAAATAAGATTTAATATAATTTTAGATAATGGTAATTAATAGTAATGAAATATGATTAAAATTATTTTAATATTTATTTAGATTAAAAAATAACTAAAATATATTTTAGTTTTATTTTTAAAATATTAAATATAAAACAATTACATTAAAAATAAATAAATTAATTCAATATACAATAAAGGGATATAATTTAAAGTTATGAATTTGTATATTAAGTTTAAATATTTATATCATTTAAGTTTATAGGGACATTTTAATTTTCAATCACCATGTTATGAAGTATTATGTAAGTCAGGAGATTCAAGGTTCGAATCCCCTGTAGATCAAACGAAACAAAAAAAAATATTTACATCATTTAAATATTAAATTTAGATATCTTAGAGATTGTTCACACCACATAACTACCTTTAATATTTACATTATTTAATCAATATTTTTTATTAATCTTAAAATATGACGAAGTTTGTTAAAGGGGATACAAAGATGAAGAGGAGTTCTAAAAACCCTCGTGGCGGCTAAAGTTTCACCCTAATCAGTTGATCTATGCCTAGATCGAGTGGTTCTTTGCAGATTTTTGTGGCATTTGGAACAATGGCAAAACTTGTGACTATGTGATGAAGATGACTCCTATTGTTGGTATGTTGGCTGGAAAGGAAGGTTCATCTTCTACCTCTTATAGCTCCATTTTGAAGTTAGGCTCTGCCCTCCCAACAGTTTAAGAAATTTCTTCTCTTGATATGGATCTGGACAAGGAAGCCTTCAACAACAATTTTTTTCCCCAGAGAAAGGATTGGTTTGTCGGTTCAATGTCTATTGGTTGTTGCTGATGGATCTGCATAAATGGATATCGAAATCTTGGAAGCCCCATATATCAGATGATTTAAATATTTACCCCATGGCTCGGGGCTTTTTCGCAGTTGTCTTTGACAACATCGAGGATAAAGAGGTTATCTGCAAATTTGGTTTGTGGTTTTGGGGTAGTGCTGGTTTATTCATGCAACCATGGTCTCCCACTTTCAATCTAGTTATGGTTTAAATCTCCACGACTCCAGTGTGGGCAAGACTTCTGAATCTCCCATTGCATTTGTGGAACATTCAGACGTTAACATCTATTGGGAACATTCTTGGAAAATTTTGTCATCCGTGTCCAAATACTGAGTATTATTGTAAAACAACCTATGCTCGCATTTGTGTGGAGATGGATTTGAGTAATAATAATAATAAAGATATAATAATAATAAATCATATAATATAATATAATATTATTTATTAAGCAAATAAATAATAAACAATAAAGAAAATATAATAATAGTAAATAGATAATAAATAATAAAGAAATATAATAATAACAAATAATAACAATAGTAAATAAAGTAAAACTATAAAATAGTAATAAAAAGTAAAGTTAACAAGAAGTAAAATAAAATAAGAAAGAGTTAACCAAAAGAACTATAAAAAATAGTAAAAATAAGTAAAGTTATCAAAAAGTAAAAATGAATAAAATAAGAAATAAATAAATTAGGAGAAAATTTAACTCAAGTAAATCTCAAAATAAAAAAATAAAAGTTCCATGTTGACACATGGAATGTGTACATGCGGTTCCCCTTCCAATGTTTTCTCTATTTAATAGACGGTGAGGAAGATAAGAGATCATTCCATCATCCATTCTCTTGGGAGAAAAATGTTGTGAGACAAATGATTCCCTAGCAGTAGTACGTTGATTGAGGGCTCGGGGGTGGCCAATTGTAGAAAGATTATATGCAGCTGAGCCTACGGTTGGGTGGAGAGTCGTCCCCAAAACTTTGTTGTGGTTAGAGGATTCAAATAGCGTTCAACTCCAAAATTACAAGTAAGGAATATCATCGCTACAGGTAAGTTGCCTTTGCTCCTATTTCTAAAAAATTCTATGCTAATTAGTTGAATAGAGGTGTGTTGATTGTAAATCACATAATTGATCTAATTAGTTGCATGTTTTAATTTCGGGGTTGTTATATATAGTATCAGAGCGTGATTCAACTTTATGGGACTTCTAGGTAAAATTAAGAAAAAAAATAGTCAATTAAATTAATCAATAATTTTATGTAAAAAAATGGTAAAAACAAAATTTAATCCATTTTTTTTTGAAAAATAAATAAAATAATTTAACTTTCTTTATTTAAATCAAGGGTTTTAACTTCAAGGGTTTTATATTTTTAATGCTCGAGGGTTTGGGAAAATTAATACAAATATAATAGATTGAAAGTGTTTATGTGAAGTTCTATTTTACAATTCTAAATACATATTCTTTATAAAGGAAATAATATCCACTTGGACTAAAAACATGGAATAATTTCGGCGGGTGCTTAATACATAATTAAATATTTTCTGTGTTCCGATGATAAATTTGTTAATTTGTGTGGCATGTTGCCACTGAATAACTGTTTGAATAAAAAAAAATAGGTATTTCTCTCGTGTACCCATCGCACAATATTTTACAAAGGTGCATGATATATATATATATATATATATTTTAACTGAAACGGTTGTATATTTTATTGATATGTTAGAAATAGAAAGGGACTTTGCCTAGGCAGCCCTGCTTACATGATTGAAATCCTGCTTTTGCTTCCTTTAGAAAGGAGCTGTTCACAAATGATGATATAGAATTTCCCCATTTACATTTAAGATTCCTTTGTTGAGAGTGCTGCCCAAGTTTGCCATACAATCTACTTCCTTGTTGGAGTTTCTGAGTATATGATAAAATTTGCATGAGTCAAAACTCTGAAGAACCGTCTTCAGTCTATCCAATATTTTGTTGAGCCCTACATTGTTAAAGTATTCCTCTCTGATTAGTTTTTTGATTAAAATTTATGAATCTCCGAAGACTTGAATATCTTTGGCACCTTTCTCTCTTGCAATGTGACATGCCTTTAGCAGCCCTAGAATCTCCGCTTGGTTGTTTGTTTTCTCTCCGAGACCCCATGCAAAGGATACAGTGGGGAGCCCTTCCACAAAGTAGATAATACCGCCTGCACCTGCTGCTCCAGGGTTCCCTTTGGACGCTCCATCGAAGAAGATGGTAGTTACATTTTGCGCCCTCCACCAACTTTGAAAGATGTCATCAGTCTCTCTTTTTCTCCATTCCAGGTCTGCTATCAGTGGTGAGGTTCTATAATTTCGTGGCAGCGGATCTATAGCAAGCCACCTTTTTTCTTCTGGCCTGAGAAGGGGGTCTTCTTTGTTGTATTGCTGTTGAGCCGCTTCCAACAGAAGGGCCTTAGCTTTTGCTGCAACCTGATGCGGGGAATACTGCGTTTCTTTAAAGATCTGCTGATTTCTGGTTAACCACAGTTGCCAGCAAACAAACTTTGGCAACGCTATCCATATCCTGCGCCAAAATGACTTGGGGAAGATGCCTTTGGGGTAGCTAGCACACCAAGTCGCGAACAGCTCCGAGACTGAGGTTTGCTGTGGGAGAATGATCTGGAACTCATCAAGAAGGAGTCCCCACACCTTCTTGGCAAAGGCGCATTCAAGAAACAAATGCTGTGCAGTTTCTGACTGACATCTACAGAGAGCGCATCTATAGGGCCCTTCATACTTTCTTTTTATCAGATTGTCCCCTGTCAATAACTTGTTGTGTACCAAGGTCCAGAAGAAAAAATTAATTTTTGGTAGCGCTAATGGCTCCCAAATCTGCTTCCAAAAGGCTGGAGTATGTTGGCTGTTCCTTTTTCCCTGAAGAGACTTATATCCCTCTGCTGAGGTGTATTTTCCAGACTTTCCCCAACCCCATCGATCCTTTTTGAATCTGCTGTCTGGGGTGGCGTCTTCTAACAGGTTCTCAAGCTGAATCTGTTGATCCTTTAGGCGCTCAGGGACTCCGTGGAAGTCCCATTTTAGCCATTCTCCACGTTCATCCCAGCTTGCCAGATCATATACTCTGTTGACTCCTGCTCTTTCCAGCCAATTTCTAAGCTCTGCAATATCCTCTCTTTCCGCCAGCGGATCTTTCCCCATAATTCGATCCTTCCATATCTGCGTGGACTTACCGTTTCCGGGTATTCTGTACATGTGGTTTTTGAAGAATTCGCTGCTCTTGCAACATAGCCTCCATACCTGCGAGCTGGCCGCTGTAGACTGTATTTGCATTTTCCTTATCGCTTCTTTGTCTGAGTATTTAGACTGTAATATTATGCTGATAGGATGTGAGGGTTCGCTTACAATTTTCCACAGCAGTTTGCCGCCCAACGATTTGTTGATAAAGGAGGGGTCCCTTATTTGAAGACCACCCTCATCTATTGGCCTCTTGACCGTTTCCCATTTAACTAAATGCAACTTTCTTTCGTTTCCTTTCCCGCCTTGCCATAGGAAGTTCCTGATCAGGGTTGCTATCTGGTCCGTGACAAATTTGGGGGCGAGGAGAAATGCTGATTGATATATGGGAAGAGCTGACAGCTATGTTTTTATAAGAATGGATTTGCCTCCTTTTGTTAACCAATAACCGCCCCAGTTTGAGATTTTGGATTTAATTTTGCTAATTATATGAGACCAAAAACATCTCTTGTTTGCTCCAGAGGAAATGGGAAGGCCAAGATATCTGAAACTGTCCCACTTGGCCTGGCCTTTGAACCCGAGTATCCTCGAAATGTTGGAGATCTCTTGCTGATCCGAATTCCAACTGTATATTTCACTTTTGCTCTCATTGATAAGAGCTCCAGTAACCCTGCAATAACTTTTCAGTACATTGTCAAATGCTTTCGCTATTCTGGTGGAAACACCTCCGAGGAGCAGAGAATCATCCGCGAAGAGAGCATGATTTAAGGGTGTTGATGCCTCGGAAGGTTTGAGACCCGGTAGGGAGCCAGTGGATTTTTCAACTGCTAACTTCCTGCTTAGAGAGTCTGCCATGAGAATATACAGGAAGGGGGAGAGAGGGCAACCCTGCCTAATGCCCCTTTGAGCTTGGAAGAAGTTGGTGGGACGTCCATTGACAAGAGGGGCAATCCACGGGGTTTCTATGCATGCTTTGATAAGCTGGACAAAGTGCTGAGAGAAACCAAAAGAGAGCAGGACTTTACATAGAAACAAACGATTTACTCTATCGAATGCATTTGCCATATCGAGTTTGATCAACATACCTTTCTCGCCCCGTTGTTTGCTTGAGTGAATGGTCTCTTGGACCTGAATGACATTGTCCATAATATATCTGCCTTCCACAAATCCGCCTTGGTTGCTGGAGATCAACTTTTTGAGCAAAGGCTTGAGTCGATTTGCTAGGAGCTTGGCTATGATTTTGTAAGAAGCGTTACACAACGATATTGGCCTGAATCTTGCAAAGGTTTCTGGATTGGATTCCTTTGGGATTAAAGCTAGGAAGGTGGATTTGATACCTCCTCCTATTTTAGCTTTTATCATAAATCCTTTGATCATTTTGAGGAGGTCAGTTTTGATAACTTCCCAGCAAGATTGATAAAAATGGATAGAGAATCCATCGGGCCCAGGGGCCTTATCGGCTTCCATTGACCAGATCACTTGGATGACCTCCTCGGTTGTAATAGGTCTGCATAGGACTGTATTTTCTTCATCATTGACAAGCTGGGGAATATTAGAAAGAAAGTCATTGATTTCCCCCTCTTCAGCTTGAGTTCCAATATTATATAAATTCCTAAAATGTGCCTCAGCTGCGACTTTCACCTGGTCAAACCCTTTACAAACCTGTCCCTCCATGGTTTTAATTTCAGCCATATGGTTCCGGGATAGTCTAGCTCTATATTGTTTGTGGAAATAAGAAGTATTCCGGTCCCCTGCCTTTAGCCATAAGCTCCTAGACTTTAATCTCCAATACTCTTCTTCAACTCGGAAGGCTTGATAGGTAGAGCGTTGTGTTTTGACTTCCTCCTCCAGAAGTTCCGCTGTTATATCTTTATTCTCCATATCCATTTGCATTGTGTGCAACCTCTGAGTTGTTTCTTTCCTTTGGTTGGTTGGATTGGGTGCAGGCTTTTTAATCCACTCCTTCAGCGCCTGTTTTGTTGCCTTCATCTTCTGCTCCCATATGTAGCTGGGGGAACCTATAATGGGCTTGTCCCATGCATCTTTCACTGTTTCGAAAAAACCCGGCTTCTCAATCCACAGGGGGCTGAATCGGAAGGGAATGGGTCCCAAATCTTCCTCGTCCTCTAAAAGCAGCTGTATTGGCTTATGGTCCGAGGTCAATTTGGGCAAAATTTTGGAGCTGGCGATCTTTTTGTTCATCAAGAGTCCGCTTTGGATCAAAAATCTGTCCAGCCGGGCAGAGATTTGTTCCGTCCCGACCCAATTATTCGTCCATGTATAGAGCCCATGTACTGGAGGGAAGTCTAAGAGATCCCAGTTCTGTACGATCTCCTCCACCGTGGCCAGCATGGGATCTCTTGAACTGGAGCCTCCCCTCTTTTCCTTTGGCTTCAGAACAATATTTAAATCTCCCGCAATGATAATATTGTTTGGGGACTGCTGTTCTAGGTAAGTTGTTAAAGAATACCAGCATTCTCTTTTTTCTGCATAATTTACCGGAACATATAAATTGAAGAGAGAGACATTCAACTTACTTACTTTGTGCGTCAAATCTGTGTGGATCCAGTGCTGAGTTTCATGGTATTTATTGAGCTGAAATGTGCTATCTGACCAAAGAGTGGCCAATCCTCCGGAGGTTCCCCTTGCGCTTACTGCCTTGCCTGTATTTTTGTTCCATTTTAGTCTACTGGTTTCTAGAAGGGAATGCCCTTCAATTTTGGTCTCTTGGAGCATGAGGATGTCTGAGGGTTCAACTTTAAGAAGATCCTTTACTGCTTCTAGTTTTGCAGGGCTCCCCAACCCTCTACAGTTCCAAGAGACAAAATTCATTATTTACCTGTTGAGGGGGTGGGACCTCCCTTGGAAGGTCTCGGCCTGTTGTTCCGCCCAATGGACATTTCTATGGTTGCTTGGCTCCCTTGGGTTTTAAGTCTCTCGGCCTCTTCTTCTCTCTTTTCTTTCCGGGATTTCCTGCCAGCTCTTTTGGTAGGACGCTCATAGGCTTCATCTTCTGATGTTTCTGAACTTTCCATTGCTTTTTTCCTTGTTATATCTACATATGAAGGGTTGGGCGAACTGCCCTGAGTAGCTTCGACCTGCTTTTCTTTCTCACTTTCTTTGCTTGGAGGGGGGCTTTCTACATGCACCAGGTCTTCATGCTCCAGATCTGTTGGGTTGATCTGTGCGCTTGATGTCCCTTGTACGTTTGCTTCCTCTTCTTGGATGATTTTGGAGCTGCTTGGCATCCCTGTTTCCTCTTCCTGGTTGGGTTTTGTGCTGCTTGTCGTCCCTGTTATCCTTCCTTTGCTAGGGCCTTTTTTTGGATTTGTTGTTTTCTGAACTAGGGTCCATTGTTCCTCTTTTTGTCTGTCTGTTTGCTCTTCTGCCTTCTTCTTACAGTGCTTCGCGAAATGTCCATGTTCGTGGCAGTGTCTACATTTGAACGGAAGCTGTTCATAGTCCAGTTCTTGGATGTGCTCCCAGCCTGCTACTGTAAGTTTGATTGCTTCCGGTAACCCCTCCTCCAGATCGACTTCAACACATATTTGAGCGCATGAATACTGATCTTTTCTTGCAGCTCTGTCAATGTATTTACCCAATGCATTGCCGATGTTTTCAAGGGATTTTTGGTTCCAGCAGTGGAGAGGCAAGTGGGGAAGTCTCACCCATACCGGAACTGCTGAGGGGACGTCCTGGGTAGGGTCGAAGTCTGGGGACCATTTATTCAGGTACAGGCCTTGCGGTCCCATAAAATATGGCCCATTTCTGAATATTAGGCTTCTGTCTTCCGGATTATCGAACACAAAGACGAAGTATCCTTTCCCGACGAAGTAGCTTTTCACGCCCTCCTTGATCAGGGGGCTCCAGTTTCTCTGAGCCCAATCTTCTACTGACTTTGGTGAAGGCCAGAGGCCTGTGAACTGTCCAATAAGACCTCTCTCTGCCAGGTTTAGTGCTGCTTTACACGTCTCTTCCTCTGAAAGGGCGACTGTGGGGATCTTATCCATCCTCTTGATGAACTTTTGCTGGGCCACCGATGGGGCTCTCTTCGAGCAGGCTTCGATCATTGCTTTGAATGCTAGGACCTCCGCAGGGGGGGAAGCGCCCCCATTGGAGTCCATATTCTCCGTTAAAGGGCTCCTCAATCAGAACGCAGGGTCGTAGCAGCCTCTAAGGCGCAGATCCGCCGAAGAGCAGGAGGGAGCAGGCCCTCTGCAGCAGCCAGGGGCCGGACGGCCAACAGCGCAGCGTCGGCTAGGTCAGGGCCGCAGCGAGAAACCAGTTCCAAAGGTGCATGATATTTTAACAACACAAACAAACATCCGATTAAAAAATAAATAAACGAAAAAATGACAATTTTAATTAATAAAATCAATCATGTATCCTTCAGTGATAAATGAAAATTTATTAAGGAATAATATAAGATTTAGAATAAATTTAAAATTTTGAATGAATGATATAATTTTTTTATTTTAATTTATATGGATGGCGTTATATTAGATTTGTTGTGGATATGATTTAAATTCTTATATTAAGTAAATGTAAATGTAATTTAGATATATAAATTAGAATAAGATTTAATTTTCATTAAGGGAATTTGTTTTGCATAAAAATGGAAAAAGACGAATAGTGCTATTCATTAATATTTTTTTTATTATACTACCTTTAAATGAGGGGAATGAGTTAGAGGTAACCATTTTAGAGGAAAATTTTAAGAATAGGTATACATTAATTATAGCTTAAAATTAGGTGGTGGTTTATATTATTTATGTTCACTATGGGATAACTCATGATCATGCCTAATTGCTTAAATTTTATTGATACTCTATGGTACTATGTATGTGGTTATGGTTTCAATTATTTGTTATGCCAACATACAGATGATGAAGTATAATGTTGTGATGATGTTTCATGGTGTGATGGTATGTGGTAATTGGACATAATTCTGATGAGAGGGTAATGATGCATATGTAGTGCTTATTTATTTATTTTGTTATGATAATGATGTTGTATGCTTATGATGAATATGATATGCATAGGGATTATGATGTTATGTTGAGGTATATTGACATGTGGTTCATTTATTATGTGATGATATGTCTTTGATGTTGAATGTTGATGTTATAACTTAGGAGGATATTATGATGTGAAGCATGTGGTAGTTGTATGTAGATTTATGACATGCATAATTTTGTGATAACAATGATATTATGTTCTCATGATGACATGAGAGACTTGACATGTGGATTATTTTCGATGATACTATGGTTATTGCTAATGCATTGGATGTATGTTGAGATGTGGTGATGGACAGGAAATCCACAAATGGGCCGAGAGGGCCAGTTTATTTGATGATCTTGTAGGAGCCCATACCTGTGAGGGAGAATATGTAACACCATATGGGCTAGGGACATACTCAATCAACACTACATATGCTAGTGGTTCCTTTGTCTTGTATAGCTCTTGATAGATAGCTCTTGAGGGGCTATGGGACCATCTTGAGGAGGCCAAGTGCCTGATATTGTAGGCTAGGTGCCTAGTATTGGATTGGGATGCCAAAGTCTGGTGGGGGTGTAAGGACTTCAATGCTTGGGGCTGTGCGCCTTAATAGTTGAGTGGGCCAGCCTTTTGAGATTCCCGGAGTCATTGAGTACCGTAACGGATGCCTGCCTTGAGGCAGATGAGGTCTTAGTCGGGTGCAAGCCTTGGGGCCAGCCTTGGACTAGGATACAGACCGGGGAGGCTTATGCCTGGTTCTGAAAGTGGGAAAAAGGACAAAGATTCCTTGAGATTTCTCAGTGTTGTGAAAACTTTCGATGCCTGCTGGTTATACTAGTTCAACAAAGGGTGTAGGGCAAACATGAAGTAATAAATAACTAAATAAATAAAATGTTAAATAATTCAACTTAACTTCGGGACGAAGTTCCTTAAAGAGGGGGAGTATGTAATGTCCCCTAATAATAATAATCGTATAATATAATATAATATTATTTATTAAGCAAATAAATAATAAACAATAAAGAAAAGATAATAATAGTAAATAGATAATAAATAATAAAGAAATATAATAATAACAAATAAATAACAATAGTAAATAATAATATTAGAGTTCTAAATAAGTAGATATAAAAGTAAATCTATAAAATAGTAATAAAAAGTAAAGAAGAACTATAAAAATAGTAAAAATAAGTAAAGTTATCAAAAAGTAAAAATGCATAAAATAAGAAATAAATAAACTAGGAGAAAATTTAATTTAAGTAAATCTTAAAATAAAAAAATAAAAAGTTGCACGTTGACACATGGAATGTGTGCATGCGGTTTCCCTTCCAATGTTTGCTCTATTTAATAGACGGTGAGGAAGATGAGAGATCATTCCATCATTCCATCATCCATTCTCTTGGGAGAAAAGTGTTGTGAAACAAAGGATTCCCTAGCAGTAGTATGTTGATTGAGGGCTCGGGGGTGTCCATTTGTAGAAAGATTATATGCAGCTGAGTCTATGATTGGGTGGAGAGTCGTTCCCAAAACTTTGTTGTGGTTAGAGGATTCAAATAGCGTTCAACTCCAAAATTACAAGCAAGGAATATCATCACTACAGGTAAGTTGCCTTTGCTCATATTTCTCAAAAATTCTATGATAATTAGTTGAATAGAGGTGTGTTGATTGTAAATCACATAATTGATCTAATTAGTTACATGTTTTAATTTCGGGGTTGTCACAGTTTTGGGGTAGTGCTGGTTTATTCATGCAACCATGGTCTCCCACTTTCAATCTAGTTATGGTTTAAATCTCCACGACTCCAGTGTGGGCAAGACTTCTAAATCTCCCATTGCATTTGTGGAACATTTAGACGTTAACATCTATTGGGAACACTCTTGGAAAATTTTGTCATCCCTGTCCAAATACTGAGTATTATTGTAAAACAACCTATGCTCGCATTTGTGTGGAGATGGATTTTAGTAAGGGCTTTCTTGTTGAAATAAATTTGAAGGCCCCAAACTATGTTTGGGCTCAAAAGTTAGATTATGAAAATGTTTCTTTCAGGTGAAAAGCATGTTATGAAACATGGCACATGTTTAAAAATTGCTCCAAGTGGCATGACAATAAAGATCGAAGAAAATACTGGAGTTCAAATTGGTGGGAAGGAGCACATAGTGATCACTATACGGTATATAAGGAGGAAGAGCTTCAAGAATTGAAAAACTCAGGAAAAAAAATCCAAAGAAGGCACTGTCAAAGCAAACACAATGGGGATTAATCAAAGGACGAAAGAATAACAAAACATGTATGAAGCTGGTGTTGACAAAGAAGATGCACTAGAGACGAATTAGGGGGAAATGCAAGCAAATCATCTAGACTTAAGAAAAGAGGAAGAGTGGCTAAATCGTGTCGAAAATGGACTCTCGCCTGAATAAATCAAGCAAAAAGTTGGAGAGGCAACCTCTTGGGAAGACCAGGAATATGAAGAAGATCTTAAGAACTAGAACCAAAATGTTCAACCAAAATCAATAAAAAATACCAGATGGATACAAATCGGGAAGAAAGGGAAAAATGTCTCACCAAGAAAAACTAGAGTTAGAGAAAAATAAAACCAAAATAATGGTAAATTTAGGTTTTGCCGATATATAGAATTTTTAAGAGTTTTTTGGAGAGTGTATGCGTATAACATTTTACATAGAATAGTGAGTTCTAGAGGACAAAAAATAAGAAGATTTCTTTGGAAATCTTAGATAGTTGAAGATGTAGATGGAGAAATCGATGTAATAGGTTCTGGCTTGCAAACCAGATTTCTTATAATATAAACTGCATAGTTGTTCCTTTAAAAAGAAAAAATATGATGAAGTTTGTTTGATAAATTAAGAGATAACCAAAATGACCTAATTACTCTTGATATATGCAACATTTAATCAATGTTTTGATCTATATTAATATAGACTATGAAGTTCTCAGTTGAATAATCATTAATCATTTAGTCGTTCATTATTTCATTACTTAAATATAACCAATTTAATGAGTTACAAGTTCTTGGTTTACCATTAGCTTTTCTTAAAATTGGTTAATCTCCATGTTTTCCTTAGAACAAGCAGATTGAGGTAGACTTAGTTCAAAGTGTGATTATTAGAGTGAGGTGCATGCGATTATAAGAAGAAACACCTAGAATCTAGGTCTTGTAAGGAAGACGAAGTCTAGGAGAAATCGAGAAAACTAAGGCAAGGGCATAAGGCAAAAAAGAAGAAGAAGGAAATAAGCCTTTAGGTTGATTGAGATTAAGAGTTGTGTAAGTTGAACCCTGCGGTTGTATATTAATTTTGAATTGTGAGTTCCATTTTAAAGAAATATAAGAGAATTCTACTGAACCACATATCTAATAAACCAATGAACATGATTAACTCAGAAAAGATAGGGACATGCATTCATACAATATTACACATATATAGGTAGGAAAAACTAATACATTTCATTCCAATAATTTTTCCTTCAACAATTACAAAGAATAGAGTAGTCCAAAAAGGGGAATCTTGTCTTACCCAATATCCCATTGAATACAACACACTTACCTTATTACACTCTCGAACATGATATAATAATTCAATCACATTCATTAACCTTCACTAATAGACCACCCATTTCAATTCATTACAACACATTTTCCAATTTCACTATATTAAGTAGTTTTCCATATTCCAATGGATTTAAAGCTATTGTTATTTCCAACATTGGCAAGATATTATGAAAGCTAATTACCCTTGATAAAAGTATCCACTTTATTAGGTGCTAGGAGCAACCTCTCCTCTATCATCCACCAAGTTTGCTATATATTTCTTATGCAGGAAAGAATATCTACAATTTGACTAGGCTTAAAGATCTACCTAATTATATCTATCTAAGCAACCTTCTTTGTTCTTCAAATTGTGGAGGCAATTTGGATACTCATCTTCAATAACCCTTTAAAATGTGCTAATAATGGATCTCATCTTCCATTGCTTCTCACAACATCAACAACCTCTTGAACAACAAACCTCATAATGGGCCACACATACCTATACAATACACACCTATCATTTACCATATTACAAATTATGTGAACTAATATCTTCATCTTTGTGCTCTACCAATATTGAAAGATCATTAGCTTTGATACCAACCATTGGAAAAATATAATAGAGAGTTGAAAAAGGAATACATGTTTGATAAAACAAAATGTATAAATTAACCAAATAGAAAAGGGAAAACATTCATTTATATAATATTAATATATATGACAACATAGCGAAGACATTATATTACAAAATAATTTCTACAATAGGTACAAGCACTAGAGTAGCCCATTAAGGGGCATAGATATTGTCTCACTCAATATCCCATTAAATGCAATGCATCTACCTTCCCTTTATATAAAATTTCTCTACCCATATCTAATAGGTCAATTTCATGCAACAACTTGCACTAACAAGTCACCCCCTTTATTATAATAATAGAAAGTTTTCAATTTCAATATATGTAAGTTTCTATAATCCAACAAAGTTAATAATATTCATGTTTCCAACATTAATTCTAACTGCAATAGCTTATGAGTATCTATAACATCTTTTTGGGTTACAACAAATAAATAGATATGATAGCGAATTATCAAAGTAAAGAGATCTAGATCAGGGTTTATTTTCCTTCAATCGTTTTCCATTCTAAAACACTTGCAAGAGAAAGGAAGAGACACAACCTAGCTATCTTATTTTTCCATTCAATGAAAATAATAAATAATAAATATTAAACATATTATCCCTTTCTTAATTGTGACTAGGTAAGAGCGGGGAGACATCTAAGTTTTGTGCCACCCTAGATGAACCAAATATCTTAACAAGGTTTTGAAAGTAAATGCTCAAACGAAAAAAGGAAGGAGGAAAATTATTTGAACTAATATTAAAGATGAAAGATCATGAAACAAAGTAAGGGAAAGGGCCTACATTGACATACTTGAAACTTGTTAAAGATTTCATGCAAACAAAACTTTAAAAACCTAATATCTCAAAATGCATGCAATAAATGAAATAAACACCAAGAAATTAAACATGCATAATTGGTTTATGTAAAGGTGCAAGTATGATGCATTTAATTCCCTGGGTTAAAAAGTATTATCCTCCCTTAAGATTATGTTGGGACATCCCTTGAGGTGGTGATGTTGGAAGACCAAGATGTAGGAATGGATAGTAACGAAGACACTATAGAGCGAGCCACTAATCCAAAAAAAAAAAAATCAAACTTGAGGAAAAAAGGCATGTTGAAGAAGCCTCCAAGTGGCTAGAGATTTAAGGAGATGGTATATCAAAGTGTAAGTGTGTGAAAAACGAGAACAAGAAAGGTATGCCATATGACAACGATAATTTTGAAAAAGTAATGACATGTAAGAGAATATGATTTGAAACCTTTAATAAATACCTGATATGTTGCTTAAATAAATTAGGAAACAACCTCAAGGGAGGAGTGAATGATGGACTGATTGTTAGACAAAGTGGTTTTTCTATATGAATCATACAATGGGTTTTGACCAAGGAACCATAATTTTTTTAACCATACCACTATTAGTTCTACGAAAATATCCCCATGAGTATTGCAATATAAGGAAAATCTATGGTATACATCACATTACAAGAAGAAGGAGAATATGGGAACTTGACCAAGTATACCCCCCAATAAGTGTGTCATATGGATTTGTGCTCATTGGAGACCTAAAATGAGGCATTTACAACTAATTGAGACCAAATCAAGGGCATGAAGCTCGAGACTCGATTAAGTAACTTAGAAGGTGCCATAAATTGAGAAGCCAAAGGGTTTGAAAGGGTCAAAGATGTGACCATAGCTTGAGACAAAGGGGGATAAAGGAAAAGGGAACCTTATCAAATTTCTAAACATCATGTTAATAAACTATAATCGTACTCCTAAGCTAAAGCAAGGTAACTCAAAGGAGAGTATTTCGAAACGAGTGAGTTATCACATGGAGAAGTTCAAATCCCTTGATGTCATCCATGAGTAGTTCATGTATGATGATAACATTATGAACACTCTTTCACCCCAACATCTAGAGAGGCATGTGTATGAAGAGTATGAAGTGAGGAATCCACACATTAAATGTTCCCCCATGGAAGGATATTCTATTTATGAAAAGTAATGGCAGTATGTCACCATGAAGGCAAATCAAATGTCTAGATACAAAATATGGTAAAGGGAAAACATGGTGAAAACAAAGGAAAAAATGATGATGCATGAAAAGTGAAGGTTCCTGTTGGAAAAGGTTAGTTAATGCTTTTACATAAGGAGATCACTTTTTCATCTCATAAGGCTTGACCTAAAACGACCATGAAGGTATTCATACTAAAACATCAACACAAGAGTGGAATCACAAACATTGCACATAATCATAATGATGATAAGAAAGAAGATAAAAGGAAAATAAACACGATAGATAGAAAATGACTATCAATTGAGGTTGGGATGGGGACAAACAAGAAGCACGTATAACTACCACACAAACAAGTGATATCTAGACTATAAAAGGTAACTGATGAAAAGTATATGTTGAAATGAGAAAGGAAAAGGTGAGAAGCGATGCATGCCCCCTAATTGGGTCATGGATGTAATCATCCAATATATGACCTCCACCAACATATAATCATTAGCATTAGCTTAACAATGTCAAATGCCATGGCATATTATTTTTATACTTAAGTATGTTGAATTCAAAATTGGTTGTAATCTTCTATAACCAATTATCTAAGTCTTATGAATTGATCTTACCCTTCTAACTACAAAATATATAAATTGGAATACAACTTTAAAGGTGTACACCCACCAAAAAAGTCTCTTGTTTGATGTTGATGGGAAAAAAAAGGCATAAGTTGATGTAAGAATTATGTACATTAATTGTACATCTCATCCCTTAGTCTTTATAACACTAAATCAACCATAGAATCTCTTATAGATGCAATACGATCTATGATGTAAGGGCACTAGTGTTGGAAAGGGTTGTCATTAGAGAGCAAACTAGACTAGATAAAGGGGTTAGACAAGCGTTGATATCATGTTGATGACTACTATTAATACAAAGAATAATTGGGTGCTTTCAATAGTTTTAACGTCATATTTTTCTATAAATGAGTTACATACTAGGGTGAGAATTATTTTTCCAAGTGTTCTAATACCATTGAATTTGGACCCTACGATGAATAATTATGGGGATAACCAAGGATAAGAAATAACACAAGGCTATGCACAAATATCTTAAACTAGCATGCATTATTTGAGAAAATATATGTGATGTACAATTAGGTGGTGAAATCCAAAGATGACATTAAGTGTCACATAAAGAGGTGATATAATGTTGAGTACTAATGAGAAGTCAATAATTCTTAAGAGATGGAGCAAAGAAGCATGGACATGAACACAAAAAGATGGGTCAACATGAGACTAGAAGATGAAACACCACTAGATAGGCATGAAGATATTCAACATTAGGTTGGATGAACTTAAATTGAGCACTGAGCAATGAGATGGTTGTAAGATAGCTTGAGGTTGGCAGTAAGAGAAAGAAGATGTGGAGGATTGCTAACTACAAAAGTCAAATTGGTAGACATATAAAGAAGAGATTATCAAAGGAGAAATTTTGAGAAGGAATAAGATAATGTGAATTATGGAATGAGGAAGCCAAGGACATTATCACAACAATTATGATGAGACCAAAGAATAAATAGGATGATGAATATGAAAGAGGGAACGTGTTCTAGAAAGTGAGTCAGTCAAATTGACACAATGGCACTGTAAATAGTTCCACACAAAAAATTAATGAGAAGATAGATTTAAAAGTGGGATTTCCCCCCAAGGTTTTCATTATAAGCCCTCCATGTCAATGTGGTGACAAGGCTATGTAGATATGGTTTTTGGTGCTTTTGTTTATCAATAATATATGTTTTGTTTTGTACTATTGATTTGTTGATTACCGTTAATCAATGATGTAGATCATAGATGTTGATGAAATTAAATTTATTATTGTGGATAAAGCCATTCATGAAGGCACAATCCACTATGTTATTTTGATTTGCAAGGGGGTTGTTGTCTCGCTTGATCATTTATCAAATACCCTACTATGCTATATATAGTAGTTCTAGAAAAATCTAGAAGTACAAATGAATGGATGCTATTTTTTAAAATAATCATGTGTACACCATTTTTCATAAAAAGATGTGTTGACGTAAATCTCATAACTAAGATCTACAATTGTCCCTATCATCTCAACATTGACCATGTTAAAAAAAATACTCTAGGTCATATTAGTACATGTATGATTATGTATAATGTGTGTCACCATATGCCAAACATTGCCTCGTCCATGTATATGTGTGCAATTTGCATGCCACTTGGACTAATATTGCAAAAGGATAGGACAACTATAGTAATTATAGGGAAATTCCCTTGTAAATGATATAATTTATGAAAATATATGGTGTACATCACATGCTAAGAACAAGGATGAAATGAGACAACTTGACCATGTAGACCCCCCAAAAGGTGTGCCCATATGGATTTGTGCTTGTTGAAGTCCCAAAATGAGGCATTTATCTATTTGAGACCAAATCAAGGGCATGGAGATTGAGATTTGATCAAGACATTTATAAGGTTCCCTTAATTGAGAAACCAAATGGTTTGGAAAGGTTGAACATGTGACCATAGGTTGAGGCAAAGGGAGATAAAGGATAAGGGAACCTTATGAAAGTACTAAACATCATGGTTATATTCCATAGTCATACTCCTTGTTAAAAGGAGAGTATTACAACACAAATGAGTTATCACAAGGACAAGTAGAAAGCCCTTCATGTCATCCATGAGGGGGTTATTGTCTCCTTGGATCATTTTCAAAAGACTCTACTACCTTATATATAGTAATTCTAGAAAAATATATAAGTAAAAATGAATGGACAAGAAATTTTCAATAATCTTGTGTACACCATTTCGCATAAAAATACATGGTGAGAGTAAAATTTATGGTTGGGATCTACAATAGTCCCATTCTTTTAACTTTGGTCATGTTAATAAAAATCCTCTAGATCACATTAGTGCATGTGTGATTATGTATAATGTGTGTCATCATGTGCCAAGCATATGCCTTATCTATGTATATGTTTGTAAGTTTCATTCCATTTTGACTACTAATGCATAGGATATGAAAAGCTTAGCATAATGACTTGGAATTTTATGATTTAAGCATCACCTATTGCATCACTATGTTAAGATTTGTTATTGGCGCATCACTAATCTAAGCATTTGTGTATTGATGAACTTTGCACTAGCATAGATACAAGTCTTAATATAGGGCATACATATTTATAAACACTTTAAGAAATAATATACTAGTAGCTAAGTTGATACTCTACTTAATGCTTTTATCGAATCAACTAGGATGGTTAAGTTGATAAAATATGTACCTTCATGGCCCTTTGATTCTACTATTTTCATCATGCTAGTTTCTAAAATTCTCTCTTATTATACATATTGTTCAAATACATGTCTTAGGCATCATAATATATGAATGGCATATTAACACACTCTAAGAAAATTGATAAATGTGATCACTTCTCTTGCCCATTGAGCTTATTCCTTGAATGACAAACCATTGTTTCATGTATTGTAGTGTTAATGGCATGAAGGCAAGCCTAGGACATAAAGGGTGCACAATTATGACATAAAGGGTTGCACAATTATGTTTGGCAAGGGAAAGCCTACATAATGAAGTAATGCACAAGTATGTTTAGCAAGAGGTGATTTTATACTTTGGTTTCTAATAACATAGTGGACATGTTATTTGTCACACCCTTTTAATGGCTCCTCATGTCGTAGATTCCTCTTTGAATTGTAGTTTCCAAGGTTATCGAAGGTAAGATAAGTCCATGGTTGAGTTATTTAATATTATTTTTCATAATGAAGAAAAGTTGTAGTTGTCATTTGTAATATGTTGAAGGCTCGAATTATCTGCCTCAACATCGGGGAAAACTACCCAATCGGGACCTTAGAGCAGATGCTTTTTCGTTTGGGATGGTGGCTCCGATTGGGATTATGGGATTAGTTTCCCTTAAAATGAAAATATGAGAAATTTATAGGATGGTACTATATAACTCTGATATAGCTAAAATTGGAAATAAAAATAATAAAAATAATATCTATCCTGGGAAAGCTATCTGTATATGTGATTTAAAAAGATTATCATAAACATCATGCCAATATAGATTATCATGTGATTATGATGTTAAAATAGAAAATTATAACTAATTTAATTAAATAGTTAACTAAATTAGTTGATGAATTTGTCACATATACAATATTTCGTTTGTTTAATCATATGATATATAATTCCAATCGCACATATCAATAGTGAAAAATGCACGATTGTTATAACACATATATGATAAAAAGAATCTGATTTCCATTCAAATCCTAAAAAAGAAATAATAAACAGATAATAATACCCAATAAATCGTTACTATGCTCATGAGAAAAATGGCAGTGATTCAACTTTCTATTAAGAGGAACTTTAGTTACAATAGTGCAAACAAAAGCCTTCTTTCCAAAATTCATAACCCTTTCTCCTTACAAATGAAGGGGATTTATAGTTTCAAAATAAAATACAAATATAGCAAATTAAGTAACAACTTGAAGTGGTTTTAACAAACAATGCTAAAATAAACCAAAAGAAACATATTTAGAGTTTATTATAGCAAATCGTCTAAGCCTGAGAAGAGGATTGTTCTCCTATTCGTTGCTGAAGCTCGTAGATATCTATCATATTCTTCAATTCAGGTGAAGTCCTCGGTTGAATCCACATCTAGCTGATAAATATGGCATCCCTTAATGCTGACAATATGGTGGTATTGGATAGACACCTGAGCATTAACCACTGGCTGTTAGGCTTAAATAAGAATTGCCAATGGATTTCCAAGTCAATTTTAGATAGCCGATCAATTATTTCAGTCCACTTTTTGGATGATTCTTGCCACGCTTTAGTGGGCAGTTTGATATTTGGCAGCACTCCCTCGGGGCAATTTGATATGAGATTTGCGTGGAAAAAGTTGTCACTAATTGTCTCTGTGAGATTATTAGAGATATCTCTTGCATTGAACACTGTTGCCTTTGCCTGTTTAAGGTGAATCTCCCATTCTATGAAGACTATTTCCTTGTATGACTCTTCTATTCTAGGAAGATTACCTAATCTCCCATCAGCGTTGTCCTGCCACGTAAGGAAACCTACAATATTTTCTTCAATATCATGAAAATAAGTTATGAGGTCTGATAATTGGTTAACCAGAGAATTGGCTGTATGACATAAATCATGAATAATGGCTAACCTTTGACAAAACACAATTTGTTGTTGAGTAAGGAGAGTATTTAACTCTCATGCTTCCTTTTTGAACTCTGCTAATTCAGTATTAACATTTAGTTGTTCTATCATGTTCTGTAATTCTTGTATCTTAGTGTCTCAGGTCTGCAAATCATTGTCATATTGAAATTTAAGGGCATTAAAACTGTTATGGAGTTCAATAAGTTGTCCTTGCCATTGATCGACAATCTTTTGTTTCTCAGTCTCAAAACTCTGTTCTAATTGTACAATTTTGTCTTCTTTTTCTTTCAATAGCTACTGCACTTCAGTGGCTTTGTCCATGGTTGTAGAAGCATAGGATCCCGTGAACCGAGTGAGTCTTCCCAGTTCCTATGAAGGAGTGGATAAGGAACCCTTCCATACTACTTCGAAGGAAGCATTTCCAGGAAATAAAGCCTGGGACTGCTCAAGTTTTCTCTTCTTTCTCTATCTTTTAATAACAACCTTATGCTCAGGACTATAAAATACATCAAGTGGAGGAATTTATTCAATCCTTAATACAACCTTAGAGGTTGGGAAGACCGATATAACTTCAATATCTTTAGTTTCTAAAGGCTTGTCAGAGGGATTCACTGTGATTAGAGTTTGTTCCAAACTTTTAGAAGTATTTAGGACCTTCTCCTGTAAGGGAGTCTTCAAAACTTGTGGTTCACTATCCTTTAAAACATGGCTAAACTGTTCCCATATTTGCTCAAGCTTGGAACAAGACAAAATACCTTCAGACTGAGAAGAGGAGGGAGCTCCTGTCTCTTTTGTTTGAGGCGTATTGGTAGCCTATGTGGAACCAACAATTATAACGTAATCTTGAACTTTGCTTTCTTGGGGAAGCTTTAATGAATCCATAGGTAAATGTGATAGCCTTGCGACCCTATATTGGGTGAATTGAGTCATTTCCTATGGAGTCAACTACTCTGATGTCTGTCTTGCAACTATTGAATAGGTAAAACCTTTTAGAATATGTCATCAAACTTGTCTGGTTCATGAGAAAACTGCTTGATGCTTGATTGTGTAGTAACATTTTTGACAATTTGATGAGGATCACACTATCTGTTGGGGATAGTAGGGAAATTGAATTCTAAGATAGAATTAATTTCAATGGTTGCATGTCTGTAATTATCCAGAGCATATATTCCGCACCGAATAGGAAAAACAGGACACACTTTCTTATTAGACCCCTTTAAGACTTTTGAAATACCATTCCCTATGGTTTGGTATGTTATTTCTCGAGCCAGAAGTTTGTCAGGGACATACAGAGGCAAGACATGGGGATTACCAATACTACCAAAAACTCAGACATAGGTAAATAATTCCTCACCGAACCAGTTTCCTATCTAGAGCAAGTCTGTTTCGTCTTCTGGGGAAACCCTTGGGGATTTTTTTATTATCAAAGATGACTTGGTAAATAGGAAACATCACTCCATGGAAGATTTTATAAAAATGAGGCTGATACTTTGAGTCCCAAAGGATATTGTGATATATGTGGATGGGGGTTGGGTCATTTAAAGTCCACTTCCACCCCATAGAGGTGAAATCCATAGAGAAACAGAGGGCATCCATTACGTAGGCACTCATGTAGAAGGGAGGAATTATATTTTCTGAAACCTTGTGCTTACTTCTAAAATTTAGGATATGAGTAGCTAGGTTATCAGACAATATATTTCCCCAATATAAAATATAACCTTCTGAGGCAACATCAATTAATGGAGTCCATTGATCGGAAAATTTATGTGTATTAGAATAAGAAAATAGCCTACATATCATAATAACTATTTGGCAATAGGGACCAACGAGAGAGTCAACTACATACATACCCTTTTCCTCTCGCTTATGCTTGTTTGTATCTCTTCTCCATGCCCTAATAGGCTCCGACGCATGATCATTTTTTATTATGAATTTCTCCACAAACTATTTGTTATATTTGCACTTGAGGTGGTGGGAAATGTTACATGGGACTAAAATCACCACCACTGAATGATTTGATAATTGTTTGCTTTTGCGTTGTGAACTTCCTTTCTGCAATGCTTAAGTTGTCAATGACCCATCAAACCATGTATGTATAAGGAAGGATTTTGGGCTGGGCCTCAATCCTATGCAAGAATGAGTTGGCTACATCACTGTGAGTCGTATTAGAGGCTAGTGTAGAATCATCTGTTGTAATTGTTCTTTGAGTGACTTTGGGTCCTTTATCCTCAATAGGTATATAAAGAGATTCCCAAGAGGCACTTTCAGAATCTAAAGAACAAATTGTGTCAAAAAATAATCTTGGCATATCGGCGCTTTCAGTTGAAGGAGCGGCTGATTGCTGCTGAGCAACAAGTTTCTTCTTTGCTTTGACTGCTTTAGACATTTCTTCAGAATTACGCTTGTTGGGACTAGCCTGTAATGAGAAAAACACAGGTCTGAGTGATAACTTCTTCTCCTGAAAGACTTAGCATAAATAATGAATTACCCACAACAATTTTTTCCTTTAAGGGTGAATTATGATAGAATCAAATTGTAATGAATGAAGACGATTATAATCTTGAAAACCATAAATTCACCACTTTCAAATATTAAATGCAATAATGTGAATTCACGTGGATTCGCACACATCAATGTATCAGAAGAAAAATATCGGAGAGAACAATTTTAGATGCATCAAAAAGTTATCATATTAGTAACTTTCGATAAATCGTATTTGAAGAAGCAATGACTATAAGTAGAAGCAGGAACAGATTTCATAGTTTCTATATCGAAGATGACATATCAAAAGTTTTAAGAGTAGGCACCTGATGTGAAAGTCTCGATATTATATGTATACGAGAATATTGGAGGATTCGTGATATCAGAGGGGATGAGTATCGAAGATAGGGGATATCGAAGGAGGCAGGTATTAGAGCTCGAAGATATCGAAGATAGTGGACATCCGAGGTTTCGTAAGTGGCACATTAAGAAAATTACAATATTGTGAAGGTCCGATATGCTAAGTGGCAGCTATGGGGTCGACAATTCGTATAATATTCAATTAAAAAGGGGGTGCGCGCTTTGTATTAACTTTTAGCAAAGCCTTTTTAATGAATAAAGTAATGGTCACAGAAGCTTTATCGGGTAATGGCTTTATCATAACTTTCTCAAAAGGAAAGTTACGATATTATGAGAGTTTGATAAAATCTTCCGATAATGCATCCATTTTGTAATAAGAAGGCATAACGATATTTTGGTTTATCGTAATATTATAATGGTTGGACCTCTGATACTTGATTTTCGATAAGGGAAACTTCTAGCTTAAACTATTTTATAACAATATTCAGAAATATCCTATCTTTATTGAAAACTTAAAGAGTTTTATTAATGGAAAGAAGGGTCCCCGTTATTTATTATATGACTAAAATAAAAATAAATGGGGGGTTGTTGAATACTACAACAATTGGCGACATACTAGGTGAAACAATTATCTCTATTAAAAGTAAATGAAATTTAATCAACTAAGGAAAGAGGCTTAGAAATATGTAGATATTTGAAATTTAGATTGATTAAGATTACTCTGAATAGAACATAACTCATTATTTTGTCAATCTTCAAAACTTGTTATTGATAAAAATCTTCATTATCTTTGTCATTCATTTAATCAGTTATAAAGATAAAATAGAGAACTATAGAAGCTTAGCATTAAGATATACTTATTTGTCACTGGTAGAGCCACTATTACCAGCAAGCGTCTATAGCCTCGATAGGGTTACCATTTAACAAAATAATACTAGTATACCATCCACTTATAGGGGTATTTTTATAGGTATTGATCTTTCTTTTTAAACTTTTTGTTTTAGTTGCTTGAAATCCATTGCCCTGGTTTGGTAGCCAGATAATGACAATGCCATTCACAAGTAATAATGATGTTGAACAAGCCGACTCGTGATGAGACCTCTTGTCCTATAGTTATGTAGCCATAAGCCATTATCCTGGCTTGGTGACCAGTCGTGATAATGTTAACATCATTAGTTCCCTATGATCATGGTAAGTCGACTCATGATGAGACCTCTTATCTTTCAAGTTCTTTAAATATTTTTGAATTACACTCTACAAAATATAAACTTAGTGGATGGGGAGGTAAAATTACTCCTTAAGACTTGTGGATGACAATCAAAGTTAAAAGATGATACACTTCAGGATAGTATTTATTTTTTAAAAGAAATTGTCCATGAATGATCAAAGGACAACAAGATCTTTTAACGTTTCAAGTTATGGAAAATTTACAAAGTAATGGATATAATGATTTCAAAGATTTTAATAAGAGCAATACTAAATTTCACTGTTATAATTTCTTTCTAATAACTTCTCCTTTAATTAATAAAACTTCATGTTAATGATGAGAGACCCCAATATGAAATCAAAAGAGTATTACTCAACACAATTAAACTAGGGACACCAGTATGTACATATGATTATTTACATATTTACAGAAGAAAAATGCTTTTTCAAGAAAAATTGTAACACCCCCTCCTCCCAGGTCCACCCAAGCAACTTGCTAGTCGGAAAAACATGTGATGAGAGAGGTTACTAAGGGATTCAATCTCCTAGGTGACCTTAAGGAAATGGAATCGATAGAACATATCAAACAAACCCATCCACATCAACAAAACACCCTCAGGAGACATGTCAGCCACTCAGACAACCTGTCCCTGAGTTCCACTGATGATTTAGGCCTTTTAATCTAGATTCTCTCTCATGCTATAGGTAAGACAACGACCAACAATTCAAAGTCGCTCTCATATGCCTCTGTGCCAGTGACTATGGACTTTTCTCAGTAGACCTGTGCCAGTGACCCCGATATTTGAGCCACTTTTCTAGCCCAGAATCCCAACCTCTGCCCAAAACTTATTACAACATTCAGAATCATTCAAAGACATGATAACAATGTTGAATACTCAAAATCAACCTCAGGATTAGGTCTGAGCATCCCCAACTGGGACGAACATTCTGTCAAACACTTGGCATCAATGTAACCTATAGGTCTAGGATAAAAGACAGAGCATAAATGACTGAAAGACTTATGAAACATAACTAGAAGGATCACCTCCTTCTCCATTGAGATATTATATCATCAATTAGGTCTTGCATCCATCCATTTAACAGTTACAAGTAAATACATGAAATGACCATGAAATGAACCAGTCACATAACCATGCTTATAACCACCATTAAACCATATAAACATTAGAAATATGACAACCATTAAATCCACATCTAAACAAGTACAAAAGTAAGATAACTTAACTTTTATTAATCATAGGAAAATCCGACCGGGTTCGAGACTTCCACGTACCACCTGACCATGGACATGGCTGAACCAAATCTCTCTTTCAGCCAGTCACCTCCATGCCATATTCCAAGCATGAATGTGGGATCTCATAGAACAACCAATCCAAGAACAACCAAGGGAATCCATAGGTTAAACCACCTCCACCCTCACCAAACCGTGATCACACCAAAACCAGTGCTCCGATCACAACCAAACTGAACTTGGAATGCCATCCAGAATCCATCACTATCCTTGAGGAATTTCTGTCTCCTTATCTCTTAGGCTTTACCACAATCCAATCTTGGATCAGTAGGCCCTAAACCGAGACTGATCTCCTAGGCTTTACCACAATCCAAACCCAGATCACTAGGTCCTAAACTCGGACTTCTCCCTCAGGATTTACAACGTATCTCACCAAAATCGGTCAAGGGATTCCTAGGCCTTTGGGAATGAAGCTTGAGACCACGTCCACCCTGGATTCCGAAATCCATCTTGCAAACCAAAGCTTAAAAACCAAAATAAACATCCCAACACCATGACATCCAGAAAAGGCAAGGCTAGGTTGAAAAACATTGTCATAACCCGACAAAATGATGCCACCAACAACAAGATGACCATACACCCACATGCAAAGCCATGCATGCCCAAACCAACTAGGAAATAAAACATGCAAAAGGTTACCTGCAAGTATTCCTGCTGAAGCTACTTGATCCCTTCTCTTATTCCTTGATCCTTGCTTTCCTTCCTTTCCCTTTGCTTGCTTTTCATTCCTTGATCCAAAGCTAGAGTACTCCAAGAAAACTCTAAGTGACCAAGAGTGAGAGAGAGAGAGGAGAGAGAATAATGAGAAAGCTCCAAACTTGAACTAACAAAAGGTTAGCAAAATCTTGCTCACTGACCCTCAAAAGCCTTTTTGTGAATGACGCCTTTAATTTCTTCATTTTCCATTATTTTCCTTCAATTTCCTCCTCACATGCAACCTGTGACCCTTCACCTTCATAAATAAATGTGCTGAAAATGCCTTTTTTCCTTTAATATCCTTGCCTTAGCCTTATTTTCCTTATCCAAAACACACATCGAGTGATGCCCACTAGCGTATCTTTTCCGAACATTCATCTTGGAATAAGTGTCCCTTAACCGCAGTCTTATTTTTCCTTTATTAACTTTTAATACATGAAATTTTCACTAGGGTTGTTACAAAACCCTCCCCCTTGGGGAACACCATCCTTAATGTTAAACCACACCATGACCTCAACAAAACTGTTGAAAAGAAAACATACTTCCCATGGAGCTTTATAACTTAGCTCGTTGCAATATTTACAATGAAAGACCTGCTCAAAAGCAAAACATCATGACAACATGACAATATAACAACCATAATAATATGACACCCATACCGCTTATTGGAGCTTTATAACTTAGCTCATGGCGGTATTTACATCCATATACATATACCAAAACACCAACAAGACATATGCCAACCATATACCAGCATCAAACCAAAACTACTATGCCTCAACTGACAAATAATGAAGGATATAGGGCTCGCATCTGATCCGCCATCTCCCATCTAGCTTCTTTAGACCCAAAGTGCTTCCACTGCACTTTAACTTGCTCTATGTCTCTTTTCCTAAGCATGAGATGTTTTTGCTGCAATATGCATCGAGGCTCCGGCTAGAACTCTCCTTCTTGCTCCACCTAAAATACAAACTAATCAATAACATGAACAACATCCTTTATATACTTCTTAAGAAACGAAATATGGAAAACATCATGGACTTTCATTGTTGGAGGCAGTGCAAGTCAATATGACTTTGGTCCAATCCTCTCAAGGATCTCAAAAGGCCTACAATACCGTGGTGCTAGCTTGGCACATGAACCAATCCTCAAAGATATTTTCTTGGGCTTGAGGCACAAATACACATGCTCCCCAAACTGAAACTGCTTGAACACCATGTGCTGATCCACATAACTCTTCTATCTATCTTGTGATGCCTTGAGATTCTTCTTTATAACCTGCATTTCTTTCTCCATGTCTCCCAACATATCCGGTCCAATAAGTACTATGTTCACTGGATCAGTCTAGCTGATGGGAGTGTTACAACTTCGCTCATACAATGCCTCGAAAGGACTCATCCTCAATGACTCCTGATAACCATTGTTGTATGTGAACTCGACCAATGGGAGATACTCCTCCCATTTCTTCTGTTGGTGCATCACATACATCCTAAACATATCCTTTAAGATCCTGTTGACCCTCTCTGTCTGTCCATATGTCTGTGGATGAGAAGTTGTACTAAAGGCTAACTCTGTAACCAAGCCTACGAATAGCTCCTTCCAAAACTTGGAAGTGAACTTTCATCCCTGTCCGATACAATCTTCTTCGGAACACCATGTAGTCTCACTATCTCTCTGATGAACAACTGTGCTACCTCACTAGCTGAATATGTAGTCTTTAATGGAATGAAGTGAGCTACCTTGCTCAACCTATCAACCACGACCATAATAGAATCATGTTGCCTCACTGTCCTCGGAAGACCTGTGATAAAATCCATGGAAATGACCTCCCATTTCCATTCCAGAATCGCTATAGGTTGTAGTAAACCACCTGGATGTTTACATTCTGCCTTTACCTGTTGACAATCTAAACATCTAGCCACGAACTCTACCACTTCCTTCTTCATATTCGACCAATAGTAGAACTTCTTCACCGCCATCAATGTCTTTTGATATCTTGGATGACTCGAGTATGGCTTGACGTGAAACTCACTCAAGATAATCTTCTTGAGCTCACTGCAATTTGACACATAGATCCTGTCTCTAAACCTCACCAAACCATCTGCCGTGAGATGATAGTCTGCATCTTGATCACCTGTATCTGTACCTGTACCTATACTTGTACCTACACATGTACCTGTACCTAGGATCTGCTGTAACCTGTGCATAATCTCCATGTATTTTTCATCTCGCTGTTGTGCTTGCAAGATCCAATATTGTAACTCTGTCCCATAAGAGCTCATAGTTGCTATATGATTTACTTGTACCTTCCTACAAAGAGCATCCACAACCTGATTCTCCTAAGGGTAGCCAACCATCTACTTTCCTGAAATTTATATTCGGCTGATCAAACAAATACCTAAACCCATTGTGATCACTCATCAATGTAAACCTCATGCCAAGAATATAATGCCTCCACATATTCAATGCGTGTATAATCACGGCTAGCTCAAGATCGTGCGTTGGATAATTCTGCTCATGCTCATTCAATTTTCGTGACTCATAGCACACTACCTTCCCTTCTTGCATGAGAACTCCACCAAGTCCTCTCTTGCAAGCATCTGTACAAACTACAAACTCCTTGTCCGGATCCACAATCTTTAGCACTGGTGCATGTGTTAACAACTGCTTAAGTTGCTCAAAACTAGCCTCACATTCTTCTGTCCATTTGAACTTCTTACCTTTCCGCTGCAATGATGTGATAGGATATGCAATGCGTGAGAAGTTCCTGATGAACATCCTATAGTAACTTGCCAATCCCATAAATGATCTCACCTCATCCACATTATTAGGAGTTTCCCACTCCATAATAACCCTTATATTTTCTCGAACCACTGCTATGCCATCCTTGGAGACAACATGCCCTAAATAATGTACCTCATTCTGAAAGAAGTTGCACTTGCTAAGTTTAGCCTACAACTGATTCTCTCTTAGCAACCTCAACACTGCTACTAAATTATTGGCATGTTCTTCCTCATTCTTAGAATATACCAGTATGTCATTAATGAATATAATAAAAAACTTGTCCAGATAAGGACGCAACAGATTATTCATCAAACAAATAAATGTAACTGGATCATTAGTCAAACTGAATGGAACAAAAACAAACTCATAATGCCCATACCTGGTCCTGAACGCACTCTTGAATATATCCTCTTCCTTGATGCATACCTGATGGTATCCCGATCTCAAGTTGATCTTAGAGAACATTGCTGCTCCCTTCAACTGGTCAAACAAATCATCAATCCTCAGCAAAGGATACTTGTTCTTGATCGTTACTTTGTTCAACTGCCTATAGTCAATGCACAATATAAAAGTACCATATTTCTTCTTCACGAACAACACTAGTGCACCCCAAGGCGATACCCTTAGCCTAATGTACCCCTTGTCCAACATTTCCTTCAACTAGAATTTTAATTCAACCAACTCAGGTGTGCTCATTCTGTAAGGTGATTTTGATGCAGGGGCCACCCGTAGCACCAACTCAATAGAAAAGTCTACCTCCCTGTGAGGTGGAAACTCCGTAATGTCCTCAGGAAATACATCCTGAAACTGCTGCAAAACTGGGTATCTTCTTAACACATCAACATCCTCAACTTTCTTACCCTTGTCACTAGAAATGTGTACTACAAACATCACACAACCTTTTCTACAACTACACTTAGCTTGCATAGCGGTAACCATCCTCATTGATGTAGGCTTCTTCTTTCCCTACAAGGTCCTCTTTTCCCCAATATCATCCAGACACTCAAAGGCCTTATCGAAGCAATTCACTTTGGTTTTGTGAAGGTACAACAAATCCATACCCAAAAGCATACTATACGAACTCGATGGAAATACATTCAAATGTGCTGTTGTAGGCTGTTGGCTTATATGGGTCCGACCCAGGTTCGGAAGAAATATTTAGCCAAGCAAATCCCGCAGCTACCGGACCTTTCGGCAATAACCCGCGAAGCATGGACTGAGGTCTCACCTGAGATAGTAGGGGAGGGTGTTGGAACCAGGTTTTCGCACCCTTGGGATGTCTAGATGTGGTTTGGAGGCTTCACGCCCCGTTCTGCAGCTTCACGCTGCGCTGTATTCACGCAAATCTGGTATACCTCTTACTGTCTATTAATGTGCAGTCTACAGATCTAATCTAGAGGAGGAAGTAGTGCAACCCGGATCTACTTTAAAATGGTCTTTAAACATTTATCACATTTATTCAGTTCGCATGTTAAGATTTAAACCCAGATTCACAAGTATTCAATAAGCAGTGTGCATAAATCAAACAGTCTTATTAACCATACACAATTCCAAATTCGCGATAATTCAGAGATCACAAATAATTCGCAGAATGAACTTATCTTTATTTACACTTATCACCCATACAACTAGATCTGCCCTACGCACTCAGCTGCAGGGGTCCGCGCACACAGCTGCGGACTCTTCCAGGCCTCTGCGCACACAGTTGCAGAGCCTCTATCCTCTACCCAAACCCTCGACTCGGACTTATAGATGCTTTCAGAGTGCTTCCCTCAACAACCCATTACAATTTAGATCCAAGATCATGCCCCAACAAGAACTGCCTTTTCCTCATAGAGCTGCGCTCTATTTATACCTTCCTATGGTCCACGGACTAACTTACTTCCTATTATTTTACATTATTTATTGGGTGGACAACCCTTTAACTCGACCTTTTACATTTCGCGCTCCACATACTTCTGAGTTTTTACAATAATTTAATCTTAATTTCTAGGCTTTCTACCCCAAAACCCTTACGCGGGACCTCCGCTACCCAACATAGGCATACCATTTAAATCAAATACATAAGCTCTTACCCAATGGTGAACTCACTTCTTTGTACCTGTAGCCAACTATACCAACCAATATTCTGCATGCACTTCTTTTCTCAAACCACACTTATCCACCAGGTCAGAATTAATATAAATATAGTTAGATCCAAGATCAATCAAAATAGAAACAACTTGATCATAAAGCTTACCATCCATCTCAATGATCGATGCCTGATGATACGCCTACATATTGTCCTATTGAGGGCCAAAAATGTCTACCTCAACATTGGGGGATAACCACCTGGTCCAGACCTTAAAGCAGCTCCTTTTTGTTTGGAGTAGTGGTTCCGACTGGTTTAACTAGGTCCAATTACCTTTTCCCTATCACTATTGGTTTACGATGTATCTTTAACTACCAATAGACAGGGATATTGGATCACTTCTTCTTACTGATCGGGCAAGAGAATGATCCTTAAGTTGATTTGGGTTCAGCCAAGCCACAACTAAAATTTTTCCTCTTTGAGAAGAGGACTTAAAAGAATGTATAACTTAATCTAAATGCAAACTTATTTTATAATGCAAGCAAAAGAAACTAATCCTAATCCTATCTCAATTAGGCAGATATAGATCTAACCCAACTAAGAGCAAGATAATTAAATGATAGGGATTTAAATATGTCTGGATTTTAGTTAATATCAAGCTAATGAAGTAGTTCAATTAACTGGCATTTGTGAATACCGAAACACATCCTATTGAGACCTCTTAACTGAAATAATAAACCAACAACACTTAGGGAGTAGTTCACAAAAATGATATTGATTGTCAAATCAGTAAATCCAATAATTAAACAATAACATGCGGAAATAGTTGACAATGCATCACAACGCATCACTATTTAATAAATCAGTTTTATAAGACAGATTTCTGAGTAAATAGTTACTCAGAAATCAGAATTTAATCCATAAGAGCAGAGATACATAATAACAACATTGAGACAAATTACCCATATCAACACAAGTGCACAAACATGAATAAAATAACACATTCTTGTTATCATAAAAATGAAACTAGTATTTGAAACAATAGTATTAGAAATACCAATTTATTGAATCCATTTCTCTGACCTTGGTCTCCAACAGTGCTTTACATTGCATGAACTTCTGCTTTTAAACTAGAGCTTCAATAATGCACACTCTGCCCATTATACATAATTCAAGATACAAAGGAAAAATCTTCAATGATCCTTAGATCTGAATTTTTCTCTCCTCCCTCCTACAACTCTAAATTCCTATTACAAAAGTGCTTTTAGAAGTCCAGGATTGCAGAGGAGAGCTGCCTTTATTACATTCTGGAATCTGCTATTTATAATATTTCCAAAGGTATTTTTGAGAAGAAAGTTTTTTGAAGAATAAATCTGCCCCATCAATCTTTATTTGCTCAAAATTCCAATCTTTAATTGCTGGAACATTCTCATTGATTGATATCTTTTTCTCCATATCTCTTCTACTGTTTTCCTGCAAAAAGAAATCAAAATAGATTAAGATGCAACAATAAAATCAAGATGCCATTTCTGGCATTAAAACAAATCCAATCAATTAATTAAAAATGAAATCTGAGCTTTCTATTGATGCATATGATGATTTTAATTGGCCAAGGATATTATTGATGAATGAATCTACATTTAGAAGAGGCTTGGGCAAATGAAAATGAAGAAAATAAAACTCAGAAAATTGATTTTGTTTAAAACTTCGGAGCTTGATCTTCTGCCTGATTTTAGACCCAATAAATGACTAAATCTGTTAGTGAAACCTCCTTGGAAATGTTCTCCTTGATTTTATCTTTCCAATGAGCCATTCTGGGCCTCATTTGGCCATGTAAAACTCAATCTATGAGCTTCCAAATTTGATGAGTCAAATCTGGCATAATTCTAGAAAATCTGTTGCTAGGCTAAAAAAAATCAAAATTTTTAATTAAATTCTAATCCTAAATTAAATTTTAATTATCTAATAATTAATTAATTTTTTTTTTTAACTATAACGGGTAGAATTTATTATTTGAAGTATGGTTGGGCCTAAGCCTAATCAACCGTCTTTACACAACTTTTCCTTGCATCTAAATGCTTCTTGTTCAATTTTGCACTTGAATTAAGGAATACAATATGGGATAGAGCTTTTATCATTGATGTTGAGAGCTCCCGGTTCTAAGAGACATCCTTTGTTTGCCATTTCATCCGCCTCACTATTCAAACTTCTGAGAATATGATATATTTTGAAGGAAGTGAAATCTTGCAGAATTATCTTTAACCTTTTCAGAGACTTGTTGAGAATGGCGTTGTTGAACTGGTCGTCTGAGGTGATCTTCTTAATGAGGATTTCAGAATCTCCGAATGCTTGGCATTCTTTGATGCCTTTATCACAGACAATTTGGCAGGCTTTTGTGAGAGCAAGGAGCTTTGCCTGATTGTTTGTGCGAATACCAAGCCCCTATCAAAAGCGAACTTTTCTGGGATTGTCTGAGAAGTAGACGACTCCTCCAGCTCCCGCAGCCCCAGGATTTCCCTTGGAGGCACCGTCGAAAAAGATTGAAGTTGTGTTTTGGGTCTTCCACCAAGCTTGAAAGGAAGCTTCATGTTCTCTAATTTTCCAAGATGGATTGGGGAGGGGGAGGAGGAGGGAATGGGCTTTACTTTTGGGATGAGGGCTATGAAGGTTCAGCCATGCCTTTTCTGTGGGGAGGAGTCTGATTTTTGGGAATGCAGGAGGACAGTTTCAAGAAGAAAAGCTTTTGAAATAAAGGCAAATTTAGCAGGAGAGCGAGTAGAGTTGTTGAAGATCGAGTCATTCCGGGCAAGCCAGATTTCCCAACATACAAATTTGGGGATGGAGAGCCAAATGTGAAACCAGAGTGAATTTTTGGGGATATTATGAGGATAACATTGAAACCAATCAGTAAAGAGATTTGCCACGGAATTGTGCTGGGGAGGGGAGGCGTGCAATCCAAGAAGAGTTAATTTCCAAACTTCTTTGGCAAAATCACAATCAATGAACAGATGAGAGGCTGTTTCTCCAGAGTTTCTGCACATTACGCATCTATGTGGCCTAGCGATATTTTGTTTTGACATATTTTCCCCTGTGAGTTGTTTATTCTGCATAAGAATCCAAAAAAAGAAGTTGACTTTGGGTAACCCATTGGTGTTCCAAACATGTTTCCATAACGCTGGAGATCTAAGTCTGTCTTTTTTGGGCTGCAGGGCAATGTAACCCAAAGCTGAAGCATAAGATCCGGAGTCACCCCACCCCCATCTGTCTGTGCTGTTGCGATGGACCGGCGCTGCGTTTGAGAGCAACATTTTGAGTAGTGCGAGATGATTGTGGAGCTGCGCCAGCACGGGAGGGAATACCCAGTCAACCCACTTCCCTTTACTGTCCCACGCGGAGATGTCATTCAACTTTCGTATACCTGCGCTGTGGAGCCATTCTCTTAGCTCGCGAATTTCTTCGTGGGAGTTAAGAGGGGGGTTGTTCATAATGCGGTCTTTCCAGAGTAAGATTTTCTCCCCGTTGCCAGGTATGCGATACAAGTGATTCCTGAAGCTGCTGATACATTTCCTACAGAGATTCCAAGTATGTGTGCCTGCGGGAGTATTATTCGCTGACAGATGCCTGAGAGAGATCCCCTGCGCATATTTGGAGGTGAGCGTTTCACTGACAGGATGTGTGGGGTCTGAATAGATTTTCCAAAGGAGCTTGCATCCAAGTGCCAGATTAGATAAAGCAGGGTCTCTAATCTGTAGACCTTCGTCCAATATTGGCCGCTTGACAAGATCCCAGTTTGCCAAATGCAATTTACTGTGATTGCCTCTACCTCCTTTCTAGAGAAAGTCTCTCAGGAGACAAGAGATCTGCTCCATTATGTGTTTCGGAGCAAGAAGGAAAGAGGCTTGATAAATGGGGAGAGCAGATAAGACAGATTTAAGTAAGATAATTTTTCCTCCCTTGGTGAGCCAGTAACCTCCCCAGGAGGTGATCTTGTCTTTAATTTTGCTAATGATGCCATGCCACAAAGATCTGTTGTTGACTCCAGATGTGAGAGGTAAGTCGAGGTATTTGATGCTGTCCCAATGGGCGAAGCACTCAAAACCAAGAATCTGGGCTATGGTGTTGAGATTGTGTTGACTTACATTCCATCCAAAGATCGAACTCTTTCTATCATTTATCACAGCTCCTGAGGCTCTGCAATAACTTTTTAGAACATAGTTGAAATTAGCTGCTATTCTAATAGAGGCTCCGCCTAGAAGTAGGGAGTCGTCTGCAAAGAGAGCATGATTTATAGGCTTGAGAGCATTTGCAGTTCGAATTCCTGGGAGTCCACCAGTGTTCATTTCTGCAGCCAGCTTCCTGCTGAGAGTATCTGCCATGAGTATATACAGAAAAGGCGAGAGCAGACAACCTTGCCTTAGTCCACGATGGGCTTGGAAGAAGGATGTTGGGCGGCCATTGACCATGGGAGCTATCCAAGGGTTTGAGATGCATGCTTTAATGAGATTGATAAACTGAGTAGGGAAGCCGAAGGATCGGAGAACTTGGAGAAGAAAGGAGTGGTTGACTCTATCGAAGGCATTAGCCATGTCAAGCTTGATCAGCATCCCCTTCTCTTTCCTCTGTTTGCTAGAGTGGATAGCTTCCTGCACTTGAATGACGTTGTCCAAGATGTGTCTGCCTTTGACGAACCCCCTTGGGAGCTGGATATTAGTTTGTCAAGTAGGGGTTTGATTTTGTTTGCAATGATTTTGGACAAGATTTTGTAAGAGGCGTTGCATAGAGAGATGGGCCTAAACCTGCCGAAAGTTTCCAGGTTAGCCTCTTTTGGAATTAAAGCAAGAAAGGTGGAGTTGATGCCTCCCCCAACCTTGGCTTTTCCAAAAAAACCTTGTATCATTTTCAGCAGATCTGTTTTGATGATGTCCCAGCAGACTTTGTAGAAGTGTATTGTAAATCCGTCTGGTCTAGGGGCCTTATCTGATTCCATTGCCCATATGACCTTGATGATTTATTCTTCAGATAAGGGTTTCAGTAAAGCCTGATTGTCCTCATGGGTGATGAGGTGGGGAATATAGGAGAGGAGATCTTTAGTGTCTTCTATGCTGCCTTAATTCCCTGGACCATAGAGGTCTTTAAATGGTTTTCAGCTGCTGTTTTAATTTGGTCAAATTTGTTGCAGATCTGTCCTTCTTCATTCTTGATCTCAGTGATGTGGTTTCGATATAGGTGGGCTTTATACTGTCGATGGAAGAACGAGGTGTTTCGATCTCCTGCCTTGAGACATAGACTGCGAGATTTGAGCCTCCAGTACTCTTCTTCCCTTCTGAATGCTTGATGGATATTTCTTTGATAAGCTGCCTCTTTGTTTAAAATTTCAGGGGTAATGTGGAGACCTTCCATTCCAATTTGAAAAGTTTCCAGCTGCTGAAATTCATCTTTTCTCTGTTGAGAAGAGGGATTGGGGAGTTTCCTTAGCCACTCTTTTAAGGCTTTTTTGGTGGCTTTTAATTTTTTCTCCCACACATAGCTTGGGGATCCGTTGATGGGGATATCCCAAGCCGATTGGATAGTGTCCAGAAAACCTGCTTTTTCAATCCAGAGAGGACTGAATTTAAAGGGAATAGGGCCAAGGTCTTCCTCAGGGGCCATAATGAGTTGAATTGGCTTATGGTCCGAGGAAAGTTTGGGGAGAATTTTTGATGAGATAAGGAGGTTTTCCAGTAGCAGGGAGCTTTGGATTAGAAATATATCCAACTCGGTAGCAATATGATCAGGTCCAATTCTATTATTGGTCCAAGTATATTTGCCTCTCACCGGGGCAAAATCTAGCAGGTCCCTCTGCTGCATTAATTCCTCTACCAAAGGCAACATCTGATCTCTGCTACTGTTCCCCCCCTTTTTTCCTTTGGCTTCATGACTAAGTTGAGATCTCCTCCTAGGATGATGTTGTTTAGGGAGTGGAGATCTAAGAAATCAGAGAGAGTATTCCAGCATTCTCTTTTTTCAGCATAAATGACAGGAACATAGAGATTGAATAAGGCTATAGTTAACTTACTTTCAAGGTGCTTGAGCTCAGTGAAGATCCAATGTTGGGTCTCATGGGAGTTCAACAGATGGAACTGATCTTCAGACCAGAGAGTTGCAACGCCTCCCGAAGTTCCCCTTGAGCTGACTGCTATGCCTTCGTTCTTCTTCCAATTAGACTTGCTGATATCCATAAGGGCTTGCCCTTCGATTTTGGTCTCTTGGAGCAAGAGGATATTTGAGGGCTCTATTTTCATCAGATCTTTGACCGCTTCAATTTTTGGTTGGGTCCCTAGGCCTTTGCAGTTCCAAGAGACTATACACATTATTTACTTGGCGAGGGATTTGGGATTCCTCCCTTGGTGGATCTTCCTCTAGTATTTCTACCGATAGTCATCTCTATTGTGGACTGGCTGCCTTGCATTTTTAGGCATTTTTCCTCCTCCTCCCTGACTGCTTTGTGGGTCTTCTTGCCTGTTTTCTTCGAGGGTCTCTCATAGGTCTCATCCTCTGAGGAGTCTGAGGGCTTTGGCACTTTTTTCTTCTTTGTTATATCTGCATACGAAGGCATGGAGGGGCTGCCCTGAGGAGAACCAGACGAGGCAGCTCCGCCTCTGTCTTTATTTGCATGTGGATCTTCGACATGTGCCGGAGTGGTCAGATCAGTTTCTGGGGGATCTGGTGGAGAGGTTCCTTTGGGGATTGGGATCTCATCCAGGTCCTGAGGGGTTCTATTATCATTGCTGGGTTCTTCTTGGTTATTCCCTTTTGTGGATCCTTTCCCGACTGCTTTTGCATGGGCAGTTTTCTGGACTGAGATCCATTGATCTCCCTTGGGGATGTGACTCTGCTCTTCAGATTTTTTCTTGCAGTATTTTGCAAAGTGTCCATAGCCATGGCAGTGTCTGCATTTAAAGGGGATCTGCTCGTAATCCAGCTCTTGAATATGGGACCATCTAGCAATTGTGAGTTTTATTGCTTCAGGTAATCCTTCTTCCAGATCTACTTGCACACATAGTCGGGCACAGGAGTACTGATCTTTCCTTACGACCTGATCAATGTATTTACCAAGGGAGTTGCCGATAATTTGGAGAGATTTCTGGCTCCAACAGTGCAGGGGAAGATGGGGAAGCCGCACCCACACTGGAACCGTAGTAGGAACATCCTAGGTTGGATCAAAATCTGGAGACCATTTATTTAAATATAAGCCCTGCGGCCCCATGAAATATGGCCCGTTCCTGAATATGAGACTCTGGTCTTCTGCTGATTCAAGCATGAATGCAAAGAAGCCTTTACCTACAAAATATGATTTGATTCCTTCCTTGATCAGAGGGGACCAGTTTCTCTTGATCCAGTCTTCAACAGATTTGGGCGATGGCCAGAGGCCGGTGAACTGCCCAATGAGCCCTCTATCGGCTAGATTCAATGCAGAGCGACAAGTTTCTTCCTCAGGGAGGGCCACCGTGGGAATGCAGTCTTTTTTCTTGACAAATTTCTGTTGTTGTGCAGAGGGAGGACGTTTGCTGCATGCATATACCATTTTTTGAAAATCGAGGACTTCAGGAGGGAGGGGGGGTTCCAAACCCCCATCGCTGGGCATGGCTGCCAGGAGGGCCGCAACTACTCTGTAGCAGGCATGCGCAACGCTGGCGCGACGCAGAAGCTCTGGGGAGCTAGGTCATGCAACGCAGGAAAAAAGGCAGTATAATTAATTTTAATTTAACTATAAAACAAATTAATTATTTATAAACTAATTAAATAATTAATAATTAATTTTAATTTAATTAAAATTAATTAATTAATTATATATATATATATATATATATATATATATATTAAAATTAATTTATATTTTATAACATAAGTTAATGTACATAAGCCATTTACTAATCAATTTAAAACAACGAATGAAGCCCTTTACTAATGAATTTCAAATCAACTTAAAACGACGAAGGTGAGAATGGCTTCAAAACGAAAGTCAAGGTTTGACTTAATCTCGTATCGGAGGAAACCTTGGATCGGGGTTTGTAAAATTTGTCTCGTTGAGAAATTGCGATGTGATGGAGCGACTGTGTTATAAATTTTTATTATATATATATATATATATATATTTATTATTTTATTTGTGGTCCAAATTTAATAAGGTTTGGTTAAGTTTTAAAATAAAATTAAGTGGGATCTATTTATAGTTAGATTTCCTGTTATAAACTACAATCATTTTGGTATTTGATAATTTAAAAAATGAACTACAATTTGACTTAGTTATTTAGAGAAAAATTAAAAAAATAATAAAGATTCAACTAAAGATTAATATTTACAATAAATGCATTTTTTAAACCAATACGACACAATTGATTAAACTTCAAAGGAGTGTCATTTACAAATCAGTTGACCAAATGAGGTAAAACAAGTATCAATGGAAAGCTTAAAAAATCGATCTCAACAAAACAATCAAAACAAGAATCTAAAGAAAATGAAAAATTAAGAAAATTGTAGGATAATAAAAGTCCTAAAAGACATTTAGCTAAAAACTTTGTAGAAAGGGTCCCCATTGTTTGAAGTAAACAAGTCAATAATGGGGGGGTTGTGTTTTACCACAACAATGGCGACACACAGGAGAAGAACCAGTTATCTATGTTTGATATGAATGATATTTTCTTAAAATCAAAGTAAAAATAATTAGAAGAGAATTATTTTTGAAATGTTTGACTAGGTTCATTAGTATGAATAAAATCAAGAATAATCTTAATGTAATTTTTCTTAAAATTCCTCATAAATTAAAATATTTCAAAACTCTATATCAGTCTTTAATTAGTTGTAGAGATAAAACAGGGGTCACTTTACAGCTTAGCTTTTAAAATATACTCATTTGTCATAGGTAGAGCCACTGCTACGAGCAAACATCTATAGTCTAGACAGGGTTACCTTTTAATCATCAATGATTCAAAATCCCGTCTATTTAAGAATTATTGACGTAAAGATAAATCCATTTAGATATGTTTATATTTCTTTGTATTTGTTTTTTATTTTTTTAGTTCTTAAAATCCATTTTCCTGGTTTGGTAGCCAGATAGTTGACAATGCCATTCACTGGTTATAATTGGACTGAACAAGCTAGTTCGTGATGAGACCCCTTGTCTTATAATTGTTTGCAATCATAAGCCATTACCCTGGTTTGTTTAGTAGTGTTGGTAATATCAGCCTATTTTTCCCCTATGATCATGGTAAGCAGGTTCATGATGAGACCTCTTATCTTTTAAGTTTAAATATATTTTTGGATTACACTCTAAAAAAAGATTTTTTTTGGACAGGGAGAATTATTGACTCCTTAAGAGTTCAAAATGACAATTTCAGAGTTAAAGGTGCTTTGCTGTAAAGTGTCTTTACTTGGTTAAAAATAACTTTTCTTGGCTGATAATAGAATTTTGAAAGATCTTAATAAAATATTGAAATCTCAAAATAATTACAATTTTGATGAAAATAAATTTCTCAGATTTTATGATACTTTGTCAACTTCTCTTGTTTTGTAATCTCTTCTCTAAGTATGCTACCTTTATAATAAGAAAAATAAACTTTATTAAGAGATTTAAGAAAAATCCAATGGTTGAATATTAATCATTCTTTTTCTACGTATACCGACCATTGTTAGGTAACAAAAAGGTCTTTCATATAAATTATAATAGAGTCACCAAAATCATAACTAAAAAAGAAAAAAAGAAAAAAAAAAAGGAAAAGAATTCCTAATCTGAAAAAGAAATCAACAAACAAAAATACAAAATGAAAAAATGTAAGAGTAGAAAGGAAAATCCAAGTTTTGAAAGATAAACTCTAACAAGAATGTTTATACCAATGTCTCAACAAAATGAAGTAAAAGAAAATAATCATGTAATCATTTCCTCTTATTTCGAGATCCAAATAAATTATACCTTGCAGGGTTGTAAGTGTTTTAAGCTTTAGATAGTAGTGATGATAAAATCAGCCACAATGAAAATTTTTTGTCTGATGTCAATCTTCTTGTTTCAAAGCATCATCTTAATCATATAAAATGAATGCTTAAAGAAACAAACTAAAGGTTCAAAAACTTCCTAGTGTAGCTGTTTCAACGAGGATTATCACTGCTTCTTGAAATAAAACCAGGAAAAGAGTATAGGACTTCAAAATATGATCTGGCGGAGGATTGAAAGCTTTTATGAAGCGCTGCAAAACAGATTTATAGATCAACATAATTTAAAAACAAAACTGCAACTAAAGTAACGAAATGGAAATTAATGAAAATGAGTACATGAATCCTACCATTGGATAATTGCATTTGATCTTACCTGAGAGGTATCAATTTCTCCAATACTAATTGACTTCTTCTTTTAGTTAACATTAAAAACATGAAGAAGTCAAACTAACCAAAATTTTCTAACCCAAAATCATTATTTATTTTATTTAAACTAAAGCAAGCAGTGAAATGTAAAAAAGGGAATGTTTTGTGTTCAAGGGAATCGAAATTAAAACAAATGCATCAGAAATGAGAATGAGAATATGCAGTGATGAATGTTCTCAAAATATTATAAGTTTCATATAAACTCCATGATTTTTATAAATTGTCTAGAATTAAGACCAAATCCAAGATAATGAAATTTAAATGTGAAGATAGAGAGGTCTTGAATTTCATATTAATTATGGAATTATATATTTAAAACTGAAATATATGAGAAATCGAAATGATTTAAATATGCTGCAAATTTGTTATCAATTGCTTTAGTACCATAGTGGTTACCCAAGATTGCTTTAAAATATTTCATATAACACAACGCCTTATCAGATGATTCGCATTGCATGTTTCTTCACCATGCTTAAAGTTCAATCTGCAAAATTTCACCTTTGCTGATATGCCATATATCAATTAAATGTTAATGGCATAGAGGCATGCATTGGAGTCTATTGCATCGGAAAATCTTAAGATAAGGTTTCATTTTAATTTTGCGATGCGATATATTTGTTGCAATGGCAAATTTGTGATATGAGAACATGCGATGAGAATATATGCGATGAGATGGAGTGATCACAATATTGAAGAATTGTTATATTGAGGATTGGGGAATAGTCAAATCGTGCTTTGTACTTCGCACATCTCACATAAATAAAAATGCGAAGAAGCGATTGCGATATCGACATATTGGAATATTGGAAAATAGTCATGTCGGAAATGCCAATATGATTCTTGCGATAACGAGAATGCGATGGATGACGTGGCTCTTAGGTGGGACCGGCTTTGGATCTCAAAAGAAATCGGCAATTGGCAAACTTAAGTACAGGATGTAATATTTTTGATACGCCGATATGCGATGAAGAATGGACCCGATAAATTTATTATGAGAATTTTAATATCATATTGGCTTCGAGACATTGGTACTTTTAAACTTATGACCCTACCATTATCGCGATTGAATGGACGCGATATTTTTATGAACTTGATTTAAATTTCATATCGGGTCCAGAATTGTGTGAACATCACAATATTGGTAAAGTCATTTTATCGGAGAATGAGCGAAAAGGAACATCGGAGATGTATGGACTTTGTAGTATCGGCGATATGAAATGTTCCAATATGAATCTTCTGATACTATTTTAAATGTCTATTGGGTTTTCTAATGAATGAAAGCAAAGTTAAAGAATGCTCAAATTCTAATGAACAACAAATAAAATTTCCCTGAACCTCTTGCAAATTTGAAATGGGTTTGCTGCTTACTTCAAGTTTCGAAAACAAATGGAAACCTGCAAATGAAACAGAACAAGAATCATAAATAAACTAAGGAAAATAGAAACTAAATGAAAATGAACTTGTAAATGCGTACCTGGAAGGAAATTGTCTGTAAATTTTACCTCATGAATCTTCAAATTCTTCCTTGGATTTATCAAAATTCTGACTTTGTTCAAAATCATCTCATTATTTATTCTAAATTAGAGTGGGAAATCAAGCTAAAGGAAATCAATTATTCATGTTCAAAAAATTTGAAATTCATAGAATTCATCAGAAACGTAAATGAGAATATGCTCCCTTTTGAATTGCAACAACAATTTATTACCTTTGCTCATTCTGAATTAACTTGAGAAAAATCTGTATTGTTATAGTGACTGTTCAATAATGCCTTTAGTAAATAAATATGATACATATTGTAGCATCAGATAATAAACTAAAGATCAGAATAGGATAAAGCCACTCATTATGAAATAATATATTTACAGGTTCAAATGTGTGCACATAGTAGCATGGACACCCTTAAGGTCATTTTAACCAATTTCAAGGAAAATAACATAAACTTCATGTGATTATAGCGAAAAATTAGACTGATTAATAATAATCAAATTGGTATTAAGCTTATGAGCTCAGACAGTTATATTTTTCACGGGATAATGATGTCAAAAAGCTTTGTATCATTGAAACCTTCGATATATAAATTTCAAAAGAAAATCTTAGAAGGAAATCTCGAAATGAAGAAAAGTGGCTTTGAGGTGATCGGTGCCAAGTGCAAACTCAATTGAATTTAGTCAAGACATTATTCAAAATAGGCAAAGATATAGTCATGAGTAGAGGTATTGCTGCAATAGATTTTTATTTAAAAATGGGAAGTATAAATAAAAAAGTTTCCAATGAGAAGAAAATGTTTCACTGAACGTGTGAAAATGGCCGATTGCTTTGCTTTATTTTTTATTTTTTATCTGCAGAACTATTAAGAATAAATTAACTATATAAACAAACTAACTAAATTAATTCTACTGCTATTCTAACCATATACATGAAAATGACTAGGTATAGTCATATTTTCAGTGTAACCATTCTCTCATTTTAATTCCTTCATATATATATACAGTTCAAATGTTAGTAATAAAAATACAAATCTAATTGAACTAAGATAAATAAATTTGTAAGTAGAATTCACAGTTATTATTAGCAACTTAATTAAAATCTCATTCTCTTGAAATTTCCTTTTCAATTGAATACTAATTGGATCATAGAAATCTAGATGGATTTCTATTAATGATTGGAAAGGTTTGTAAAGAGAAGATAACAGGCTATATTGTGGAGTTGAGCTTTTAGATCCAAAGGCCTGAAAAAAATTGTTAGTGTTATTTGCAAAAGTTAAACTATTAACGATATTTCTTTAAGGAAAACTTTCCAAATAGTTTTCAAATAGGCCAAAAAATGGATGGAAATCTGTTAAATAGAATGGAAAATTATTAATTGGATTAGATTGCTGGTTGGGTTGTGAAAATGCACTCTCTTGTTGACACTGCCTTTGAGAAGAAAGACGCAATTGATAAGAGATGAACATCGATTGAAATTGAAATATTAATAGCTTTTGATGTTCATGGTTATAATATGAAACTTCGATTTCCCAATAGGGCAATGCATCAATTGAGTGTTCACTAGTAAAGTGCTCAATATGCCAGCGTAAAGTGTCAAAAATTTGAAAAATAAAATTAGAAAATAAATCTAAATTTAAACAAAATAAGTGAAAAAGAAAAAATAAAATGAAATCACTATTGGTACAACTAATGTTACAACACAATTGGGATTGTTTTGAAATAATTTTTTTTTCACAAGGATTGGCCAGAATAATGGAATTTGAATAATTGCCAATTCCAACTTGTGAATTAGAAAGAGAATTATGATTATGAGTAGGAATGAGAGCTTGATCATGATATGAATCATAAATTGGAATGTTTTCTCGAATGGTGAAATCATGAAGATAATTTGCTGCTCTAGAATGAGGATTGGTTGGAATAATTTCTAAATTGAAATGTTCCTCATTCTCAGATGTTATTTGAATTTTCTCATGAGGATTCTCTTGAGAAGAATAGAAATCAACATCTTTAATGTTAGAGTAATTATCATAAACGACTTCACAATATTCTCTAGAATTCCCTTTGATCTTGTCCAATATATCAAAACAAGGAGGAATAAAAATTTCATGTTCATTAATGGCAAAAGAATGATCAATAATTGTTTCTCTATCTTGATAAAAACTTATTGGTAATTCATTTAGATCAACCTCTTTATTTTCTGAAATATTATTACTAACAAGATGAGGAAAATTACCATTAGTAAAAATATCAGGATAAAGGGAAAAATGTGAATCTGAAACAATGCATTTAAAAATGTCTCTATTTGAGAACTCTTGTACATTATGCTCATTGTAAATTTCAGATTGTAGATCATTCCTTTGTTTATTCATGATTTCTTGAATAATTGTGCTTTGGTTATCTAAATTTAGCATTTGCTCATCATGAAAAATTCATAAATTTGTATAGCAATTTGCGTGCTATTATTTACTTTGATTGCTGCTTGTACTTGATGATTTGCAATCTGATTTTCTGAATTCACTACAGAGTAACTTTCAGATTTCAAGGCAACACTTTCTCAAAAATTGTTGTTGTTGTCTTCTTGCATTTGGTTATAAATATTTATTAAGCTTTGTGAGACCACTTCATCATAATTTATTTTCACATCCATATTGGAATTCTCATTTATGGTGGAAGGGGATAGAACAAAGCTTGAACTAATTTCATATGGGTTGGGAATGGGAAGAAGAGAGTAAATATGTTCAAACTAATCTAGTGATTCTTTTTCCGTAGGTTTATCTTCGACTTTAAATTTTAAACAATTCAAATGAAATCGAATATTAAAATCTCTAACAGATTCATTTTCAAATCTTCGTAGATATTTCATTTCATCACATACCTATTCATAATCATAGCCATCAAATTTACAAATGAAAATTGTAACAAATTGATCCCAACTGTGAATTGAGACAACTGGAAGAGTTCTACACTAGTTTCTAGATTTTGCCGCGAATGTGAGTAAAAATTCTGCATAAAATGCCTTCATCAATTCCTTGAAAATCATAATTTGAAACTTTTTCAATAAATTGAAAGACATGATTAAAAGCAGAAGAATTTCTCTTACCATTAAACTTTACCTGAGACGAGTTTAACCACTTCGGGTGGAGTATTGGAAGATGCACGTCTATGGATACAACTCCAAATTGGAAGTTTAAGAGGAGCCATCATGTTTAAATAAAATTTTAAAATTGAAAAGACTCCAATAGACAACAAGTTTCAGGCCCTCCTTCTAGTGCCAAAAATGTTGAGGGCCAAAAATGTCTGCCTCAACATTGGGGGATAACCACCCGGTCTGGACCTTAAAGCAACTCCTTTTCCATTTGGAGTAGTGGCTCCCACTGGTTTAACTAGGTCCAGTTACCTTTTCCCTATCGCTATTGGTTTACGATGTATCTTTAACTACCAATAGACAGGGATATCAGATCACTTCTTCTTGCTGATCGGGCAAGAGAATGACCCTTAAGCTGATTTGGGTTCAGCCAAGCCACAACTAAAATTTTGCCTCTTTGAGAAGAGGACTTAAAAGAATGTAGAACTTAATCTAAATGCAAACTTATTTTATAATGTAAGCAAAGTAAACTAATCCTAATCCTATCTCAATTAGACAGATATAGATCTAACTCAACTAAGAGTAAGATAATTAAATGATAGGGATTTAAATATGTCTGGCTTTTAATTAATATCAAGCTAATGAAGTAGTTCAATTAACTGGCATTTATGAATACCGAAACACATCCTATTAAGACCTCTTAACTGAAATAATAAACCAACAACACTCAGGGAGTAGTTCACAAAAATGATATTGATTGTCAAATCAGTAAATCCAATAATTAAACAATAATATGCGGAAATAGTTCACAACACATCACTATTTAATAAATCAATTTTATAAGACAGATTTCTGAGTAAATAGTTACTCAGAAATCAAAATTTAATCCATAAGAGCAGAGATACATAATAACAACATTGAGACAAATTACCCATATCAACACAAGTGCACAAACATGAATAAAATGACACATTCTTGTTATCATAAAAATGAAACTAGTATTTGAAACACTGGTATTAGAAATACCAATTTATTGAATCCATTTCTCTGACCCTGGTCTCCAACAGTTCTTTACATTGCTTGAACTTCTGCTTTTAAAACTAGAGCTTCAATAGTGCAAACTCTGCCCATCATACATAATTCAAGATACAAAGGAAAAATCCTCAATAATCCTTAGATTTGAGATTTTCTCTCTTCCCTCCTACAACTCTAAATTCCTATTAAAAAAGTTCTTTTAGAAGTCCAGGATTGCAGAGGAGAGCCGCCTTTATTACATTCTGGAATCCGCTATTTAAAATATTTCCAAAGGTATTTTTGAGAAGAAAGTTTTTTGAAGAATAAATCTGCCCAATCAATCTTTATTTGCTCAAAATTCCAATCTTTAATTGCTGGAGCATTCTCATTGATTGAGATCTTTTTCTCCATATCTCTTCTACTGTTTTCCTGCAAAAAGAAATCAAAATAAATTAAGATGCAACAATAAAATCAAGATGTCATTTTTGGCATTAAAACAAATCCAATCAAATGCAATTAATTAATTGAAAAGGAAATCTGAGCTTTCTATTGATGCATATGATGATTTTAATTGGCCAAGGATATTATTGACGAATGAATCTGCATTTAGAAGAGGCTTGGGCAAATGAAAATGAAGAAAATAAAACTCAGAAAATTGATTTTGTTTAAAAATTCGGAGCTTGATCTTCTGCCTGATTTTAGACCCAATAAATGACTAAATCTGTTAGTGAAACCTCCTCAGAAATTTTCTCCTTGATTTTATCTTTCCAATGAGCCGTCCTGGGCCTCATTTGGCCAAGTAAAACTCAATCTATGAGCTTTCAAAGTTGATGAGTCAAATCTGACATAATTATGTTGTTGGACTAAAAAAACAGAGTTTTTAATCAAATTCTAATCCTAAATTAGATTTTAATTATTTAATAATTAATTTTAATCTAACTATAAAACAAATTAATTATTTATAAACTACTTAAATAATTAATATTAATCTAATTAATAATTAATAATTAATAATTAATAATTAATTTTAATTAAATTAAATTATATATATATATATATATATTAATTAATTTATATTTTATAACATACGTTAATGTACATAAGCCATTTACTAATCAATTTAAAACAACGAATGAAGCCATTTACTAATGAATTTCAAATCAACTTAAAACAACGAATGTGAGAATGGCTTCAAAACGAAAGTCAAGGTTTGACTTAATATCACATCGGAGGAAACCTTGGATCGAGGTTTGTAAAATTTGTTTCGTTGAGAACTTGCGATGCGATGGAGCGATCGGGGTTTGTAAAATTTGTTTCGTTGAGAACCTGAGATGCGATGGAGCGATCGGGGTTTGTAAAATTTGTTTCGTTGAGAACTCGCGATGCGATGGAGCGATCAGGTTTTGTAAAATTTGTTTCGTTGAGAACTTGCGATGCGATGGAGCGATCGTGTTATAAATTTTTATTATATATATATAATTTTATTTGTGGTCCAAATTTAATAAGGTTTGGTTAAGTTTTAAAATGAAATTAAGTGGAATCTATTTATAGTTAGATTTCTTGTTATAAACTACAACCATTTTGGTATTTGATAATCTTAAAAATGAACTACAATTTGGCTTAGTTATTTAGAGAAAAAATAAAAAATTAATAAAGATTCAACTAAAGACTAATATTTACAATAAATGCATTTTTTTAACCGAGACGACCCAATTGATTAGACTTCAAAGGAGTGTCATTTACAAACCAGTTGACCAAATGAGGTAAAACAAGTATCAATGGAAAGCTTAAAAAATCGATCTCAACAAAACAATCTAAACAAGAATTTAAAGAAAATGAAAAATTAAGAAAATCGTAGGATAATAAAAGTCCTAAAAGGCGTTTAACTAAAAACTTTGTGGAAAGGGTCCCCATTGTTTGAAGTAAACAAGTCAATAATGGGGGGCTTGTGTTTTACCACAACATGTCCATAGCTGCATAGATCCGAGGAATGCTATGAGCACTGTAGATCTGGGGTCTACCACCACTATGATATTGTAGACAATCCCTCTTACGATGATCCTTACAGCATATCCAACACTGCAATGGTTCCCTACCACCGCCTTTATCCTTCTGCTCTCCACATCCCTTCAGCTGTATTGAATTTCTTGTAAGGAACTACATTTTCTTTCTCACTTGCATCTTGAGGTCTTGCTCTCTTTGGTGGCCATTTTCCTTTAGCTTTCTCATTTCTTTCCAAGTCATGCTTGGGCTTAACTTTGTGCTCATGACAATGCTTCAACTTTTGGATGGCCTCCTCCAATGATCTAGGCTCATCGAACTCAATTTGGTATTTGTATGCAACTGAAAATCCACTAATGAATTTCTGAACCTTGGCCTTCTCCTCCCTGAGGTAAGGCACATATCTCAACAACTCTAAAATTTGCTAGTATACTCATCATCTGTCATAGAACCCATCCGCAACTCATAAAAGTCCTTAGCTCTGTCATCATAATACCTCTCCGACAAATACTTCTTCTTCAAGAGCCTTTCAAACACATGCCAAGTCAAATCATCCTCATGTATACCTTTGACATTCTTCACGTCTTCCCACCAAATATCTGCTTTACCCTTGAGATTGAAAGTGTCTATCTTTGCTTTCATGTTTTCTGAATAATCATGCAATCGAAATAATTTCTTCATACCAAGCAACCATGTTTCTACATCTTGCGATTTCTTCATCTCTCCATCAAAGGTAGGTGGCTTTGCCTTCTTAAACTCATCCGATAAGTATCCCCTATCAATCCTCTTATAAGGATGATGACAATGATGATCATGATGTCTATCAGGACGATAACTAGAATAGTACCTATTTCGATCACCTCTCCTATCCGGAGTGTCCAACAGCCTGCCATCTCTGATTATGTCAGATCTATCCGACTTGTGTCTACTAGGATACCTGGTTCCATATGCCCCATTTGTTCTGTCCTCATGTTCATGGCTGATCCAAAGTGGTCCTTGTCACTACAAATCTCACGAACTCTAAAGTAGTATTATATTCACCTCTTCTTGTTTCTCTTGTGCTTGCATGAATTTGTCATTGTCTGCATTGCAACTCCTTATTTATTCCTTCGGGCTTCTCAATGTGCCTGCCAAGTCAGAAGAGTTCCACACACCACACTACCCATATGATGCATATGGAGATTCTATGTAGTCTACAACCTTTCTATCCATCTAATCTCTTTCCTGCAAGGCATACTATGTCAGCGAAACCAAATCACAATAAACCAACATACCTTAGCATAATTCGGGGAGGATACCTTGTCTACAAGATCATCAAATCAACGTGATACATGTATAACATAATCATAACAACATACAAACATATATCAAATAAGTTTATCAACGCATAAACATTATTCTAGCTAGGGTCCAACCATCAATGCAATTCCATATCAACAATGCATGCTATGACCTCATGCATGACAATAACCATTACTCCAATGTATACATTTCCACATGCAACTATCAACATGCATAAGAAATGCCTAATCAACTACACATACGTACGAATGCATGTAGTCGAGCATAAGTGATCAATTCTTGTATTCAACCTATAATACTGATACATGTAATCAAAACATTCAAGAATGCATCTGACATACAAGGATGTAGTCAAGCGACATATAATCAACATGTAAGAAACATATAACCATATGTAACCAGTCATAAGCTTCTGACGATGCATCCCACAAATCACACCAAGCTCCTCATGACAACCTTACTACAATCATGATCAACATGATGCAATGTAACAAGCACATGGAATGCAAGTGTAAGAGACACACATGCAACTGACCTGCATGCATGACCAAGAACCTTTAGCCAAGGAGAGTGCAACCATGCTCTGATACAAATCTGTAACACCCCCTCCTCCCAGGTCCACCCAAGAAACCAACCAATCGGGCAAACATGTTATGAGATAGGTTACTAAGGGATTCAATCTCCTAGGTGACCCTAAGGGAATGGAATCGACAGAACATATCAAACAAACCCATCCACATCAACAAAACATCCTTAGGAGACCTGTTAGCCACTCAGACAACCTATCCCTAAGTCCCATTGATGATTTAAGCCTTTTAATCCAGAGTCGATCTCATGCTATAGGCAAGACAATGACCAACAACTCAAAGTCACTCTCATAGGCCTCTGTACCAGTGACTATGGACTTTTCTCAACAGACATGTGCTAGCGACCCCGAGATTTGAGCCACTTTTCTAGCCCAGAATCCCGACCTCTGCCCAGAACTTGTTACAACCTTCAGAATCATTAAAAGACATGATAACAATATTGAATACTCAAAATCAACCTCAGGATTAGGCCTAAGCATCCCAACCGGGACTAACATTCTGTCAAACACTTGGCATCAATGCAACCTACATGTATAGGATACAAGACAGAGCATAAATGACTGAGAGAATTTATGAAACATAACTAGAAGGATCACATCCTTCTCCATTGAGCTATTATATCATCGATTAGGTCTTGCATCCATCCATCTAACAGTTACAAGTAAATACATGAAATAACCATGACATGAACCAATCACATAACCATGCTTATAACAACATTAAACCATATAAATATTAGAGATATGACAACTATTAAATCCACATATAAACAAGTACAAAAGTAAGATAACTTAGTTGTTATTAATCATAGGCAAATCCGACCAGGTTTAGGACTTCCACGTACCACCCGACCATAGACATGGATGAACCAAATCTCTCTTTCAGCTAGTCACCCCCGTGCCATATTCTAAGCATGAATGTGGGATCTCATAGAACAACCGATCCAAGAACAACTGTAGTGGTTCCAGCTAGGGTACTAGACTAGACTCTATATTTAATATCGACCGAGGTGCGTAAGCTTAGAGGCGTGGTCTAAAATATATAGACATAAAGAATCTCTGGCCAAGTGATTAGGATGTAGGATACAAGGCTTCTTTACGGAAGACCGGAATATGTAGCCTATCATTCACACACCTAGATTACCCTACTGATATGCTTGATTACAGTGCTTGTTATGAGATGCATCTATCAAATCAAACCATGAACCTAAATGCTGTGTATGACTGTAACAATGATTTTAACCTCCTTACAGAGATATCACCCAGAAAACCCTTGTTTGGTAAACACACACAGCATACAAAGATATTCACACTATCAAACTATATAAAGAGAACATAAATGAATTGTGAAGCAAAACAGAGTTTATAATAATGTCTCTATAAGTCACACAGGGATCGAATCCCTTACAAGACTCCCTTCCAGATCCTAGTGCTGACCATTCAACATAACCATAAACCATTCATAAGCGCACACCATAGACATGCAATGAAAATCAAAGGCTATTGAAATCAAACGCTATGTAACTGCTATGCAAACCATGAACTGTGTAAATCGAAAGCTATGTAACCGTAACAGTGATGCAAACCATGTGCTATATAAATCGATTCCAATATCAATACTATGCGAACATGTGATAACTGAAATGTAACAAAACAAATGAACAATATACCAATCAAAGAACGCAGGGCCCGTCCGCGCCTAAGGGTATACTGGCTATAACCGATCAGCTATCAAATCAACGCAAGAGTATACACACGTCGTGACTGTGAATAAGTCTGTGTATTAACTTAAAACTCTGTTCTGAGAAAAACGATTCAACAATTCAACAACTAAACTCTAAACATAACCCTGACTGTATTTACATATGCGTACGCACAGCCATGTCATCGATACAATGAATGTACATGCTGTTGCCGCTTTTATCACATAAGCCTTTTCAAAATGTTTCCATGCTGAGTGTTTCAAAAAGAACAAAAAGATTAAAATGAAAATGGAACGATGCTGTTTCTGCTTTTGTCTGTCAGAGTGCCCTGCTTTGACTTGAGTTGACCGCATACATAGGAGGTTCGATTTGGCTGGGAGATAGGAGTTTGTCCATGCTTGGACATTCTGCTTTTCGCCCATGCCTTTCGTTCTAGCTCATCTGCTGCGCCACATGTCAAATGATAAGCTCATTACAGGATGTAGGTACTTCCTGTAACTATGTCATCAAAAACTTCCAATTCTTGAACATAAAACCCCTAAATTAATTTCTATGCAATTTAATAACTATAAAACGATTAATAATCAATATTCAAGGATTTTGAGGGATATATGATGAAAATGTATGGACAAATGATATGTTTTTGGGAAGGAAAAAGGGTCTTGGGATGATACCAACATCTCTCCCCGACTTAAGGACTTAGCATGTCCTCATGCTACCCCAGAAGTACTCCCCTTGAACTCTGTCCCTGCATGGATCTCTGCTGCCTTGAGCAAGGTATCTACATTCTTCTGCACTTGGTGATCTTTCTGTCCCTTGAGCTCCTGCTTTAACTTTTTATATTTTTCTTTAAGAGCCTTCTTCTGATTGTACCACTTAGTGGCCCAGTTGGAAATCTCAGTTTGCTCAGTCTCCAACTCACTGATTCTTTCCTTTAGCTTTTCATTTGTTTTCTGTGTTTCTTTGCTTTGCGCCCTGAGCATTTCATTTTCCCTTTTAATAACTTTTTCCAACATGTTAGCTTCCATGAGCTCTTCCTTCAATTCTTCAATTTGTTTTTCTAATTTCTTCTGTCTTTTGGTGGGAGGTGGTGAACATTTTTCTTGTTTGTTATGGCTCTCTACCTCTATGTCAACTTCTGGTGCTGGTAGTGAATGGTCACCACTCCCAGCATCCATTTGTGCAGGTGCATAAGATTCAAACTGGTCTTCTTGCAGCTGAGTTTTTGGTGTCCTCCTTGTTCTTCGTGAGTAGGTGGTAAAAATTTTGTCTTTCTCAGCTCTCTTGGCATCCTCTTTTTGCATGTTCCTGGTCCTTATGCTGCCCACAGGTAGAGGTGCTCTGCTGGCTTTGGACACTGGAATTTCCTCATCAATGTCCTTCATAAACCCTGAATCTTCTTGCACTTCCTCTTTTTCCTCCTCATCTCTGATTTGATTGACAGCTAAGAATTCTTTCCATGGCTTCCCTCGCTTCTGCAACTCATGTTCAATGAGGATTTTAATTAGGCCAAAATGGTACAGGCTTTTGTCTTCATTCCCTTTTTGCTTTTGGATAGTTTTGGCCATCTTTGTTAAACTTTGCAGCAGAAAATATGGCACACTGATTACACATTGTTTCTTTAAATGGAGGAGTAGCTTGATGTGGTATAGATAAACAATACTATACCTACCTTCATAGGTTATGAACTTTTGAAGAATATAAACCATTTCATCCCAAGGATGAACTAACCAGCTTCTTGGAACACCCTTCTTCCAATGTACTGAGGAAACTCTAGATCTGGACATGAACTGTGTCCATGATTTCTCCTTAAATTGTTTGGTTTTAAAGTACTTCTCTCCCTTAGGACTGAGTCCAATTGCCTGAGCTATAGTATCCTCTGAGATTCTAAAGGAGAAGGTGCCTATTAGGGCCTTTTCTCCATTAAAGGTGAAGGCAAATTGCTTCGTGATTTCCTCATTACTCCCATGGAATTTTTCCAGAAAAGGTAGCCACTGTGCTTCTCTAAGAATCTCAATGCAATCTTTATGGTATTGTGAGCTGTCAAATATACTGGGTTCGACCCTATTAGTCATGGTGATGGCAGAGGGTTGTGCCTCTAACCCTTCTCTGTCTATACCCTTTAAAATTTAAGCACAGAAATGTCGAGTTGGTTACCTGGTATATATCGCTTCCTTCAGTCTTCAATATAGTGCTTGGCCGGTCGATATGACTGTGATGGGAGTTAGAAATAAAATGGTGATGCTTTCCCTTTTTGGCGTTCACTGGTTTCACTGTGTAAACCGACCCCAAACGGTGATACTCTCCTCGGCGCTCCTTGCTTCAGAGTTTCACTTTGTAACTCCACCCAAATGATAATAATCTCCTCGCGCTCCTTGCTTTTGATTCTCACCTTGGAAGTTATGGGAATCATTCATCGTTATGGAAGTGAAATAACCCTGTACTCACTTTACAATGTAATCATTCATTTAAAAACAGAGTGCTGTACGCTTGCATGCATGTTATCACAAGAACGCTGAGAGCGTACCCATAGTGCTGGGCTATAATGCTGGGTGGCGAAGTTATGATTCGGCTGTGTGTGGAGTCAAATATATATAGGCCGCTTGGTATGATTTGACTGTATGGAGTGAAATATATATATAGGCCGCTTCCACATCTATCTCATCCTTTCTATTTAAAAATACACAGCTCACCACGTGCCCTCTTCAATTAGCATTCGGTCACATAGAGAATGTTGGTATGCCTGTAGGGTATATGACAAGGTAGATGTGTTGGTAATGGATATGGATAGGTTAATGTAGGGGAATGATGAGAATTGGTGGGATAAGGGTGATGGATTGATGTATATGGGTGTCCTTGAAATCAATTACAACAACTTATAGTCACCAAAGTTACATTAAAAACCAATCTAGGAAATTAAATGCTTAAGAACAGAAATACATTACTCCTTTGTTGATCATTTGACATGCTGAGTTGCTAATTTTTTTTGACTGTTCTTTTTGACAGGTCCTCTGAGGGAGGTTGAATGCACAGGTCTTCTGAGAAATTTTTTTGAAGATGTAACAGGTCCCTTTGAAAAAAAAATTTGAATGTACAGGTCCCTTAGAAAACTGAATGTAACAGGTCCCTTGAGAAAATTTGAATGTACAGGTCCCTTGAGAGAATTGAAGATGTTCATGCAGCTCTTTGTATTGTTACAGGTTCACTGAGCTTGCCATTTGCTGAAGTGTTGGTACCCAAATCCTTGTAAAAGCTTGGTGAAAGTCTGTTGAAGTAGCCTTTGGTGTCAAAAACTTTGTTTTAACAGGTCCCAACTGAATGTTTTAAACAGGTCCCATTACTGCTGATTGGAATGTCTTAACAGGTGTCAATTGCTGAAACAGGTCCCTTCTGAAAATCTTAAACAGGTCCCATGACTGCTGGTGTTGGACTACTGGTGTTGGTAGCATAGATGTCTGAACAGAACAGGTCCCCCTGCAAAATATTTATAACTAGGTCCCTCTGAAATAAAATCATGACAGAACAGCTTATTTGTTAAAGTCTGGAATTACTGCTGGTAACAAGCTGCTGTTGGAAATTTAATATAGAATAAGAAATCTGAAGTATTTACAACGGAGAGATAAAAGTAACAGAACAGGCATGCTGATGCCTCTCTCCCCGACTTGAGGTTTGACTTGTCCTCAAGTCATGATTCAACTGAGAAATGAAATAATGAACAAAAGAAAGAGAATTCATACCCGCCAATAAATTGGTTTTCAGGTAGGAATTCGGGGTTAGATTGTGCCAGATACTGGTTTTCACATCTAACCCATTATTATTTTTTGTTTTTTCTATTTTTATTTTTATTTTTTTTTTCTTTTTTTTTTCTTTTTAATTTTGAAATTGAAAGGAAATGAAACTAAGGCAGTGATACTGCAGCTGAGGGCTGCAGTATCTCAACCTCTTCTTGCTGAGATAGTGTATGGAGAAAATCTTGCTTGCTGATGGGCTTGTTGTACAGCTTCAGGCGATGACCGTTGACTGTGAAGGAATGACCTTCGCCATCAATAGTTTGGAGCTTTACTGAACCATTGTCATAAGCCTGAACAATTTCATAGGGGCCCATCCAATGAGTGGTGAACTTAGTTTTATGATCCTTGAATTTTGAATCAAAAAGCAGAGCCCAGTCACCTTCCTTGAAGTGCTTCTTCTTAATGTGTGAATCATGCCATTGCTTCCTGTGCTGTTGCATGAGGATGGTGGTTTGTTCTGCTTGCTGCCTCATCTCATCCAGCTGGTTCAACTGCTGGATTCTCTCTTTTTGTGCTTGATCCAAATCAATTAGTAAATCTGCAGCTAATTTAAAAGTGTGAATTTGGAATTCAATAGGAAGCATGACATCCTTACCATACACCAATTGGTATGGTGTAAATCCGGTGGTATCTTTCCAAGTAATCCGGTAAGCCCAGAGTGCCTCTTTGAGCTTTTCCTCCCAGTTTTTCCGGTTCATTGCAACAGTTTTGGTAATGATCCCCTCCAAAATCTTGTTGGTTGATTCCACCTGCCCATTGGCCTGTGGATGGTAGGGGGTACTTTTCCTATGCTTTATTTGGTACTTGTCTGTGATGTCCTTCATGAGCTTGGAGGTGAATTGAGTACCTTGATCAGTGACAATTTCTCTTGGCACTCCATACCTCACAAAGATCTCCTCAAAAAGGAAATTGACTACTGTGTGTTCGGTTGCTCTTACCAGTGCTTTTGCTTCTGCCCACTTTGTGACGTAATCAGTACATACTAGGATGTACTTCTTACCATTAGAGGCTGGGTTGATAGGTCCTATGAAGTCCAGAGCCCACTTATCAAATGGTTCTAAGTGAACTTGGGGCTGAAGGGGCATCTGATCGGTAGCTGTTGGTTTGCCCATTCTTTGGCAGCTGTCACAACTCTTTACATACTTCTTGGCATCCTTGAAAATGGATGGCCAGTATCCAAGAGTAAGAACTTTGAAGGCTGTCCGCTTCGCTGCAAAATGCCCACCACATGGTTCATCATGGCAAGATTTTAAAATGTCAATTACCTCATCATTTTGTACACATCTCCTAATGATCATATCAAAACCATTGTAAAAGAGGTTGCCATTAAGCCATGAATATCTAGCACTTTGTTTTATCAGTCTTTTCCTTTCCTTTGCAGTGAAATGTGGAGGTGTTCTACCTGTAGACAAGTAATTAGCTAAATCAGCAAACCAAGGAGTTACTATGGAAATTGCAAATAAGTGCTCATCCAGAAAAGAATCCTCAACAGGAACAATCTCACCTGGATTTTGCAGTCTAGACAGAAAGTCGGCCACCTGGTTTTCTTTGCCTGGTCTATCTAACACTGTGATGTTAAATTCCTGTAACAATAGTAACCATCTGGTAACTCTGCCACTAGTTATTGGTTTATTCATGAGATGTCGAATGGCAGAATGATCAGTATGTACAAAGACTTCATAACCAGTTATGTAATGGCGGAATTTATTCACAGCATAAATTATGGCAAGTGTTTCCTTTTCTGTAACTGTATAGTTTAGCTCGATAGGTGTAAGATTTTTACTAATGAAATAAATTGCATATGTACAAGATTCTTCTTTTTGGCCTAAGGATGCACCTATTGCAGTGTCAGATGCATCGGTAAAAATATGAAATGGTAAACTCCAATTAGGCCCCCTCAGGACTGGTGCGGTAGATAGTTTCTTTTTGAGTTGTTCAAATGCATGTTGGAAGTTTTCGGTCCAATTGAAAAGTACATCTTTGGCGAGAAGTTTAAACAAAGGTAAGGCTATCTTGCTAAAATGTTCAATGAATCTGCGGTAATAACTAGCATACCCAAGAAAACTTCTTACCTCTCTCTGATTCTGTGGAATAGGCAAATCGGCAATAATCTGGATCTTGGCTGGGTCAACCTGGATGCCTTGAAAAGAGATATAATGGCCCAACACTATCCCTTCATTTAACATCATGAAGCACTTTTCGTTGCTGAGGGACAGGTTAGCTTCAATACACCTTTTCAAAACTTTCTCTAGATTTTCTAATGCATGTTCAAAAGAATTGCCATATACTGAAAAATCATCCATATACACTTCAACACAATCATGAATCAAATCAGCAAAAATAGCTAACACAGCTCGCTGAAATGTAGCTGGAGCGTTACAAAGTCCAAATGGCAAAACATTGTAGGCATAGGTGCCCCAAGGACAGGTGAAGGTGGTTTTGTCTTGGTCTTCAGAGGCAATCCGGATCTGGTTGTAGCCACTGAAACCGTCAAGAAAGGAAAATGATGATTTGCCGGCTAGGGTGTCTAACACTTGGTCAATGAATGGCAGTGGGAAGTAGTCTTTAAGCGTTGCTTTGTTCAGCTGTCTGTAATCAACACAGATGTGCCACTTGCCATTTTTCTTGGGCACAATAACCAATGGGGATACCCACTGACTGTCAGAAATAGGATATATAAAGTTGACTCTCAAGAGTTTCTGCAACTCTTCTCTGACAATGTCTTGAAGCATGGGGTTCATTCTTCGTTGTGGTTGCCTCACCGGTTTAATGGTGCTATCTGTGTAGATGTGGTGAGTGCATGTGTCGGGGTGAATCCCATGCATGTCAGTGTAATCCCAAGCGAAGGCTTTTTGGTACTTCGTCAATAGTCTAATCAATTTCTCTTGTTGAGATGAGTCTAGGTGGTTGCCTATGTTCAAAGTTTTCCCTGGACTGATCTCTATGACTTGACTCTGTGTATTGGTGATGGATTGAACTAGAAAGATGTCATGAAATGTAGATTGCAAGGAGTGGATAGTACATGTTTCTTGAAAGTTTTGAGCCAGAAGTACATCTGCAGCATTATATTGTTCATTTCTCAAATTTTCAGATACATCAGGTTGAGAAAGAAATAGTTCTACCAAATCATTATTGTCTTCGTGGAAATCATAGATCTGGTCAATGCTAAAAACAGATTGTACTTCCTCTTTGTCATTAAATTTATCATCAAGCCACAAGTTATGTGTTACTGCAGGTGATTGTGCCGATGGATAGAGGGTGAGTTGTTTCCTTTCGGTCCCTCTAGAGATAATCATGTTACCTGATCGGCATCTAATAAATGCATCAGCAGTCACTAACCATGGTCTGCCTAGAATGATAGGATGTCCTCCTAGATTGGATTTGGGTTGAAGGACTAGGAAATCCACTGGATACTCCCAAGAGTCCGGTGAGACAATGATATCTTCCAAAATCCCCTCAGGAATGACTTTGGACCTATCAGCTAGTTCAAGAACAATCGTGGTATGTTGCAAATTCATAAGCTAGAGTGTTCTCATGGTTTCAAGGGTCATGACATTGATTGCGGCTCCTAGGTCTATCAAAGTGTTTGGAATCCGTATGTTGTTAATGATGGTGGTCACTTTTGGAATGCCCGGATCAACATACTTCTCCATGGAGATGGTATTGGTCATAAGGTCTGCTAAATTTCCTAAAACATGAATGGTCTGAGGATCAATCCTCTTTCTAGCAGGTTTCTTGAGACACATGTCTTTGATGGCTTTGGTGTAGATAGGAATGTCCTTTATAGCTTGCAGCAAAGGGATTTTTATGTAGACATTTTTAATTTCATCCAAGACATCAAACTGTGGTGGAGGCAGTGGTGGTTTTACTTGGACCAAACGGTCTGGAAAAGGTGGTTGCAGTGATTGCATCTGTTTGTCCTTGGTTTCACTGCTTGGTTTTGTTTGAGTTGTCATTTCATTTTCTTTTTCTAAGTTTTCTTCTTGCTGGTCTGTTAGTGGAGAATCCTTTTGAAGCACCCTACCAGACCTCAGATTAATGTTTTGCAAAGGCAGTGTGGAGTAGGAAGTTCCTTCCTCTACATTATAGGCTGGCCTCTCCGCTCTATTGTTCGGATTTGGGACAGTTTGAGCAGGTATTTGTGTGGGTCTGGGAGGTTGTGGGTTAGTTGGAAATTGAAGTTGTGGTACATTTATTTGTGGAGGAGCAGGCAAGGTCTGTTGAGAGGGTTGGGGCTGATAAACAACTTGCTGAGGGTGCTGCTGATATGGCTGTGAGTGTGATGGATATGGCTGTTGGTACTGCTGATATGACTGTGAGTAAGGTGGGTATGATTGAGGATATGGATGGTAAGATTGGGAATACTGTTGAGACGGTCTCCATTGATTTTGTTGTTGGTTTCCATGCTGCCATGGCATAGGTATATTCCATGAGTTTTGTGCATACATCTGATCATTCATAGGAAATTGCATATTTTGATTAGGAAACATACCTTGGGGTGCTTGCCTTGGCTACCATGGTCGCTTTGCACCCATGTAGTACACGTTCTCCATCTCTATGCTGGCTGCCATGTTACAGTTCTGCAAAATTTTAACTTTAGGACAGTTAAACATGTCATGATGCTCAGTACAGAAAGCACATACTTGGATATTGTCTAGAGGGCAGTCTTTTAATGCATGTTTCTTGCGACACTTGGGGCAGAAAATAGCCATGATATTGTCTTCTTCCTCCTGTTTCTTTTTGGCTTTTAAGGTATCAATTTGGTTTCCTAGAGTGCTCAACAAATCTGTTTTGAACTCTTCTAAAATATTACCAATTTCAGCCCGGGTGACACTAGCAGAGGCAGTTTTTGTGACCCTAGATGACAAAGTTCTCTTCCCCATTTTGGCTTTACTTCTTGAATATTTCTCACACAGTTCAGCTATTTCTTCAAAGGGTAAGGCAGAGATGTCACCTTTGCCCATTAAGTTGAGATCATCCATGTATTCTTCCTGAATACCTTTCAAGAATATTGTGCGGACTAGATCAGGAGGCATTGTTCGGTGTTTAGATTTTTGCAAGTTATAGACAAACCGCTCTAGATATTCTTCTAAGGTTTCATCCTCCTGCTGACTCATTCTAAAGATGTCATCTTTAGAGTCTTTGGATCTGCAATAAGGCTGATATTTCCTCAGAAATATTCTCCTCATGCCATCCCAATCGACTATGGCATGCTCACCTAGGCCCATAAACCATTTCAAGGCTGCTGCCTTTAATGTGGCTGGAAACAATCTGAGTCTATGAGCATCATCCGTATAGCCATAAGTTCGACATACAATGTCAAACTCGAATAGGAATGAGTCCGGATCCTCTGAAGCCATACCATAGAAATTGGGTAGCACGGATGGGGGTATATTCTTCATTTTGATCTCCTCATCCTCCTGTGGTTCTTGTATAGGGAATTTAAAAGTTGATTCCTCCTCCTCTTGATGGGGGACTGATCCAGATCCCTCCTCAGCCATTCTAATTGGTCTCTTGGTGTCTCTTGGTGGAAAAGAGAGAAAGGAAGATTGGTTGGTAATGATACTACTTTTCCCTTGTGTAGAAGATTTAGGAAAGGGTTGTTGCTGTAATTTATGTGCAAATAGAGTTTCCCTCTCAGCAAGAGTAATGTGCTGTCCTGAATAAAATCTTTCTGCCAATGTTTGGATATCCTCCTCAGATGGTGTTGTGTTCCCTAGAGAGTCTGCTCCTGATGATGATGGGTTAGTTTTGAGATGGTGGGGGGGTCTTACAAATCTCCCTTGATTGTCCCTAAGTCTAGGCATAAATAAGCATGATTTCTAACTGTGTTTTTGTTTGTTTTTGTATATTGAATTTTTTTCTTTTTGTTTGAATCCTTTACGTACGCCTCCCCGGCAACGGCGCCAAAATGTAGTGGTTCCAGCTAGGGTACTAGACTAGACTCTATATTTAATATCGACCGAGGTGCGTAAGCTTAGAGGCGTGGTCTAAAATATATAGACATAAAGAATCTCTGGCCAAGTGATTAGGATGTAGGATACAAGGCTTCTTTACGGAAGACCGGAATATGTAGCCTATCATTCACACACCTAGATTACCCTACTGATATGCTTGATTACAGTGCTTGTTATGAGATGCATCTATCAAATCAAACCATGAACCTAAATGCTGTGTATGACTGTAACAATGATTTTAACCTCCTTACAGAGATATCACCCAGAAAACCCTTGTTTGGTAAACACACACAGCATACAAAGATATTCACACTATCAAACTATATAAAGAGAACATAAATGAATTGTGAAGCAAAACAGAGTTTATAATAATGTCTCTATAAGTCACACAGGGATCGAATCCCTTACAAGACTCCCTTCCAGATCCTAGTGCTGACCATTCAACATAACCATAAACCATTCATAAGCGCACACCATAGACATGCAATGAAAATCAAAGGCTATTGAAATCAAACGCTATGTAACTGCTATGCAAACCATGAATTGTGTAAATCGAAAGATATGTAACCGTAACAGTGATGCAAACCATGTGCTATATATATCGATTCCAATATCAATACTATGCGAACATGTGATAACTGAAATGTAACAAAACAAATGAACAGTATACCAATCAAAGAACGCAGGGCCCGTCCGTGCCTAAGGGTATACTGGCTATAACCGATCAGCTATCAAATCAACGCAAGAGTATACACACGTCGTGACTGTGAATAAGTCTGTGTATTAACTTAAAACTCTGTTCTGAGAAAAACGATTCAACAATTCAACAACTAAACTCTAAACATAACCCTGACTGTATTTACATTTGCGTACGCACAGCCATGTCATCGATACAATGAATGTACATGCTGTTGCCGCTTTTATCACATAAGCCTTTTCAAAATGTTTCCATGCTGAGTGTTTCAAAAAGAACAAAAAGACTAAAATGAAAATGGAACGATGTTGTTTCTGCTTTTGTCTGTCAGAGTGCCCTGCTTTGACTTGAGTTGACCGCATACATAGGAGGTTCGATTTGGCTGGGAGATAGGAGTTTGTCCATGCTTGGACATTCTGCTTTTCGCCCATGCCTTTCGTTCTAGCTCATCTGCTGCGCCACATGTCAAACGATAAGCTCATTACAGGATGTAGGTACTTCCTGTAACTATGTCATCAAAAACTTCCAATTCTTGAACATAAAACCCCTAAATTAATTTCTATGCAATTTAATAACTATAAAACGATTAATAATCAATATTCAAGGATTTTGAGGGATATATGATGAAAATGTATGGACAAATGATATGTTTTTGGGAAGGAAAAAGGGTCTTGGGATGATACCAACAACAACCAAGGCAATCCAGAGGTTAAACCTCCTCCACCCTCACCAAACTGTGATCACACCAAAACTGGTGCTCTGATCACAACAGAACCGAACTTGGAATGCCATCCAAAATCCATCACTATCCTTGAGGAATTTTCCATCTCCTTGTCTCTCAGGCTTTACCACAACCCAATCCCGGACCATTAGGCCCTAAACCGAGACCAGTCTCTCAAGCTTTACTGCAATCCAAACTTGGATCACTAGGCCCTAAATCGAGACTTTTCCTTCAGGATTTATTGTGTATCCTGCCAAAAGTGGTCAAGGGATTCCTAAGCCTTTGGGAATGAACCTTGAGACCACCTCTTCCCTGAATTCCGAAATCCATTTGGCAAACTAAAGCTCAAAAACCAAAATAAAAATCCCAACACCATGGCATATGGAAAAAATCAAGGCTGAAAACCACTGTGATAACTCGACAAAACCATGTCACCGACAACAAGAGGACTATACACCAACATGCAAAGCCATGCATTCCCAAACCAGCTAGGAAATCACACATGAAAAAGGCTACCAATGAATGCCCAAACCAACTAGGAAATCACACATGAATAATAAGAGAGCTCCAAACTTGAACTGACAAAAGGTTACCAAAAGCTTGCCCACTAATCCTCATAATCCTTTTTATGAATGAGGCCTCTACTTTATTTATTTTCCATTATTTTCCTTCAATTTCCTTCTCACATGAAACCTGTGACCCTTCACCATACTTTTCTCCTAATTTCCTTTATATTCATAAATAAATGTGCCAAAAATGCCTTTTTGCCTTTTAATGTCTTTGCCTTTGCCTTTGCCAATTTTTCTTAGCCAAAACACACATCTAGTGATGCCCACTAGGATATATTTGCTCAACATTCAACTTGGAATAAGTGTCCCTTAATCGTGGTCTTATTTTGCCTTTATCAACTTTTATTACATGAAATTTTCACCAGGGCTGTTACAAAAATAATTTTTCAAAACTAGCCCATTTATGGGAAGAGCGTCCCTCTTTCCCTGTAAATATTGAAGGATAAAAGTAGATGGGCCTAGTTTTTCAATGATCTGAAATGGGTTGAGCCACATTTTTTGAAATTTAGTGTGTTTACCTTTTTCTTCATGGGCCTTATCCCATTTCAGAACTAAGTCACCAATTTGAAAAGTTTTGTTACTTACTAAACCTGCATCAAACGAAGACTTGACCAATTGTTGGTGGTGGGCATGAACTTGTTTGGATTTATCTCTCTCTTCCTCTAACTTAAGAATTTGGGACATCCTTAATTGTAAAGCAGAAGAAGGGTTTTCTTCTATAGATTGCACTAGGGCCAATGAAGGAAGAGTTAGATTAGGAGGTAGGATAACTTCTTTTCCATACACTAAGTGAAAGGGAGAAGTGCCTAAAGAGGCTTTTTGAGTGATTTTGTCAGCCCATAAAGCAAAAACTAGAGCTTTGTGCCAATTTTTTTTTATTTTGGTCAATAGTTCGTTTAATGATCCTTATGAGGTTTTTATTGGTGGATTATGCTAAACCATTTCCTTGAGGATAATAGTTTGCATAATATTTGAGTTTGAAACCTCTTTTGAGAGAAAATTCAGTCATGGCATTTCCAGAGAAATAAGATACATTGTCAAACATAAGTGCATAAGAAAGGCCAAACCTGGTAATAATAAATTGATCAATAAAACCAATAATGCTTTCAGAACTAGCCTCCTTTAGGGGTATTGCTTCCACCCATTTAGTGAAATAATCCATAGCAGTCAAGATGTACTTATGCTGTTTAGAAGAGTGAGGAATAATCTCGCCTATGATGTCTAGCCCCCATTGTTCAAAAGGTTTCTCTATAATAACTGGCTGCGAAGGCAAGGCTGGTTTCTTTTCCTTTCTTGAAGTTGTTTGGCAGACTTTACACTTTCTTACATAAGCATGGGTATCTTTGAATAGAGTTGGTCAATAGTAACCAGCATGAAGGATCTTATGAGCAGTGGTATCCCCATTGTAGTCCACCATCTGGTCCATCGTGTAGCTCTTGCAACACTTTTTCTGCTTCAGATTTCTCTAAACATCTCAGTAAAACAAAATCATAATTTCTTCTAAACAAGACATTATTGACAAGTTGATATTGATTATCTTTAAGCCTTAAAGCTCTTTTCCTTTTGTAATTGAGTTCTACTGGAGCATAACCATTTTTTAAGTAGAAAATTAAGTCAGCATATTGAGATTCAATGTCAACATGACATACCTCTGTAATTTGAACATTGTTACCTGAATCTTCATCAGCTGAAGTGTTAAATGCTCCAGTTATTAATCTGCAAAAGGGAATGGAATAATTAATTTTGTATGTGATTTTAGGAGAAAAGGCCTAAAATGATTTATTGACTTAAACACTGCAAAATATTGCTTTTCGACATCTGAATAGTTTAGCTCAGCTCCTTGTAGATTGGAACTAAATAAGGAAATAGGAGCTTCAACTTGTTGTTCATTGGGTTGGGTCAACACTGTTGCATAGGATTGTTCAGAATCAAAAGTGTATAGAACAAATTATTTAGGAAAATCAGTAGTTCATAATTAAGGCGCATCCATGGTTGTTTGCTTTATTGATTCAAATGATTTTCTTTCGGTCTATCCCCATTTGAAAACTGATTTCTTTTTTATCATGGTCTGTAAGGGCAAGACAATTTGTGAAAAATCTGGGACAAATCGTTTGACAAAATTAATTTGACCAAGAAAGGATTGCATGGACTTTTTGTTGTGTGGTAAGGGGATTTCAAAAATCACCTTAATTCTTTCTGGGTTTATGTAGATTCCCTCCTTGGACATAATAAAGCCTAGAAGCTTACCTTCGCTAAGAGCAAAAAACCACTTTTTAGGATTTAAGGATATTCCAAATTGTATACATCTTTCAAATATTTTTTTAAGTCATGGAGATGATTACTTCTCTTTTTTAAGTAAATTTTAATGTCATCTAAGTACACAACAACTGTTTTATTGATCAAACCTTTGAAGGCAATATCCATGGCTCTTTGGAATGTGGCTCCAACATTAATCAATCCAAAAGGCATTTTTTGATAAGCATACGTTCCCCACTTGGTTCTGAATGTGGTTTTCAGTCTATCTTCGGGATGTACAAGGATATGATTATAACCTGAAAAACCATCTAAGAAAGACATCAGCTCAGAACCAACAATAGATTGCAAAATTTGTTCCATCGTAGGCAAAGGAAAGTTATATTTTTTCACATGCTTTATTTAAATTTCTAAAATCTATGCAAATATGAATATCTCCATTCTTTTTCCTAACTGGCACAAGATTCGAGACCCACTTGGAATGTATGACTGAGAAGATGATTTTGGCTTTGAGGAGCTTATTTAATTTGGTCTTAATTTGGGCTTCCAGGTTAGGGTGAATCTTCCTAAGTTTTTGTTGAATTCGCTTTACATCTGGTAGCATAGGAATAGTGTGTTGAATGATGGACGTGTCATAGGTTTTAAGATCATCATAATTCCAAGCAAATACATCCTTGTATCTTTTCAACAGATGAATGAAAGAAAATCTCTCATCTGGTGTGAGTCCAAGGCCTAAATTAATGTTTTGAGGTTTATGATCAGAACCTAAGTTAACCAATTTGAATCTCAAAGTAGAGCTTTGAAGTTTTCAATTGGTAACCTTTTTAAATATATCTTTAGATCATACAAATATTCCAATTTCACTACAGGTTTAGGCAAAGAATTTTCCTCAGAAGATTTATTTAGTTTCTTATCATGCTCATCTTCGTCAATGATCTGGTCAGAGTAAGATCCTTTGTAGGTCAGAAAACTTAGGATGTCATTGTCATTGTTAAACACACGCCAATTAGTTATGTTGTCTAGAATGGAGGGGCGAAAAATTAATTCAATAGAAAATCTATTAGGACTAAAATATTCAGGTGGTATGAGCTTGGAGGCAACATTTCCTAGGAGGTCAACACTAACATTTTGTAATCTTGGAATCAGAGATATATTGAATGTAGTAAAATGAGTTGTCAAATATTGAATTAAAGATTGATAATGTTTGAGGTGATTAGAAACACAATGGATATTGTTTCTTACATGTTTAATGAAAATCTCTGAATCACCATAAAATTTAATATATTTGACTTCAAGACTAATGGATTTCTGCAAGCCTTGTACCAATGCTTCATATTCAACAATGTTATTGGTACAATCAAACTCCAATCTTCATGCAAGCATAGTCTTTTCTCCATCAGGATTTACTAGGATACATCCAGCTCCTGCACCATCATTAGATTTTGATCCATCAAAGTAAAGAGTCCAAAATAATTCATCAGATTTATGTACAATATTATCTACAAGATTGATACATTTAGATGAATCTGTCTATGAATTTTTTTCTATTTGGGATAAGACAGAATCAACAGGAAATGGAGAGTTCTGAGCTGGGAAATTGCCAAAGAAAGAATCCATAGAATAATTTCCCAAGATATTATTTGTGAACACTACAGGTTCATTTTCCTCATCCAAATCAGTCACAGAATACTTCATATGTTTCTCCCTATCAACACGAATTTGATTAGGTTTTCCATTATAGGGAAGCCAAAGATGTGACCAATCAGTAGCAAAATAGCCATGTAGTTTTTTAGACCAATCCCTACTTAAGACCATAAAACTCATGGATATCGACCACCAATATATTGATGATTTGACAAACTTTAGGATTGGAAGACAGTCTGATCAAAACATAATTCATTTCTCCCAAGACTTTGACTTTTTTTCGGTCTAACTAAACAATTCGAACAATAGATTTTTGAGGTGAAATATTTAGTTTGAGACAGACTAAATAGGGCATGATATTAGATGATGCACCAAAATCTACTAAACAATTATGAACATTCTTGTTAAAGATTTCAAAATTCAAGAGAAAAGGAGGAGTGTGAGAATTTGACCTGTCTCCAATCAAAATAACATCAAAAGAATCAACCTTATTTGTAGGGACATTTGGAGGTTTTCCTTTTCCTTTTGAGGCTTTTGCAGTAACAACAGTAGAAGGTAATGAAGATGCAGGGACTGCATTTAATTCATTAAGTAACAATTTCTGATGTTGTTTTAATTTACTAACATCATACAAGGAAATATTAGCTTTGGTATTTTTCATGCCTTCTAGAATATTATATTAAATACGATCTTATACTATCAAATTTATAGATGATGATGAAGACTTAGAAGTAGTTGGAGTAGAATCAGAAGGCTGAGTTGGATTAGACCTTGTTGCCATTCATAGTCTGATGGCCCTCCTTCTAGCGCCCAAAATGTTGAAGACTCAAATTGTCTGCCTCAACATTAGGGAAAACCACCCAGTTGGGACCTTAGAGCATATCTTTTTCTGTTTGGGATGGTAGCTCTGACCGGGATTATGGGAGTAGTTTCCCCTAAATTGAAAATACGAGAAATGGATAGGGTGGTATTATATAACTATGGTATAGCTAAAACTAGAAAAAAAACTAATAAACTTAATACCTATCCCGTGAAAGCTATTTGTATATGTGATTTAAAAATATTATCATAAGCATCATGACAATATAGATTATCGTGTGATTATGATGTTAAAACAGAAAATGATAACTAATTTAATTAAATAGTTAATTAAATTAGTTGATGAATTCGTCACATATACAATATTTCATTTGTTTATTCATATGATATATAATTCCAATCACACATATCAGTAGTTAAAAATGCACGATTGCTATAACACATATATGATAAACAGAATCAGATTTCCATTCAACTCTTAAACAAAGAAATAATAAACATATAATAGTACCCAATAAATCGTTACTCTGCTCATGAGAAAAATGGCAGTGGTTCAACTTTCTAAGAGGAAATTGAGTTACAATAGTGCAAACAAAAGTCTTCTTTCCAAAATTTAGTACCTTTTCTCCTTACAAATGAAGGGGATTTGTAGTTTCAAAATACAATACAAATATAGCAAATTAAGTAACAACTTGAAGCGGTTTTAACAAACAATGCTAAAATAATCCAAAAGAGACATATTTAGAGTTTTTTATAACAAATCGTCTAAGCCTGAGAAGAGGAATTTTCTCCCATTCGCTGCTGAAGCTCATAGATATCTGTCATATTCTTCAATCCGGGTGGAGTCCTCAGTTAAATCTGCATCTGACTGATAAATATGGTGTCCCTTAATGCTATCAATATGTGAGTGATGGTATTGGATAAACACTTGAGCATTAACCACTGGTTGCGAGGCTTGACTAAGAACCGCCAATGACTTTCCAAGTCAATTTTAGATAGATGATCAATTATTTCGACCAAATTTTTGGATGATTCCTGCCACGTTTTAGTGAGCAGTTTGATATCTGGAAGCGCTCCCTCGGGGTAGTTTGATATGGGATTCGCCTGGAACAAGTTATCACTGGTTGTCTCTATGATATTATTAGAGATATCTCTCGCATTGAACATTGTTTCCTCTACCTGTTTAAGGTGAATCTCCCATTCTCTGAAGACTATTTCCTTGTGTGACTCTTCTATTCTAGGAAGATTAGCTAATATCCCATCAACATTGTCCAGCCATGTAAGGAAATCTACAATATTTTCTTCAATATCATCAAAATAAGTTACGAGGTATGATAATTGGTAAACCAGGGAACTGGTTGTATGACATAAATAATGAATAATCGCTAACCTTTGACGAAACACAATTTTTTGTTGAGAAAGGAGAGTATTTAACTCTCCTGCTTCCTTTTTGAACTCTGCTAATTCAGGATTAACCTTTAGTTGTTCTATCATGTTCTATAATTCCTATATCTGAGTGTCTCAGGCCTGCAAATCATTGTCATATTGAACTTTAAGGGCATTAAAACTGTTCTGGAGTTCAATAAGTTGTCCTTGCCATTGATAAGAAATCTTTTGTTTCTCAGTGTCAAAAATATGTTCTAACTTTACAATTTTGTCTTATTTTTCTTTCAATAATTGTTGCACTTTAGTGGTTTTGTCCATGGTTGCGGAAGCATAGGCTCCCGTGAACTGAGTGAGTCTTCCTAGTTCCAATGAAGGAGTGGACACAAAACCCTTCCATACTACTTCGAAGGAAGCATTTACATGAACTAAAGCCTTAGACTGCTTGAGTTTTCTTTTCTTTCTCTATCTCTTAACAACAACCTTATGGTAAGGACTGTAAAATACATCAAGTGGAGAAATTTCTTCAACCCTTAATACAACCTCAGACGTTGGGAAGATTGCTATAACTTCAATGTATTTAGTTTCTAAAGGCTTGTCAGAGGCCTTTACTGTGATCAGAGTCTATTCCAAACTTTTAGAAGTATCTGAGACCTTCTCTTGTAAGGGAGTCTTCAAAACTTGTGGTTCACTGTCCTTCAAAACATGGATAACCTGTTCCCATATTTGCTCAAGCTTGGAACTAGGAAAAATACCTTCATCCTGAGAAGAGGAGGAAGCTCCTGTCTCTTTTGTTTGAGGCGTATCAGTAGCCTGTATGGAACCAGTAATTATAACATCATCCTAAATTGTGCTTTCTTGGGGAAGCTTTAATGAATCCATAGGTAAATGGGATAGCCTTGCGGCCCTGTATTGGGTGAATTGAGTCATTTCCTGTGGAGTCAATTGCTTTGTTTCCTATCTTGCAACCATTGAATAGGTAAAATCGAAGAAAAAGAAGGGAGCTGTTCTCAAAATCGACCTATCCAAAGCATATGACAGGATTAGCTGGCTTTATCTAAGGATGTTGCTAACACATGTGGGCTTCAGCTACCCCTTTGTCAGTTGGATCATGGGGTGCATCACAAATGTCAGCTTTGCTGTTCTGGTTAATGGTGCAGCCTCCTCTTTCTTTAACAGCCAGAGAGGCCTCAGACAAGGCTGTCCATTATCTCCTCTCTTGTTCCTCCTTGTGGCAGAAGGGCTCAGCAGACTGATTCACAAAGCCAGGAGGGAGGAAAAGGTAAAAGGTATCGAGGTAGCAATCAATCTCTTTATCACTCACCTTCTTTTCGTTGATGATATCTTAATTTTCACCAATGGTAATAGCTGTGAACTAAAGGAGTTAAAATGCATCTTTGATCTGTTTCTAAAAGCAACTGGAATGCAGATTAATTCTGGGAAGTCACAAGCTTGTATGGCAGATTTTGATAGAAGGGAAAGAAATCAAATGGCTGATCTCTTTCCTTTCCCCAGTCAATCTATGGAAGTTCCCTTCAAATATCTGGGTTTCTGGTTAAAGCCTGTTGCATATAAAAAAGAAGATTGGAATTGGCTCATTGCAAAGATTGAAGCCAGAATATCACATTGGAGTTTCAGATGGCTGTCCAGAGCTGGTAGGTTGACTCTTATTAAATCAGTCCTATTAGCCATCCCAGTGTATTGGGCTGCCCTAACCTGGATTCCAAAGGGAGTCATGGAAAAAATCAGAAGGGTATGCTGCAGATTTCTATGGGCGGGAACAAAGGATACTGCGGGATTACCATGGGTGGCATGGGATAAAGTGGCAAAACCAAAAGAATGGGGAGGGTGGGGGATAAAAAGACTCCCCGATTTCAGCAATTCTTTAGCAGCAAAATCTGGATGGAGACTAATAACCATGGAAAACCTGTGGACAAGAGTAGTGAAAAGGAAGTATATAGACCCAATGCCGTTGGAAGAATGGATCCGGTGTCAAAATAAGAAGGTTAAAAATTCTTCAGCTATTTGGAAGGCCACGATGGACGCATTCTTCGTGATAGAGCAAGGATTAGCCTGGAAGGTGGGAGATGGTAGACAGATCCGGATTGGTAGAGATCCTTGGGTTGGATGCAATGAAGCTTTTGCATTATCCCCAGGCTTTCTTCGACACCTTGACTCTAAAGGTATTATATCTTTAAATCAGGTGGAAAGAGTAGGACAGTCTACTATCTGGGGACAAGCTTGGAAGGATGATGAAGAATTAGGGCTCAATGTAAGATGGAAGCGCGAATGGGAGGGTTACATCAAAGAACTACAGCGATCCAATGTCAGGATCAAAGAGGAACCTGATTGCCTGATGTGGGCTCAAAGCAATTCTGGGGTTTATTCTCCAAAAGAGGGCTATTCTTTTCTAATGGGTAAGAAAGGCTGGGGAGATCCGGAATGGTGGGCCAAAGATATATGGAAACTCAAATGCCCTGCCAAGTCCAGACTTTTTCTATGGTGCATTTTAAAAAGGAAGGTTCCTACTTGGGATACCTTGCAGAAAAGGTTTTTAGCGGGTCCAGGTAGATGCCCTTTGTGTAAATCAGACGAGGAAACCATCAATCATATTTTTATCTATTGTGCCTTCACTAGGAAGATCTGGGGGGAGGTCACTGACTTTCTCAAGTTTAAAGCACAGTGGGGGCAAGATCATATGGAGAATACTTGGAGGAAATGGTGGCAGACCTATCCGGAAGGGAATTTGAGGAACTTACCCCTTATTTTCTGTTGGGGTGTATGGCTTGCTAGAAACAAAAGCTTATTCCAAGATAAGGATACACCCTCTTCTGTAATTGCTACTAATATCACTGCTATATATTCTGCCTTGCCACCACCTGAAGAAAAAAAAACCAACAAAAAACAAAGTCATATCACCATACAGGAGGGCATTCCCTGTGGCTTTTTTGATGGGGCATCACAAAACAACAGGGCTGGCGCAGGCTTGTGCATTCACATAACTCCGGAACATTCTTTAAAAGCTTCTGTTGGGTTGGGTTATGGAACAAACAACTATGCCGAACTATCGGCCCTACGTTACCTTTTATGTTGGCTTCATCACCGAAATATCAATTCTGTACAGATTTTTGGGGATTCACTCAACGTCATAAACTGGGTCAATGAAACTGCTACTTGTCAAAATCAGACTTTGAAGACAATTCTTGAAGAAATTTTTTATTTGAAGTCACTTTTTAACAGGTTTACTATATGTCATATCTACAGGGACAGGAATGAAGAAGCAGACCAGCTATCTAAGGCTGGTCTTCAACAGGATCCGGGCAGCTGGGCGATAGAAGAGACCAGAGAGGGGCAGTCTAACAGATCAGATCAGCCTCCTTATGCTCAGCATTTTTGACCACAGCAGTTCTTTTCCGTTTTTGAAAGCTAATTAATCAGAGTTTCTACTACAGTTTTGGTTTTTTGTATATATTTTCTCACTTTAGTCTACATATCCGGCTCTTAGAATACAGTTTACAGACTCTATATATTTTTTGTTATATTTACTATCGGTTACAGACTTTCTTCCTGGTTTGGTTGGGGTCGGTTTTCCTTTGTCGAAGGAGGCCCCAGGTATCTTCTTGTAAGGATTTGAACTTTCGTCTTTACATCCTCCCGTGAGGAAGCCTTTATATGGTTGTTTAACAGCAGTACAGCTCCTTGAGGGTTGAGCAGTAAGTATACGTTTGTGCTGACAGCTAGGCTCTTGAACATATTGTACAAAACTTTTTATGGTCTCTTAATAAAAAGTTAAGCTTTTTTCCCTGAAAAAAAAAAGTCATCAAACTTATCTAGTTCATGGGAAAATTTCCTAATGCTTGATTGTGCAGTAACCTTTTTGAAAGTCCAATGAGGATCATACTGTCTGTTGGGGATAGTAGGGAAATTGAATTCTAAGATATAATTAATTTCAATGGCTGCATGTCTGTAATTATCTAGAACATATATGCCACATTGAATAGGAAAAACAGGCCACACTTTCTTATTAGACTCCTTTAAGACTTTTGAAATACCATTCCCTACGGTTGTATAATATACTTGTACATTAACTTGCCATGTGACAAACACACACACACACGACTTTCCATCCCTACATCAGATATACAATAAATAATAATATAGAGTGCCTATACATGAACTTGTCATGGCAATTAAATATGATACTTGTATAATATACTTGTACATTAACTTACCATGTCATTAAAATAAATGCATTACATGTTACACAATTCCATTCATCTTCTAACAATCTTATTTAATGCAAGGCACATTCTCCACTATCATTAACAAATTCTCTACTGAGGTTTCGTATTAAAAGAATGATAGATCTTCCAATCCTTGGTATGATAAGGACTATAAGTTTGCTAGGAAGGCGATTAAATATGCTCCTAACGAAATTTTTAAGCTTGAAAAGATAAGTGTGTACAAAGATTTTACCAAAAGGAAGAAAATGTACTATATAAACAAGAGACAAGAGCGTCTTCTTCACCTCTCTAAAGTTGAGCCTAGAAAGTTTTGGAGGAATATTCTTGTTTGTAAAACGAAAGAAGATAATTCAATCCCCTTAAAGGAATGGGATATCTATCTTAAGAATCTCTATGAATCCCTAGACACCATGGGAAACATTGTACACACTCGTATAGAGGACAACAAATTTTCTTTGGAAGACGTTGAGTTTGGGATTAAGAAGCTCGCTAATGGGAAAGCTAGGGATATTGAAGATTACCAAGTTGAAATTTTCAAAATGGGAAGGTCTATCCTCATCCCTCATATACACAAACTCCTCAATTTGGTAGTGAAACACGACTTCCCTAAGCCTTGGACACAAATCCTTATTGTGCCTATCTTTTAGAGTAGGGATAAAAAAATTCCCTTTAACTATAGGACTATCATGATTAGTCACATTTTATCCAAATTGTATGGGCTCATTTTGGAGAAGAAGATTTGGCTTGAAATCCATGGTAAAAGGGATAAAGGGAAATATGGATTTAGGAGGAACCACTCAACTATTGGCCACCTTGTTACTCTTAGGTCCATTTTCGAGGAGTGTTGCAATAGTAAAATTGATCCCTTTTATTGTTTTGTTGAATTTAGAAAATCTTTCGACATTGTTCCTCAGGAGAAGTTATGGCAAAGGCTCGATGAGATAATGGCTCCTCTTGAGCTGAGGGTTACTGTAACTAGGTTATATGAGAATGTGATTTCCAAGCTTAAGACCACCGAGGGTTAGTATAAGGAGATTAAATGCAATATTAGAGTTAAGCAAGGTTGTCCCCTATCCCCTACCCTTTTGGGCATTTACATTTGTAAGCTAGAAGAGGTTTTAGAAGTTGCAAGATCTGATGGACCTAAGCTTGTTGGTATAGTCATTACTCTTCTCTTCTATGCTGATGATATTGTTCTTCTTGCCAGAAGCCCTAATGATCTCGAAAAGTAGCTTAACATCCTCCATGATTGTTGCACCAAGTTGGGCATGACTATTAATATCAACAAGACTAAAGTCATGATAATTAAATCCAAAAGGATCAACTATGATAATTTCATTTATGATAACAATTACTTGGAGAGGGTTTCCTCATACAAATATGTAGGTATTGACATTCATCGTCTTCTCAAATAGAACTATATCATTGAGAAAACGATTATTGGAGGTTGGAAATCCTACTATGAGCTTGAAAACAATTGTAAGTTTATAGATCTTTGGGTTTGGAGTAAAAAAAGTTCCTCTTTGAGACTCTCATCACCCTTGCTATTTTATATGGATGTGAGGTTTGGGGTTACAGTATATCTAGAGAATCATGGAGAAAGATTGAGATGATCCAAAATCAATTTATAACTTACAACCTCAATATTAAAGGAAACACTCCCTACCCTATTCTCTTGATTGAAGCTAGCCTTTCCCCCATTGAAAGCATGGCTATGTTTAGGTATTTGATGTGCAAGAAAAAATTATACAACATGGAAGCCAAGGGACTCAAAAAAATTGTTTCTAACTCTAGTTAAAAACCCCATATCTGGCTCAAGTGAGGTTAGCATAAGGATGCCCAGTCCCGCCTTGACCATTTGGGGATAAAGGAGGAGATCATCTTGGAGAATAAGGATAATATTAAAAACACTATTACTTCCAAATTTAAGGATAAGTTGTGGGATGATAAGGAGTTAAAGGGGAAAATGAAGCTAAGGTATTATAAGGAGGTGATCAACCCCACTATTTCTAACCATAATTATCTTTATGTCTTAACCAATGCTAAGAAGAAAATGAGCAATTGCAAAGATAAGAACTAATTTTCATGAGCTTTGGAGTGATATCAGGCGTTCATATATTCCCAAAACACCTTAGGACGAAATAATCTGCCCCCTTTGCGATACTAAGAGAGTTGAAGATGAAAATCACTTTATCATGGATTTCCCGACCCTTACTCACATCCATTCCCCTTTCCAAAATATTTGTCACACTATCAACCTTCTTTACTTGTTTCATTAGCAAAACCACAGTGATCTCAGAACTCTTCTCTCCCTTCTTTTTTATCATAAAAATAAAATATTAAAGATTCTCAGTTAATCACTTACTTTGCTAAGGTCTGATAGACCATATTAGTTTTAGTGGACATTAACCATCATCATCATCATCATAATATTTTTATTTGATAATAAATGTATTCATTAAATTTAATATATTATTATATTTATTTTTAATATGATTTTTTTAAATATATAAAAATAAAAAATATATTTTATGTATATAAGAATAAATTTTATTTCAAAAAAATTAAATCAAATATTTATTAATATTAAAATAATTAAATGTTCTAATTATATTAAAATAAATAAATTAAATCACCATAATTTAAGATTTAATGATATTTAATGTCTTATATTGCAAAAGCTCTATGTTTAAATGAAATGAGTGAAAGGAGCTCTAAGTGAGTGAGTCATATGGTACAATACTTGCTAAGGCTTTGCAAATGGGGTAGCAAGTTAAGTGGGCTTGATTGTGGAGAAAAATTCACAGTTAAGTGTATTTGAGCTAGAGGATTCTTTGGATGGGTGACATCATATGAAATCTTGGTTATAAAGTACAAGCCCCGAAGGTGATGATTGACGCTATGTGATTTGTTTAGCTAGTATCATTCCCACTTCTTCACCCTTGTGAACATCACCCGATGTAATGAGTGCTATGTGGACTATTCAAAATCATGCTAAATTTGCGTAGTTGAGACTAATACTCATGGATATGGTCATAGTTCAATGACTTACTTTATGTATTTAATCTTGAAAATGATATCTAATATGTTGCACTATGAAAGCCAGATAAATGAAAAGGGTGAAGGGAGTTCTAAGTGATTATATCATATGATAAAATACTTGCTGAGGTTTTGAAAATGGGGTAACAAGCTAGGTGGGCTTGATCGTGGGGAAAACTTCACAGTTAAGCATGCTTGAGCTAGAGGAGTCTTGGGATGGGTGACCTCCCAGGAAGTCCTAGTTATCGGTTGCAAGCCACAGAGGTGATGATTGATGCTATGCAATTTGTTTTACTAGTATCAATCTCACTTATTCAACCTTGTGAGCATTACTCGATGCAATAAGTGTTATGCGAATTATTCAAAATCATGAGAAATTTGGTCAGTTGAGACTAATACTCATGGATATGGTCATAATTTAATGACTTACTCTACATAGTTATTCTCGAAAACAATATTCAATATGTTGCACTGCAAAAGCCCCATGTTTAAATGAAAAGAGTGAAAGGAGTTGTAGTTGAATAGTTCATACGGTACAATACTTGCTAAGGTTTTGAAAATGGGGTAACAAGCTACGTGGGCTTGAGTGTGGGTAAAACTTCACAGTTAAGTGCACTTGAGCCAGAGGAGTCTTGAGATGGGTGACCTTCCGGGAATTCCTGGTTACCAGGTGCAAGCCCCAAAGGTGATGATTGATGCTATGCAATTTCTTTCACTAGGATTGATCCTACTTCCTCGCCCCTATGAGCATCGCTTGATGTAATGAGTGTTATGTGGACTATTCAAAATCATGAGAAATTTGGTCATTTGAGATTAATGTTCATGGATATGGTCATAGTTTAATGGCTTACTCTACACAATTAATCTCGAAAATGATATCTAATATGTTGCATTGCGAAAGCCCCATGCCTAATGAAAAGAGTGGAAGGAGCTCTAATTGAATAGTTCACATGGGACAATACTTGCCAAGGTTTTACAAATAGGGTACTAAGATATGTGGGCCTAATTTGTGGGGAAATATTCACAATTAAGCACTCTTGAGCCAATGACCTTGGATGGGTGATCTACTGAGAAGTCCTAGTTATCAAGTGCAAGCCCCATAGGAGATGATTGATATTATGCGATTTGTTTCGCTAGAATCAATCCCACTTATTCACCCCTATGAGCATCACCCAATGGAATGAGTGATATGTTCACTATTCAAAATCATGAGAAATTTAGTCAGTTGAGACTAAATCTCATGGATATGGCCATAGTTTAATGACTTACTCTATGCAGCTAATCTCGGAAATGATATCTAATATGTTGCACTGCAAAATCCCCATGCTTAAGTGAAAAGAGTGAAGGGAGCTCTAATTGAATAGTACATATGGTACAATACTTACTAAGGTTTTGCAAATGGGGTAGCAAACTAAGTGGGCTTTATTTTGGCGAAAACTTCATAATTATGCACGCTTGAGCTAGAGGAGACTTGGGATGGCTGACCTCTTAGGAAGTATTGGTTATTGGGTGCAAGCCCCCAAGGTGATGATTGATGTTATGCGATTTTTTTTCTCTCGTATCAATCCCACTTCTTCACCCATTATGAGCATCACTTGATGCAATGTGTGTTATGTGGACTATTCAAAATCATGAGAAATTTGGTCAGCTGAGACTAATACTTATGGATATGGTCATGATTTAATGTCTTACTTTATGTAGTTTATCCCAAAAATTATATCTATTATGTTGCACTGTGAAAGCCTCATAAATACCACAAGAGTGTTATGTGGACTATTCAAAATCATGAGAAATTTGGTCAGCTGAGACTAATACTCATGGATATGGTCATAGTTTAATGTCTTACTCTATGCATTTAATCTCGAAAATGATATCTAATATGTTGCACTGTGAAAGCCCCATGCTTACCACAATTTAATTTACATTTTAAACACTTTTATGGACTAGAACATTCATATTGGTAAATATTGAAAATTATATCTAATATGTTTCATTGCAAAATCCCTGTGTTAAGCACAATTTAATTTAGATTTTATACACTTTATGGACTAGCACAATCATATCAGTAAACACCAGAAATGATATCTAATATCTTGCACTATGAAAGCCCCACACTTACCACACGTTAATTTACATTTGAAACACTTTTATGGACTAACATGATTATATTAGTAACTAGAGTGGTCGTATAAATTAAATGGTTGGTAAAAAATGACAAACATAAATCCATAATAAGAATCAAAACACTTATTAACACTTATTACATGGTACATTTCAAATTGTTAAAAATAAAAAAAAAAATCATAAAAACTCACTAACTTATAACTTTATTTTAAATTATTATTATTATTAACCCTCAATTGGAGTGTTAGTCAATGGGATGTTGAAGGTCGGGGGGTGGCATGGCCAACCCTCCCCATGCAATACACATGTGAACTGCTCCCACCATATCCATTCCCATGTCAAACCTTACTACAATCGACTGTTCTACGAGGGGAGACCCTTCTCTCCAACTTTTCTAACTTGCTTCGGATCCTCCTCCATCCCAGGTGGGACAATTCCCTTAGTCATTTGACAATGAAAGGTCTATATGCGATAAAAAAAACTTGTAGAGCCCTGGCATAATTCATTGGTTTTTTCTCAATCTTGTTTGTTGGCCTTCAGTAATGGAGTTGAAGTGACCTATTTCTGCATGCAAGAAAACTTGGCTTTTGGGTTTGAAGGCACCTGATACAAGCATTGGTTATTGGGGAAAGGTTTAAAGATAGGTTTTGGGCACATATAGGTTACATATTTTAGGACTCCGTTGGTTAAACAAGAGTTGGATGTTGTAGGAGCTCATGGTGTTATACTATTTTCAGTGCACATGAATTCGTCGGTTCAGGTTCATTGGGTTGGACATCTTAGGGTATTTTCTTACTCTTCTAGCTAAGTTAATTTATTCTCTGATTCTACTTCTCTTTAGTGGAAGCTTTGTGGTTATGTTTTGAGTTCTATTGGAGTGGGTTGTGGCTTGCATTATGGTGTCTCCTAGCGAGTGCATGGCTTAGCCATGAGTCTTTCCTCTGCCTTATTGTTTCATTGGTCCTCCTCTGTATGTTGTCTTGGTCCACCCATAACTCCTAGAACCCCTTGGTTTTTCCTTCCATTTGGTTTTCCCAACCTCATTCCTCTCAATCCTAAGCTATTGTGGGATAGCTTTCTTGCATATATAATTTTCTGTTAGTGCAATATGCATCGACAATGAATTCATAGTCATAAGGGAGATGGGGGAAGAGGCCCCTAGGGTATTCCATGCGCCCAATCTCATGCCCATGAAGCTATAGCCATCTTCAATTTTTCCACTCCCCGGCACAGGAAATTCACAAAGAAAATTTCCAACTAGCCCTGACCACCAGTAACCATCAAGCTTATTTTGATCCTAAAATCCTAGAAGAGGTAGCCAATTGGGTTCTTGACCTTGGCCATACTAGGGGAATATGGAGGCAGTACCTGAATGTTAGCAATTATTTAACGGAGCAATGAAATACATAAAATATTGCAGAAACACAAATACGGAAACGTATAAAACAAGAGAGACACAGATATACGTGGTTCACCCAATTTGGGCTATGTCCACAGAGAAACAACCAGTCCTTCCTTTTATATTATCCAGTAAAATGAAGAGATACAACCTACATCAGATCCATTGTAATTTCCTCTTCGCTCTCACACAACCTCCTCTCTCTCTCTCACTTAGAATAATAATACACAACTGCAATACAATTTCCTCATATAAACCGAGGGTTGCCTTCTAGGGCAAAAAAACCTAAATTAACATAACTTCTACTATTAGATCATCCACCTAATGAATGACCCAAATTGACTACGACATTACAATATTTTACAAGGCAAATTTTCATCTATTTTTAGCTTCGAGGGCGTTTCCCCCGAACCCCCGCTAGGGGGGGGGGGGGGGGGGGCTCATAAAAGTTGTTGTTGCCCCCTCCCCGAACCCCCCTGATGGTGATTAAACGACCGACGTTGCAACCCTGTTAGGAACAAGGATCCAATGCAGATGAAACAAAAAAAACCTCTGAACAATCAGGAAGATAATCATGCTCCACACCTAACACTGAACTCTATCACTCTTCATTGGTTGATGAAAAATCTTTTTGGTAGGGTCTTGAAGGAGAAGCATGAAGATCACAATGATATTATCTCTTCCTTGAATGAAATTGAGCAGGCGTGGCGTTATCAATGCTCTTATTTGGCTAGTTTGGATGCCCAGCTAGCTCACCTTCAAAGTCATCTTCAGTTTGGACTAAAACCTCCTATTCCTACTAGTAAAAATGTTCAAGAACCAAATCCAATCACCTCTTTAGACTTTTGATATCATGATATGCCTTTTTGAAGTTATTTTACTTCTTTATGTAGTTCAGTAAATGGTATTTTTAGTATTTTTCAGCATGAAATGTTTTTATTTCTTTATACTTGAAATTCAATTAATGATCAATAGATTTGGTTTCCCTAGAGGTAGATTGAGACCGACATTGCATGAACTGTGATACTTTGGATGATATATGTTGGAATTTTGAGGTAACACAATCTTAATTCATAATTTATTATTATTATTGTTATTTTTAAATAATAAAAAGGACTAATATATAAGTTAAATACATATACATTTAAAGAAACATGGAACGAGATTCTTAACCATGGATATTTGCCCTCATTTTTCCATGGAGATGGCTTATCAATACCACATGCCCAAAAAACCATAGCTTACTTCATATAATACTTGTTCCTCTTTGAGACTCTTGTCACCCCTATTTTTTTATATGGTTGTGAGGTTTGGGGTTGCAGTATTTCTAGAGAATCATGGAGGAAGATCGAGCTGTTCCAAAAGCAATTGATAGCCTACTTGATACTCCCTATCCTATCCTCTTGATTGAAGCTAGCATTTTCCCATTGAAAGCATGATATGTTTTGGAATTTTATGTATAAGAAGAAGCTTTACAACACGGAAGCCACGAGGTTCCGCAAAATTGATTATAACTCTAATCAGAACCCCTACCTGCAGATCAAGTGAAGATGGCACAAGGTTGTCCAGTCTTGGCTCAACCGTTGGGGGATAAAGGAGGAGATCATATTGGAGAACAAGGATAATATTAAAAGTATTGTTACTTCCAACTTTAAGGATAAGTTGTGGGATGAGAAGGAACTTGAGGGGAAAATGAAGCTAAGGTATTATAAGGAGGTAATCAACCCCACTCTTACAAACCAGAATTATCTTTCTACCTTGACCAGTTCCAAGAAGAAAAAGAACATTGCGAAGATAAGAACTAATTATTATGAGCTCCAGAGTGAAACTGGGCATTGGTCTATTCCCAAAACACCTTGGGATGAAATAATTTATCGTCTTTGTGATACTAAGAGATTTGAAGATGAAAAACACTTCTCTTCGATTGACCAACTCTTACTCACATTTGTTCTCATTTCCAAAACATTTGCCACACTACCAACCTTCTTAACTTGTTAAGTCAACAGAAATATAGTGACCTAGGAACACTTCTTTCCCTCCTTTTTTATCATAGAAATAAAATATTAAAGAGTCTCAGTTGATCTCTTACTTTCTTAAGGTCTAATAGACCACCTTGGTATTAGTGGGTGTTAATCATCATCATCATATGATTTTTTTTTAATTAATCTATTTAATTAAAAGGGAAAAATGGCATCACTACTTTGGAGATAAATCTCAACATTTAGCTTAAATATACTACTATGAATATTCTAGAATATTCCATGGAGGTTAAATCTCTACCATCCACTTAATAATTATCGATAAGTAAATTAAAGTTGTGAAAGCCCCATTCCAAACTAGACACGCCTATCAGCATAAATATGGTTGATATAGGTTGATTGGTGTCATTTCCCCCCCTTTAAAATTAATAACTCTAGTATAATAATTCATTTTATAAACCTACACGTTCACATGATGTCATTTGTTATTTGATATTTTGCATGGTACTTTCGTAGTTTTATAAAGTAAATTAAAGATAAACACTATTTGAATGATGTCATTTGTTGTTTGATAATTTGCATGGTACATTTATAATTGTATTAGGTAAATGTGAAAAGATAAACACATATTCACATGATTTCATTTGTTGTTTGATAATTTGCAGGGTAAATTCATAATTTTCTTAGGTAAATGTGAAAAGATAAACACGTATTCACATGATGCCATTTGTTTTTTATAATTTGCATTGTAAATTCGCAATTTTATTACGTAAATGTCAAAAGGTAAACACTTATTCACATGATTCCATTTGTTGTTTGATAAATTGCATGATAAATTTGTAATTGTATTAGGTATATATGAAAAGGTAAACACATATTCACATGATGTCATTTGTCGTTTGGTAATATGTTAAATTCGTAATTGTATTAGGTAAATGTGAAATATTAAACATATAATCACATGATGCCATTTGTTGTTTGATAATTTGCCGAGTAAATTCAAAGGGGAGATGGCTCTACGAGGGTTCTATCATGTTGTTTTATAGGTCACTTCAAGACTCAATCCTTTGTCAAACTTTTGAATCTTGGATTCCTCAGAATAGGGCAATTTTTTGGTGAGAGGGTTAATTGTGCTATGGTTGCTTTAGGATTTATTTTTTGTTACTGTTGAGTTCAGTGCAAAAAGGGTTCCTTAGTGTGTTATGTTTTCTTTGGGGTTTCTTGTGTTTTACAAGTCTCCTAGTTTTATGGGCTTGACCTATCCCATTTTTACGCCTTTCTACTTGCATGGTCTAACATATGATGTATATTGTCCTTTATCGTTGTCTTTTTTATCGCCTATTGAGCTGGGTGTTTTGGACAATTCTTTGGGTGGAACTCACTACAAACAGGGGATGACATCTGGTGTTAAGGTGGGTAGTGGTATGGAGGTTTTGTTTGTCCCCCCTTCTCACCCTTGGGTCTCCTAGTTGAGACCTAATCATGCACCCAAATTGTTACACATTCAAGATGAGAAACCATTGCTTTCATTAGGATGCGATATTGATATCAACAAGGTTTTGAGCCTGTCGACCTGTGCTCTTATAGGGATATTTTTTACATTACACTTAGCAAAACATAGGTTCAAAACTGGGTGCCTATTCATTGAAAACCCCTGCTCAATTACTCTCCAATCATCAACTTGCTCATGAATTAGTGGCTCTATTTTTTATTTACTAGACAACAAAGATATTTTCATGGTACTTCAACGAGCTTGGGTTATTGGTAGGGGCTGCCTTTGGTTGCAAAGGTGGCATGTAGGGTTCAAATCGCTATTGGAAAAACCCAAATCCCAATATCTTTGGGTTAAGCTGGCCGAATTCCCTCTATAACCTTGGTGATCCGGATTTAAATAGGAACGCAATAAAATACAGAGACAACCATAAAGATAAATATGCAGCGGAAATAATACTTCATTTCATTATTGTAAAATACTAAAATATGCTTACAAATAGAAATGGAAATAACCCAGGTAGGGCGATGGTAGCTTATCTCTGAGAAGAGATGTGTCGGCCACATGCCTCTGAACTGTTCTCTAAAAACTGTGTTACAATGAGGCTCGAGGGCCTATTTATTGTTGAGAAACAATGGAAAACCCTTCACATTCCAAAATCTAACCCTAGAAGATGAAACGCCAAATTGTGGGCCCCGTTTTTGGGTAAGTTGGTACACCAACTTCCCGGAGTCACGAATTGGTCGTACTATCTCCGTTTGACGCGCATGATAGCCCATTGGAAAGATCTCTCCAAGGACTACGACGAAAAAGACGATTTTTAGACAGAAAAATCGCTGGGTGGATTTCCTAAAAAACGTCGTTTAGGGCCTCAAAACGGATCCGGAAGTTTAGGACCTGAAAAACTGCTAAAAATAGTAAACTGTGCTATAATTAAGGAAACAGAAAAACTGAAAGAGACAGTTGTGGGGGTCCAAATGGGATAGGTGGGTGGCCACCAACATCCACCTAGATCATTCCTCCCCCCTTAGGAAGCAATGGTCCCCATTGCGTTGAGTTCCTCCCTGAGATGAGGAAGCTTCTGCTGAGCTGGGTCTCTGGTGAGCTGTTCTGCAATCTCTGATGTGTCTAGAAATGGTGGGGAGCATGGTCGGCGACGGTCCACATTGAACACTCGGTGCAAGCGAAGGAATGGAGGAATGTTGTGCTTCAAAGCATTGTTTCCCGTAGCCTTTTTATTGGTGTAAAGACCATGTCGAAGTGGTCTGAGTTTCTGATGGGTTCTGGTAAGGCGCTCCCTCTGCAAATGTAACCAAACTTTGTCGCCCACCTGAAACTTGTGTGGTACCCCTCCGGGTAAGGAGAAGTTGTTCCTGTGTTCTGTCACGATTGTATCCCTCTGTTGCTGCTGCTGTGTGGAAGAACCCTTCGCGGGGGTCATGGATGTAGCAACGATCTTCCCTTTACTTTGGGAGCGAACCAGACAGAAAATAAATTTCCTAGTCTATGAGATGAGCTTGCTGCCTTTCTTAGCAGTGATCAAAGAGGTGGCGGTAGGTGGGGCTACCTCCGATATCCTGTATAATGAATTATCCAAAGAAATGATGACAGCGCGAGGCCTTGACTCATGCACAGCATGTCGCCTCCACAAGTATGGCTGGCCTAACAGTACATCACAAACATCCAGAGGTGTAACATCACACAATACTTCGTCTGTGAAGGGCTTGATGTTGTAGGGAAGGCGGCACTGCTGGCGAACTTTGAGATCTCATCCTTCGTGAAGCCAACCGATACTGTACGGCTGTGGGTGTGGTGTAGTTGGTAGGCCCAACTGCTTCACGACCTCTGCTGAAATGAGGTTCTTTTGGTTGCCACTGTTGACAATGAATTGCAGCGGCGAACCCTTCAACCACATCTGTGAGTGGAAAAGACGTTCCCCTTCCTCTGGATCTTCGGGCTCATTTTTCTGGATCTTGGCAGTAGCAACAATGGCGCTGGGATCCGCATCAATGATCTGCTTCCCTTTGTCATTCCCCTTGTTGGGTTCTAACTCAGAGTCGGAACATGCATCTGATTCGGAAGCCTTCAACTCGGCCACCAGCAACTGCTTGTTCCGACAGTCACTTGTGTTATGAGTGGGACTCTTGTGGAACTCACACCACTTTCCTGTGTCCTTCTTCGGCTTCATGGTGTTGTTCTTTTCTTGCGGCTTCGACGGGTTGTCTTGGGTCACCCCGCCTTGGCTTTGTCCTTTGGGCTTTGGATTTGCAGATCCAAAGTCTCGCTTCTTCTGTTTGAACTTTTGCTCGATTTTGACAGCGTATCGGTATGTTGTGCCGAGTGAGGAGATGTTCAAGAACTCCATCTCTTCCTAGATGTACCTGTGTAGGCAGCCGCGGTATTTGAGTACCAGATGCAGCTCAGAATCTTTGATACCCAATTGTGTGCGAAGGGTATGAAAAATGTTTGTGAACTCCAGCACATCTTGGTCTTGTCCCTGCCGCAGTGTGGTCCATTTGATGTATTTGTCCTCATAGCTTTTGACAGGGTAGTACTGCTCCTTGATGGCATCCCGGAAGTCATTCCAGGTGGGTGCGGCTAAAAACAGTGAGCCTGTACTTTCATCCTTCTGTTCACAATAGGTTTCCCACCAGTCCTTGACGTGGGGGGGCTGCTTTGAGAAGAGCGAAAACAATCTTTTCCCGACTTGAAAATTCATGAACAGAAAAATACCCATCGAGCAGATTTAACCATTTATCTACGGCATCTGCGTCTATTTGACCCTCGAAGATGGGGATTTCAAAATTAACTTGTACCTTAAACGGTGTGTCATTTCTAGAGTAGCTGTTGGAAGCCGATGCGTCGCCTCTAGGTAGCCGCTGAAGGATTTGGGAAAAGCTATCCATCATCGCGTTCCTTTGTCACTCGAGGGCTTCTTCGAGCAAGATTTTGATAGGATCTCCTGCCCCCTCGTTTTTCTTCTCATCCTCCATGGGAGGTCGTCGAGATTTGCGAGGCTGGTCTTGCAAAGGTTCGACCAGTTCCAGACCTAACTCCTTATATCCCGACCTCGTTGGGGACATGCAAAGAAAAACAGAGAAAAAGCAGACCGCTCTGATACCACTGATCCGGATTTAAATAGGAACGCAATAAAATACAAAGATAACCATAAAGACAAATATGCAGCGGAAATTATACTTCATTTCATTACTATAAAATACTGCAATATGCTTACAAATAGAAATGGAAATAACCTAGCTAGGGCGATGATAGCTTATCTCTGAGAAGAGATGTGTCAACCACATGCTTCTGAACTGTTCTCCAAAAACTGTGTTACAATGAGGCTCGAGGGCCTATTTATTGTTGAGAAACAATGGAAAACCCTTCACATTCCAAAACCTAACCCTAGAAGATGAAACGCCAAATTGTGGGCCCCGTTTTTGGGTAAGTTGGTACACCAACTTCCCGGGGTCGCGAATTGGTCGTACTATCTCTGTTTGACGCGCATGATAGCGCGTTGGAAAGATCTCTTCGAGGACTACGACGGAAAAGACGATTTTTAGATAGAAAAATCGCTGGGTGGATTTCCCAAAAAACGTCGTTTAGGGCCTCAAAATGGCTTCGGAAGTTTAGGACCCGAAAAACTGCTAAAAATAGTAAACTGTGCTATAATTAAGGAAATAGAAAAACTGAAAGAGACAGTTGTGGGGGTCCAAATGGGATAGGTGGGTGGCCACCAACATCCACCTGGATCACTTGGGCAAGAAAAACTATAATGAAGGTTACAAGCATCATTGGTAGGTTTGTTTTCTTTCATGATATGTCTTTTGTGGCATATGACAAAAGGATTTTGTGGGTTTTGGACGAGATGGACGTCTCCAAGGGTTTACCAACTGAACTGGAGATTGCCAATGGGGATGTGACTTTCAGTCAAAGGTTGGATTTTTGGAAAATCCCCTTTAGGGACACAAAATGCCATCACACAAGTCATCTCAAAGTGGCATGTGATTTAGTGGGGATGCATGGGCTTTCAAATCCTAGCCCAATTGACAAGGCTATGTTTTCATATAAGCGAGTTATTTTTGTGTTTGTTGATGGTCGATTGAACAGGGCTCCTGGTGATAAACGAAGGGTTTCTATGGTAACAAAGTTATCAATCATATGAGAACTATTACCTCAGAACAAGAACTCTAGACGAAAATCCCCAAAAAACATGAAAAAATAGCCAAAAACGAAAAGTGTTGATGTTGCATCAACACTTTTGATTTATTTATTTTTTGGGATAATTTTTCAACATTTTTTTAAAAATGGCAGTAAAAACCGATTTTTTTTGTATAAAAAACTCCTTGAAAATGAAAAGTGTTGATGTTGAATAATGCATTTTTTTTTTCGGGGTAAATTTTCAACATTTTTTAATAATGACGTTAAAGATAAAATATCGTGACTTCGAAAAACCTTAATATTCTAACAATTTTTACGCATGGCAATAAAGATAAAATATCATGTCTTTGAAAAATCATAAAATTCCAACAATTTTTAAGCATGCATTAAAAGTAAAATGTCACGTCTCTAAAAAGCCTTAAAATTCCAACAATTTTCAGTCATGGTGTTAAAGAAAAAATACTTACTGTGTTCAACAATAGCATTAAAGATAAAATATCATAATTTAGAAAAACCTTAAATTTTGACAAATTTTCAACCTTTGAATTAAAACCGAAGATCATGGCTACAGAAAACCTAAAGTTTTCAACATATTTCAACCATGGTATTATGAAAAAAATTATGGTTAAAAAAACTTAAAAAATGAACACTTGAATGAAAGAGTCATTATACCAAGAGCAATTTTTTTTTTTAAATGTTAAAAGTTTAGCGATTTTAAAATCTTAGCCTAAGAAACTTGACACAATGGAACATAAATTTAAATATCTACCATCAAATTTTCACGCAGTGTAGGGGAATTTGAAACATAGTAATGAAAACTTAAAGACCAACCATGAAATTAACACATTGTGGAGGCAGATTCGATCCATTATAACGAAAACATTAAAATCAACTATCAAATTGACACATAATGGGAATCAAATAAATAAAAACAAAAAATACAAAAGAAAACAAAAATTAAAAAAAAAAAGAAAAAAGAAAAAAGAAAAAAAAGTGACCCAAAAAAATTCAAATATCAAAAATATATATATATAGACAAAAAAAAACAACAACAACAACATCAAAATTAACTTATAAAAATTTAAAAATATGTAAAAGAAAATAACTAAATAAAAAAACAAGAAAATATTTCTAAAAATACATAATTAAAAAATAAAATAAAAAATTTAACAAAAAAATAAGAGACAAATAAATAATACATAATTGGATAATTAAAAAAGAAAAGAAATAAAAAAATTAAAATAAAATAAAAAACATAAAAAAAATAATAAAAACATTTTAAAAGAATTAAAAAAAAAAAACATTAAAACAAATTTTTTTGAAAAAAAAAACATTTAAAAAAATTAAAATTATAAAAAAAAAAAATCATAAAAAAATTGAAGCCTTGCGGGCCCTGGACGGGGCAAGAATTGACCTTGCCTCGTGCAGGGCCCGCGGGGCCGCAAGCTTGGGTGGCGGGGAGCTACGTGCAGCTCCTGCCCAACCCCTTGGCCTCGCGGGTCCTGGGCGGGCAAGGACGATTGTCGGAATCGGCCTTGCCCGCAGAGAGCCTTAAGGACTTCAATTTATATATATATATATATATATATATATATATATATATATATAACAAATTAATGTTTTTTTAATTGTTTTTAATATGTTTTTTAATTTTTAATTTTTATTTTAATTTGTTTTTAAATGTTTTTTTATTTATTTTTTATTTTGTTATTCTTCTTTATATTTTTTTTTTGTCAAGTAGTCTGAGTTCATCAGAGATTACATCAGGCTTGAGCTATGGCTTGAGAAATCGCGACCCAAGGGCATCTAGCCGTCAAAATCACCCGGGGATCGCACCTGGTCTGGGCCACACCAACCCTTAACATAGTTGGATTTTTGCCCATGGAGTTTCGAACCGGTGACCTTCACATCATAAAGTGACTTAACAATACACCCCATCACCATCTATTCTACACCCCATGGGCTTCAATATTATTATTATTATTATTATTATTTTTTAATTTTTATGTTATTAACTTTTATTTTTAACAATTTTGTTTTTTTATTGTTTTTTTTTTAATGTTATGTTCTATTTTCTTTTTAACATTTTTTTTGTTTGTTATTTTTACTTAAAATTTTGCCTGAATCATTTTTTTTTTAAAGAAAACTTCAAATGTCATCATCTTTGGATATAAAATTCATAATTTTTTAAAATAAAAAACGTTATTTTTTCAACTTTTTGTGTTCAATATTTCATAAAATTATTTTATTTAACATGTCATTTTTAGCGAAAAGACCCTGAAATACGTATTTTCTAATTATAATACGCAAAACTTGTATTTTTTGTCGAGTGTTTTTTTTTTTTGACAATTATTTTAAGTGTATTGAAGTATTAATTAACAATATATAAATATATAAAAATCCGAACCTCAAAATATTAATGTTATTATTTTTTTTTAAACTTTGCAAAAAAAAAAAAAAAAATTCATTATAAAAAAACATTGCAAAAAAATACAAAAAACAATGTTTGCAAAACATTAATGTTATTATTTTTTTTAAACTTTGCAAAAAAAAAAAAAATCATTATAAAAAAACATTGCAAAAAAATACAAAAAACAATGTTTGGAAAACCCTTAGAAAACAAACATCTTAAGATAAAAAACAAGAAGAATAAGACAACTTGAAAAATGGTTAAATAACCAACATTTAAAAAAAATTGTGCATACTTAAGACATAAGAAAATTTAAAATGTCAAAAATATGTCAAAAAAAAATATTGATGTTTTTCAAAATCCGCTTGAAAATCACCAACATTTAAAAAAATTATCCACATTTAATACATTAGAAATTTTAAAGTGTAAAAAATAAGCCCTCTAAAAAGAGGGGTTGATGTTACATCAACATTTTTCAAAATCAACATGAGAATCATTAACATTTTAAAAAATTGTTCATATTTGATATATAAGAAGATTTAAAGTGTCAAAAATGTGCTAAAAAAAGGTGTATTCTAAATCAGCGTTTTTCAAAATCGGATGATTTTTGCAGAGTTGTCTTTAGTGCGACTTTTTGGAACCTTTTCCTATGGGTTTTTCGGGTCTAATTTCTCTAAAATCCAGTAGGAATTTATTGAAATCACAATTTTGATGGGTAATCTTTGCACAATCGAAGTGTCCTAAGGGTTTTTCAGAGTGCTAAATCCATATGTACAGTCAAAAAACCAATTTAAATAATGCAAATCAAGATTTCACCTCAAATTGTTCCGCCGGATTCGACACCGGAAAGGTCAAAAAGTCGAACTAAAGACAAATCAAATTTTTGCTACCTCAATACAATGGGTACTCAGTGCAGTTCTCGTTTGATCAGTAACTTTGTTCAATTTTGACACCTTTTGGACCATCGATCCCTAAAGTGAATAATTTATGGGCTATACGCGATGTAAATTCCTTAGACACACTATATAATGGGGCTTCAAAATTTGCCTTTCCTTTTGTTGGGGTGTTGGTTTTAGAAGTATTGGCTCTCCACCACATGGAATTTTCTACTGAGGATTTTCTAGCCTCTTCTAGAGGAGCTAGGGTTTCAGATTTTTTGGTATACTTGCAAGAATCTCACCAGGATAGAGCTTATGGAATGTCTCTTCCTCCTTCTTCTTCTGGGATCTCATCATCATTATCAAAAGCTCTCTCAGGTAAGCTCATTCAATCCCTCTATGTTGATAACATTCTTTTGCTGGATAACTTAGCAGTTAAACCCTCTATGCATTCTACTGATATTTCCTTTGCTCACAAGGATCTAAACTCTTCTAACTCTTATTATGAAAATTCCCTTAATTTGTTCATCCACCTTGCCTTCAAACCTTCCACATATGAGCTTATCTTCATGCATAAACCCTCTCTTTTTCTCCTCTAGCACCCCTTGGTCTTCACTTTTCACGTATGGTTTCCTAAAAAACCCCGATTCTTCCTTTGGAAGAGGTCATAACCAAACGAGCTAGGCCTTTCCCTATGTATTTCCCTCCCCAGTGTTTTGATCCTAAGGCGAATGTTTCTTCGACACCAGACTCTCTTTCATTGGATTCTACTTACTAGTCATCCCTCAACCTTTTTGCTATACCTATCTTCCCCTCTCCTCATCCTAGTGCTCCTATCTAGGATGATCCAAATTCTTCCTTAAAAATGTCACCATCTGGAAGAAAAAACAAAATAAAAAAGAGCTTGTTCACGATGGTGCCATCCAGGGTGGCCTCTTGAAGGAGATATTGAATGTTTTTGATCCCCATAGGGGCCTTAGAGTTTATATGCCCTTCAATAAGGGTTCCCCATAATATTAGTGTCCTTAAATATCTGGGGAGTAGGAGGCCCTCCTAAAAAATATGTCCTCTATATATTGGTGGCATGACACCATCCCTCAGTTATATTTTTCAGGAAACCATGGTCCTAGGTGATAAAGTTGAGGAAATTCTACAAATATGTCCTAAATGGTATATATGTACTATTGATGTTGCAGGATGCTCTGGGGGTTTATTAGTCTTATGGAACCCTCGTGATGTAGCTCTTAGGCCATTCTCATCAAAGTTTGGTATCATCTTGAAAGGATATCTCATAGGACTAGAACGTCTTGTCATTCTAGTGAACTACTATGGGCCTTATGAGGATAGAGACATTTTTTGGATCCATCTCCATCATAGTGGCTTGCTTCTCGAACACTCTTTCATTCTTGTTGGGAATTTAAATTTTACGACCACAACTAGTGAAGCTTGGGGTGTAAATGCCAGATCTAACCCTTTTTCCCCTATCATCTCTTAGTTTATTCTAGACTCAAACCTCATTGATGTATGCCCTATCCCTCTTGTTACCACTTGGAGGAATGTAGGTCGGGGGTACACAGGATAGCCAAATGCTTGGATTGTTTCTTGATTGTTGACTCTTTGACTGCTAAAATGGGTAGATATCGCTCATGGATTTTCCCGGAGGACATCTATGATTTCTTCAACTGGATTTCAGTGCTTCTCCTTCCAAGTTTCCATTCAAATTTAACCATTCATGGCTCAAAGAGGAATCCTTGATTTCTTTGATACATTCTTGTTGGAAGAAATTACAGGTTGATTCTTCATTTTCTGCTATGGACTCCTGGATTTTTAAGATGAAGGAACTGAAAAATCATATTAAAAGTTGGGCACCAAATCATATCCTTGATCAATAGAGGGAGTTGGATGATATTATGTTTGTTTTTAAATACTATCAAACCTCTCTCATATTTGTAGGTTTTCTAGATGTTATCAAAAGTTGTTTGTGTGCCCTAGCAAAGAGGAAAGCTCAACTTCTCAAAGTTGATGAGAAGCGTTGGCACTTAAAAAGCAGGGTGATATGGGTTAAGGAAGGAGATGGTAATACCAAATTCTTCCATAAGTTTTCCAACCATCGAAGGAACAAAAATTCTATATGGGACATTCAGGATGCTAACAGAAATTCTCATTGTTCCCAACAGGAATTGGAGAAGGCTATTAGGGCTCATTTCTCAAGCCTTTTCAAAGATCTTGGTGATAATCTAATTCAATCTCAGCTACAAGTTATCCAACATTTTCCTTAGCTCTTCTCGGAGGAAGACTTAGCTAGTTTATGTGGACGTGTCTCCTTGGAAGATATTTAAAATGTTCTCAATTCTTTTGCCAAAGACAAGAGTTTTAATCCTGATGGGTGGACAATTGAATTTTTCCTCGAATTTTGTTAACTTGATTGGGAATGATATCCAATAGGTTATGGAGGAGGCCAAAATTATAGGGAAGGTGTCAGGGGATATTAGGAAGATTTCTGGGGTTATTAATCCCACTTTCATAGCTATAATTCCTAAATTCCCCAAACCCCTCACCTTCAATAATTATAGGTCGACATCTCTTTGTAATCTTATTTATAAGGTCATTATGATGGTCTTATGTAAAAAATTGAAAATATTTCTCTCTACCTCTTTATATATTGAACAATTTGGCATTCTTCCATGTCGCTAGATTCATGATGCCATTGGGGTGGCTCAAGAGGCTTTGCACTCCATCAAGACCAAAAAATACAGTGCTCTGATCCTTAAAATGGGTCTAGTCAAAAATTATGATAGAGTGAACTATAGCTTCCTTAGGCTTCTCCTCCTCCACATTGGTCTAGACATAAAGGTTACAAATTGGATCATGGGGTGCATATCATCGTACAACTTCTTAGTGCTTTTCAATGGAACCCCATTTGAAATTTTTACTTGTTTTAGATGCTTAAGAGAGGGGTGTCCCTTATCTCGCCTTTTATTCCTCCTTATCATAGAGGGCCTAAGACAAATGATTAACTTGACTAAAAGAGATGGACTTATCAATGGGGTTAAGGTGTCCAAGTCCATTTATCTATCACATATCTTGGTTTTGGATGATGTTTCAAATTTTGGCAACAAATCTGTATCTGAATGGACACATTTTAACTGTATGTTTACTTCCTTTTGCTTTGTGACTAGTATGCAGATTAGTCGCCTTAAATCCTCTTTCCTATAGTATAATATTTTGGATATGATCATTGTTCCAATGGTCTATCCTTCTGTTCAAGGTGGTCCCTATTGATCATGGTATTTTCTACTTGGGCTACCATCTCAAACCAAATTTCTACTATGTGAAACACTAATCTTGGCTTATTAAGTGGATTGAATACATAATCAACAATTGGTGTTATAGGTGTCTCTCCTTGGGTGGCAGGATGACTATAGTTAAGTTTGTTCTAGAGAGCATACCAGTATACTAGCTAACCCTCTCCAAGATTTCTAAATCTACAATTAGGAAGATATGTTAGTGCATGTTCAATTTTCTCTGGACTGGCAAGAAGAATTGTGTTGGCCTCCATTTGGCTAAATGGGTTATGCTCACCAAAATCTTTGAGGGTTGGGGTTTCAAAAATATCCATTGGTTTGGTCAAGCCTTGGCTATGAAGAGCTTCTAAAGGGCCATCACAGGTTCAGTCATCTAGAGTTGCATTATATTTGATAAATACCTTGACAATATGCCTATTACAGAGTGGTTGAGATCTTATAATCTGCAAAAATACTCATCTCGGTTGATTACCTGGAGGGGCCTAGTGCAGGATTTACCTTGGATGTCTAAATGGCTTGCTTGGAACATGGGCAATGGTCATTATATTATACTCGAGAAGGATCCTTTTATAGGGGGTAACTCTTTCTATCACTTATCTTCATATCTTATCACTCGTCTCAATGCGCGAGGAGTATTTAGCTTACGCCATGACTCTTTACCCAACTCCCTAGTTGCTCCCCGTGGTCATTAGATTATACTCGAGAAGGATCCTTTTATAGGGGGTAACTCTTTCTATCACTTATCTTTAGGTCTTATCTCTTATCTCAATGCGCAGGGAGTATTTAGCTTATGCCATGCCTCTTTACCCAACTCCCTGGTTGCTCCCCATGGTTGCTGGAAAATATCTTCTAAAATGGGTTTATAAGGGTCCCTGGTTGTTGAATGGTATTCTTTTGTTAATAGTCTTACATATAGTGGTATTTTCTTAAAAAATGAGGAGGACTCCATTGTATGGATTTGGAACACCTCTTCTGGTTAGGTCAAAACTAGACTAGCCTATAATTTGATCTCAACTTCATTGCTTCATCCTAGGGACATATGGTGGCATAAGAAGATTTGGAAACTGTCTATTTTTCCAAAGCTTATATGATTTGTATGGCTTTATTTAGAGAACCACATTCTCTATTGGGACGCTTCACTGGTCCAAATGTTTGTTGCATATGCTTGAGTGGACCAGAATCAATCAATCACCTCCTTTTCCAGTGTGAGTATTCAAGAGCTTTATGGAATGAATTTATTGCATCTCTTAACATTCTAGATAATGGTATGATCACATCTCTCAAGTCTTGTCTCCACTGGTGGGATCATAAGATGGGTAATTTCAAATCTTTGCTGTTTTTTTAGATTGAGGTATTTGGAAGGTGCGAAATAAACTCATATTTGAGGAGAGGTATATCAATATTCCTTGTATTCTATCTCATATCATTAGTTTTTTAAGGATTATTTGAGACCCCATAAGCCTAAGTTGGTTCAACCTTTTTATTACCCGTTGATCCCTCTCTCCTATCATGTTGGATTTTTTTATGGAGCCTCTTAGGATGGCATTTGCGGTAGGGGGGCTCATATACAACTTCTTCAAGGGAATCTTTCCTATCATATCTGGTTGAACTTGGGGACTAGCTCCAATACAAAGGTAGAAATGACAGCTTGTTGGGCACTTTTGTTTTTTGCTTCTTACATTAACATTGACTCTTTACAGGTCTATGGTGATTCCAAATGTGTCATTGATTGGTTATCAGGGAGAAACAATATCGAGGCACTCAATTTGCTCCATTGGAAGGACATAATTACCATATTAAAGGAAAATTGTATTTACCTTTCTTTTCAACATATACATAGGGAATGGACCTCCAGGTGGATTTCTTCTCTAAGAAGGCTCTCAATGAGAAAAAAGGCTTTATCTTTTTCGAAGGAAGACATAACAATCGGTTACTGTGTCGAGGGAGAATCCACATCTCCATTGGTCAACAACTGCTACCGGAGTAAGACGGGATACTAAATGTTCATTTCAACAGTCTGAAGTTCACAATTTTGTTGTTAATTCCAAGCAATATGGGGATTACCGCTTTTTTCCGTCAACATATCATAACTTTTCTCTCTAGTCAATCTGAATGACGAACCATTTTTGAAGATTGTTGTATTGTTGTTTACTTTTTGTGTCAATAGTATGAATGTTGTTTTAATTGGACACTATATGTCTATGTTTTCTTACTATACACCTAGGCTTTATGTAGGGTCAAAAATAGTAATGTGTTGGCTCAATGTAACTGTCTATGTACACCTTGATAGTAATAGAAAAGGGCTAAATTTTCCCTCTAGAAACAAATGCATAGTAAATTCATGAGGTATTAGGTAAATTTGAAAAGGAAAATTGGTATACACAATGAGGAATTATCTACATTGAAAAATATGAAGAAGATGCACTAGTTGTTGGGAGATTTCCTATTTTCTAATATTTTGGGGAAAATAATTTTGTTTGTCGTTTTATATTTTGTAGTTTGTGTATAATGGGATATGTTAGTTATCTTTTGAAAGCTTTGCTAAATCTACAACTATGATCCATAAGTGGCAATTTTGAACTCTACTCATATGAGTAACAAATTAGAGAACATAGTGTTATTTGTCCACATAGATTGTATGATGCTGAAGAATAGTACACATATGCCCTTAATGCAAACTCTTATAGATTGTTATAAGATGTTCATTTTTTCTTTAAAAAAAAAAAACACTTATTTGCATGTTTCCATTTGATATTTGATAATTTGCATGGTAAATTCATAATGGTATTAGGTAATTGTTAAAGGCACAGTCTAACTTATATAGAGAAAATGACCCTTTTCACACAATGATACAATTTCAAACAAGATTGTGATTTTTATTATTTAAAATACATTTTTGAATGCATAAATGGATTTAGCACCCCTAAAAACCTCGACCCTTTTCACACAGTGATACAATTTCAAGCAAGATTGTGATTTTTATTATTTAAAATACATTTTTGAATGCATAAATGGATTTAGCACCCCTAAAAACCTCACTCGAATTTTACAATTAAACAACTTAAAGTCAAAGTTTTTATAGACAAAATGACCTCTTTCACACAGTGATACAATTTCAAGCAAGATTGTGATTTTTATTATTTAAAATACATTTTTGAATGCATAAATGGATTTAGCACCCCTAAAAACCTATGGGACACTCGAATTCTACAAATTAAACAACTTAAAGTCAAAGTTTTTAAAAATACGGGTCAGAAAAAAATGCCCTAAAAAGGTCATTTCATCTATTAGTTACACTATGAGAGTATTAAAAGGTAAGCACATATTCACATGATGACATTTTTTGTTTGATAATTTACATAGTAAATTCGTAATTGTTCTAGGTATATGTGAAAGACAAAATTTAACTAATAAATGGGCCCTAACTCAGACAATACAATTTTGAGCAAGAATGCAAATTTTTTATTTTTTATTTTATTTTTTTATTTTTTCTAAATGCACAGATAGATTCAATATCCTAAAAAACATGTGAGAGGCTAGAACTTTGCAAATTAAACAACACAAATTTATGATTCTTAAAAATCTCTACCATATTTTGGGCACAATTAACTAGAAAAACTGTCCCAAAAAAGGTCATTCGATATATTAGTTAGATTACATGAATGTGAAAAGGTAAACACATATTCACATGATAAAGGTAAATGTGAAAGATATAATCTAACTAATAATGGGAATGACTTTTTTGGCCATAATCTCACAAGACAATTTTGAGCAAGATTGTGATTTCTTATGGTTTGAAATGCAAGTTTGAATGCACAAATGAATTCAACACCCTAAAAAAAACCTTTGAGACACTTGAACTTTGCAAATTAAACAACCTAAACTTATGATTCTTAAAAATCTCTACAATATTTTAGGAAAAAGTAACCAATAAAAATGTCTAAAAAAAACATTTTGTCTATTAGCTAGACTATGTGAATGTGAAAGACATTGCCTAACAATACAATGAGAATTTTTTGAAGGAATCCAATCTTGGGATTGTTTGAATCTTTTTTTATGGGGAAATGGATTCAACACCATCAAGGACCCCTCAGGCAAACAAAACAAACAATTGTAACTAGGATTTCAAAAAAATTCCACGAATTTTCTCAAAACCGTGTTGGAATTTCCATTGTGTTTCAGGCGAATTTGTGGCCTTATTAGACTATGGTAAAGTGAAAAGGTAAACATGTATTCACATGATGTCATTTGTTGTTTTATGTATTAACTTGATGCCATATGTTGTTTGATAATCTGTATGGTAAATTCATAATTGTATTAGGTAAATGTGAAAACGTAAACACATATTCATATGATGTCATTTGTTGTTTAACAATTTGCATGCAAATTCATAATTGTATTAGGTAAATGTGAAAAGGTAAACATGTATTGACATGATGCGATTTATATAGATGTCTTTCGGATTAATCACATCATTAGGATTTGGTCTATGTTTCTAACCAACTAATGTGGTTCATCCTCAGGACAAGGTGAGAGAAATCATATAATCTTCATGAACAAATAGTAAGGATGCATCATTTCCCAAGGTTAGCTGATCAAAACTAGCCATTGGAGACTAGTCAAGGGCTAGTTTGTTAACCCTGGGCAATGATGCATCATTACTATTTATTCATGAAGATTGTATGATTTCTCTCTCCTTGTCCTGAGGATGAACCACATTAGTTGGTTAGTTGGTTCCAAACGTCGACCAAATCCTAATGATGTGATTAATCCGAAAAACATCTATCTACAATATGGATCACAAAAAACATCTATCTACATATGAATCACAAAAGTCTCATATCTAACATGATGAGATTTGTTAATAGATAATTTGGATGGTAAATTCATAATTGAATTAGGTAAATGTGGAAAGGCAAACATAGATTTAGAGATGCAAGTTAGTTAATATTTGAAATTTCATTTATGGATGTAGAGGAGATGACGAGAATATGCCAACATCTTTCATTTTCATTTATGACAATAAGATAAAAAGAAAAATTACTTTGCAAATGTTCAATAAAATAATGCATTCATATAAACTTGTCATATCTACGTTTTAATTTTAATTTCAACAATATAATTATTAAAAAATTTAGTTAAAATTTGGTGTAAAATTTTTGGCAAAATTGCAATGGCCATAGAATTTTTGATCGCCCAAACTTATCATTCAAGAAATCCTTAACAAATTTCAAACAAAATCAATAATAATAATAAAAAATGCCCCCAAAAATCAAAACAAAACATGGTATGGTTAACTAATTTCACCTTAACACGTTTATGACATTAAATATTCTATATTAGTACCTCTTCTATGGAGTAGACTAAAATCTTGGATAAACACTATAGTTCCAATAAAAAAGAAAATTATTTTAACGTTTAGGAATCTAAAGATAACCTATAAGAATATGATCAAATAGCTCTTACATTACGATTCGCCGCTAAGAAAGGTGGCGACTTATCACCGGTAAACTTTGTTGGCAAATCGTATATTGTATAAGTCTGACGTGGCTAAATCCTTCCTGAATTTGGTGACTAAGCAGGTCAAACAAACCCTATGCTATGAAAATGCACGCGCTGATCTTTACCTGATCACATAACGCCTAACTCTTAGGCAAAAGATCACTTTCGGTCGTACACAATAAGGGGATCCAGGTTTCAGAGCGGAGGTAGCTGTTAGGAGGTGAAAATTGGGTGTTGGCTAATTTTTGTGGGTGACATAGTTTGGTAATGGCTTCATGTTTTTCCCTACTCTGTCTTCTGCACTCTGTCATCTATGTTGTGTGTGGATCCCTCATGATGTTTTATCCGATTGAGATTTTTGACATTTGCCATGGAAAGGAGACTGCTAGTAAGCTTTTGGGCTCCACCCCCCATGATCATATTTTGATCAGAACATCTGAATCCTTGGTGGGCATGCTTCTGGTGACAATGAGTATCATACTGTTCATGGTTTCTTTTGTTAAGGACAGAGAATTTCAGATCTTTTTCTCCAAGGGTTGCATTCTGATTCATGCACTGATGGGCATTTGGAGATTTTATTTTGAGAGAAGAGTGGAAGACCTGGCCAGGGACTGGCCTCGGCAAGCTGTAGGAGACTTCATCTTTAGCCTTTCATGGGTGTTTTTCTTGATCTTCAATTGGAGAGAAAAGTATGATTGATTGATTAACTGGTCAACTGGTTCTGACAATACATTGGGCATTGAGAATTCAGAATATTAATATATGCCCTATATCATGATCCCGGTATTTGTATTACAAGGGCACAATTTGCCCTATAGGTACATTAAACTGACATAACAGGGTCTTGCTGTTAATCATGGCAGTTCAAACTCAATCTTGTGATTCTCATTACCTTTAGCTTGCATTTTGAAATCTGAGTAGTGTAGCAATTCTTTGCAACATTCTTTAGGCAATACATACTTGTTCAATGATTTGTAGGCAGTAGGGCAGTGGTAGCAGAGAGTTTGTCTCGGAAAATAGATGTAAATTCCCCATAACAAGATTTATATTTTAGTTTACTTTCAATTTGGGATTTTAGATTTCTCCGAAATGAAGCCATATAATGCAATGTCCAGGATTTGTTCATTGAGACAAGCATTAGGCATGAGCAACAGCTTGGAAAAGGAAGTAAATCTCCTCAGCAAGATCTCAGCAACTTTTTTATTTTGTCTCAATTTGAAGTGGAGAAAATTATTGTTTTCTCTATAAATAGTTAAATTTATTAGATGGAAAGTTTCCCATTTTGATTGTATCGGAAAAATCTACATTGTGTTTTTAGCAAAAGTCAGGACCATATTAAGAACTAGATGGACACGTAGTTCATTTATCCTTATTCAAATTAGATTGGATCAGAGCATGGTTTAGTAAGTTAAATATGATATGAGTATTGATTAACAATGTCTGCAAAACAGATCTATATTTAATTTCAGCATGTTAGACTTAAATTGTTTTTTAAGCAAAAGAAAAAATTGTTATAAAGATGTCAGGAAAATGAATTTTACCAACATCAAAGACAAGCTGAAGTCTTGTTTTTAGTTCCAATCCTCACTAGCTTAAGAATGTCTTAAAAAATTTACAGATTGTTAAAAAAACATTGGTATCCAAAATGAAGTAGAAACTTTGCAATGCATTTGGTTCGTGAAGGAAGATTGAAATGTCTAAATTAGCAAAACTGAATGGAAAACTAACTTGCAAAGGAAATTAAAATTTCAGAACATTTGAAGCTAAACACATCATGGTGTAAAAATATATGATGGGTAGCTAAGAACTAGCTCCTGCATGCTATCTTGTGAAATAGGAAAATAGAAGAAACCCAAGGAATTATGAGAGGAGAGGTTGAGTAAGATATGTGGGAACTATGAAATCGAAACAGAAGACCACTTCCTTCTTAGTTGCACTGCTTACCTGCACATTACTGAAGTGTCAAAAAACGAGATTGGGGCATTGAGAAGCTGCATTCCAGAAATACCAAGCAGGGACCAAGGCAAAGCTGATTGAGATATAAACCTGTAAAAAAAAACTAATAAAAAAGAGTTTAACTAACCATAAATATTTATTAGAAAATCATAATAATTTTGGGCATTACATTTATATTGAGTAGTTGGGAGAAATAATTGTTATCTTTTTCACCTAGATTACATTTATATTAGATAATTGAGAGAAATAATTGTTATCTTTTTCACCTAAATTCAGTTTGATTCCGTGCAAATGACATATCACCTAAATTACATTTATATTAGATAATTGAGAGAAATAATTGTTATCTTTTTCACCTAAATTCAGTTTGATTCCGTGCAAATGACATATACTGAAACAAGATGCCTACTTTTTAGTTACAATATAATTTATTCAACCATGTTTTGTGTCAGTTAAATAACTTCTAAAGAGTTATATGTTTGGGTTTGAATGGATTGCAAAGGTCTGGGCTTACAAAATGGAAACTCGAAAACAGGCCATTAATGCTAGAACTCAAATCCACACAAAACAAAAAATAATGAGTGTGGGCTTATTAAATGCGCTAGTTTTCACTCTAGAAAATAAGAATGATTTTAAAAAAAATAGCGGAAATTTTTCAAAATCTCGGTTATAATAGTCAAAAGCTTCAAAATTTTGGGTGTTCAAGAGTTTTTGATGGAGCTGAAACCCTTTTCAGCATCAAAAACTATTAAAACATTACCACACTGAAGTCAGATTTCTTCAAATTCACCTTCTGAATGAAATTGTAACCTCTTTAAACCATGACTATTAAATGTACGCCGCCTGAGGAGATAAATTTAATTTTAAAAGTTATATATGTATATGAATCAAAATAACTTATTAAAGTCTGCAGGTCTTTTATTAAAACAAATTTATTTTTGCTTCCCTATCAAAATGTGAGATATTAACCTTATATCAAACCTAAAAGCGGTCAATGCACCTACATGAAGCACGAAACCTGTTTTTATTTCCCAAAAATTGATATATAAAACCTGTGTTTCGGTGCCTTTTTATCAGCCAGGCATTTTAATGAGAAGGATTCGACACTTACTCTAACTTTTGGGATTATAATTATGGAGTTGTTTTTGGTGTGATTTTTTGGACTTTTCGGTGTCGGAATTCGGAAGAAAAATTTGAGGTGAAATCTTGATTTGTGTTATTTAAACTGAGTTTTTGACTGTATATATAGATTCAGCACCGTGAAAACCCCTAAGATACTTATATTGTTCAGGAGTTACCTGTCAAATTTATGATTTCAATAAATTCCTGCCAGATTTTAGAGAAATTAGACCGGAAAAACCTAGAGGAAAAGCTTCCAAAAAATCTCACTAAAGACAACCCATATAAGGGTTATGTGTTATTGTATATTTTATATGATTTAGAGTTTTTTTAGTTAAAATTTGGTAAAATATTGTTTTGGTCAATTTTTCATATTGTTATTTAAAATCTGTTTTTGATTACATATATGGATTCTACTTGACACTCAATTTGTGAAGAGTTTAGAATTCAAACCTGTGATTCCAACAATACTCTCTCAAATTTTGGGAAATTTTGATCTAAAAATATGCCAAAAACACTTCATATAACAAGTAAATTACAACTTTTACTTTTCTTATGGTTACAATAAATATTATATTAACAAGACATAAAATATTGATGCTATATTTTATTTTAATAAATTATTTTATTTTTTTACATAAAATGTGGTAAATATTTTATTTAATAATGGAACAACATGGGTATGGGTTTCAAGATATCCATCCATATATAACCAAATCAATTGGCTTTAGTATGAATTTATATTTATTTATTTATTTTTTTGTAGAATATAAGTTTTTTTAAATCATTATAAGTTATTTATTAGCCAAACTTGGTCTATAGATATCATCATTATTATATATATATAAACATGATCAATAATCAAAATGTACAAAGGGGGCATGTTGCACAAATAGAATGTTATGGGCTTTTAACTACATTGACCAACACAATGAGAATATGTTTTACACATGGACAAAAATATGTCCACCCCTTGGACATTACATTGCATTATATATTGTTGTACTAGGGGATTGTGGGGATCTTCGTTTCCTCACCTCAACTCAAGGCATAAGTAATCGTAACTAGAGATATGCTACTGTCTAAACAAAAAGAAAGAACATAGCTTTTACGTTTTTGTTTCAAGTAATAAAGGATGGAGAACAGGATAAGTCTCTTATAGATTGTTGTGAACACCATTAGGGTAGGGAGAACAATTGTGATTCAATTGTATTCCACCCTAGTCGCTTCCAAGTTCTAATTTCATCCACTTTTGCCTAACTAATAATGCATACATGCAAACCTCATGTTGCTTTAAGTATGCATAGTGTAATGAATAAACTCATTAAAGGACCATAATTAGGTAATAGACCACCCACAACAACTGTCGTACCAAGTCCTAGTTAATGAATGTCCCTGGAGTGCTCATATAATTCTCCTCGGGAAATTCACTATGCAAGTTTTGTTAAAAAACTTTTGTAGGCAAGCCATCACTCACCCATGCATCATAAGATGAGTTACATGTGGGAGAAAATAATTAACATGACCTAAAAATATGGTGTTAGAGTTACAACCCACCACATCTATGCCCAAAATTTTGGTTGACCTACTATAGCTAAATTGAGCCTTATGTTGTAGCAAATATATATAGTTTTTTTTTGCAGGCTCTTATGTAAGACATTTTAGCAAATGTATAAGAAGTGGAATCAATTAAGAAGACAGGCACAGTTGTAATTGAGAATTATGAAAGGAAGTATTTAAAATGTCACAAAAAGAGGATGAAGCCCTTGAAGATTACTTAGAAAGATTCCATTATAATGTTAAGAGGGCTAAACAACAAATTTGAAAGTGGATATTCTTAAAAAAATCTACTTAGAGGAATTAGAGATGAATTAATAGATGTACTCGATCTTATGGGAAAGGGACAAGTGTCTCAATTAAGCTATCCATAATTTTATGAATTGTGTAAGCACATTTCTCGAGGAAAGGCCAAATATGGTAAGAGACTTGGACATCGTATCTTTAGGGTCGATAAATCGACATCTATTGGGGTAAGTAGAGATGAAATTGGTAATTTGTTTGAAAAAATTAAAACACGTATTCTCCTTAATCTTAGTGAACAAATAGACACTTTAAGATCCATTAAAAACAAAAGGAAAAAAATGCAACTTTGTCAATTTTTTGTCCAAAAGTAGACAGAAGTGTCTTTTGCATGAATGTCCTTTGAATAACATTGAAGTTTGTGCTATATGTGCAGAAAACCATGCAACAAGAAGTTTCCCACCACTATTAGGACTTAAAGCAGTTTTTGAAGGAGACAATGAAGCTACATAACAATTTTGTTATGTTGCACCAAGAAAACTTTGGCAGCCACGACCAATATGTATATCTCAAGACCCCACACACCAATTTAATCCTTACCAACAATACTCACAAACACAATTGGAATACTCCCGTGCATTTTCAAACATGGCCTTAACAACAAACCCAAAACTAACCTTGGTAATAAGGATGGAGAAGGTCTACTTAGGAAATATGCTAAATTACTCATACTCACAATATCCACAATATGCACAACAACAATTCTTGCAATATTTTCCACAAGTCCAATAACCTTATCCTACCCAACCTACACAACCACTAGTTCCTTAATTAAAACTACTATAATTGTCATCAAATCAACCTCCTCAATGACCAACTTAGCTACTTGCCTATGCCATTTTCAACCCCAACAATAAAGGAGCTCAACCAGCGTAGAATGTTGAGTTGCAAAATTTTACAACTTATATGATTACTCCTCTTGATTTAAATGATATTCATCTTAGATAAGGAAAAGAAATTTATAAAGATTTTCTGGTTATTATTGAAGAACAAACTGAGGAGGAAACTCTTAATCAATTAAACAATAGTACAATAATAAATAAATAAATGTTCTTCTCCTTAAATAGATCAACAATCAACATTTCAAATTCCTAAAGGTTGATTTCAAATTCCTAAAGGTTGAATGCAGATAAATGAATAATACAATCTCAATATTATTTATTAGATGAGCTGAATAAAGTCTATATTAGAATTCTTTTACCACAAGCAATTAAAGATATCCCATATTATGCAAAAACAATATTAGAATTGTGTTTAAAGAAATCAGGAAGAAAGAAAAAGAATCCACATATAGTACAAGTTATTGGAAAATTGGCAGATTTAATGATGGGATCAAATCCAAATCACACTGGAAGATTAGGATAAAACAAGATTTACATGCCCATGGGGACTCTATGCTTACAAAGTATCACCCTTTGGGTTATGCAATGCTTGGTAATGCTCCTGCTACTTTTCAACGAGTTGTCTTAGGTATTTTCTCTAACTTGATTCATGATTGTGTGGAAGTTTATATGGAAAATTTCACAGTTTATGATAATACTTTTCAGGAAGCATTAGAAACTCTTGAAAATATTCTTATTAGATACCAACAAAACTAATATTTCATTAAGTCATGAAAAATATAGTATGTTATTGATTGAAGGAATTTGGGTCATCGTATTTCATGTGTAGGATCAAGGTTGATCCAGAAAAATAAAAGTTATTTCCAAATTTCTAGTACCAAACACTCAAAAGGATGTTAGAAGTTTCTTGGGTCATGCAGGTTATTATAGGTGATTAATTTTTTTTTACAAAAATAGCCTCACCATTATTAAATTTCTTGTTGAAGATAGTGAGTATATATAATCCTTTACAAATTTCCTTTGACACATTAAAGAAAAAAATTCTAAAGCACCTGCTTTGAGAGGACCAAATTGGTCTCTTCCTTTTCATATATCCATCGATGCTTCACATACATCCTCATGAGTAGTATTAGGAAAGAAACAAAATTGAATATCTTATGCCATTTATTTTTTAAGGATTTAACACCTGCTAAATTAAATTATTCTATAACAAAAAATAATTTCTTGTAATTATACATGTTATAAATAAATTAGACACTACATTATTGTTTACAAGAGTTTTATTCATACTGATCATTTTTCCATTTGATATTTAAGGAACAAGCCAATTACAAATAGTAGGATAACTAGGTGGCTTCTTTTATTACAAGAATTCAACATCACCAACTTAGATAAACTTGGAAAGGAAACTATAGTCATATTTTCATTCTAAAGTCCACAATGAAGTTGAAACAATTCATGTAGATGATAATCTTCCTAATGAACATTTATTTGCAATTTCTATTACATCTCCTTGGTTTGTAGATATTACTAACAACTTAGTTATATGAAAATTATCTCAACATCTTTCACCTAGATAAAAGTAGAATAACATCAAGACAAGTACCACATATTCTTAGATTAGATGTAATATCCCATTTCCGGGATATCCCTCAAACCCAAGCAAACTCCAACCAAACACGTCCAAATAATATAGTGACCAGGAAACTCAAAGTGATAAAAATAACAGTGGTACAACATATAATAATGTGAACATGAAATATAAGCAGATACTCAAGAAATGCAAAGAGAAATGCTAAGCCATTTTATTATACTGAGTAATGGAAAGAGTACAAGAGGTGATCAGACAAGTAACACCTCGACTTGCACAAGGCAAGTGAAGAAATACACTCAGAATAGCAAAGGAATGGCCTCTCTCTGAATTGCATCCAAGTTGTTGGAGAACTGTCGTGCTGCTACCACTTCTGGAAATCAAATGAGGATTTGGGGCTGTTCCCCTCCTCAGAAAACGCTGAAACTCTGGAATCAAACTCTACTCAAGAAACCCAGAAAAACCTAGAAAGATTTTTTGAAATAGCCGACCCCTGAAAATCACCCCCTTGGGGATCTACGCTGTCCCTCAAGGCTTTGTGCTGCCACTGAATAGAATCCTCCAAAACTCCACCTGAAACTCTGCCAAAATCCTTCAATATGCAAGGGCTGATCCCCTGCTCAATCTCCCAACTCAAATCCTCCGCAAAACCCTCAATCCGGAACTCCCACCAAAAGAATTGTGTCCCTCTCTCAAGATTGCGCAGTTATCCAAAATGCTCAGTTCCTCCCACCAAAGATCAATCCTCCTGCAAAATACTGCTGAAAACTACCTTGCCCGAGCAGGCACTCGAAGTCCCCCGGGGCTAAGGGTGAGATCTCCGAACAAAGACACTTGATGCACTAAACAATGCTACAGACCAGCTAAACAGCCAACGTGCTCTAAGTCGAAGTGACTAGCTCAAATGCACATAATCGAATGACAAAATGAGGAGGCTCCCCTCTCCTTTATAGCATTGGCCTCTCTCAATCCCAAGGCCCACCTTCTCCAACGCAGTCCCTTTCTTGCCACGTGTTCCTTTCCATCTGCATAGTCCCTCCAAGTGTCTGCGTGGGCCCCATCTCTGCATGGTCCTTTGGCCCCCTTGTCTCCCCTTTAAGTCACAACATTGTGCTACTAGGAAGTGACTTTATTCTAAAGGTGAGTTATGTCCCCCTTTTCCTCACCTTTTTATTTATAAATAACTATAGAAGGCAAAATTGAGCAAAATCGAATATTCCAATTAGCCATGGCTAATTAGGAATATTACAGTCTCCCCCAGCAAAATGTTGCTTGTCCTCATGAAACTGAAGTGATGGATGATGCAAAATTTTCTCACTCTCCCAAGTGGCATCTTCATCCGGTAAATTCTTCCACCTCACCAAGAATTCCCAGACCATCATGTTCCGTAGCTGCCTCTCCCTGGTATCAATAATAGCCTCTGACTGCAACACCAAATGCCCCTCATCATCCGTGGGCGGTAGCTCATCTGTCACTGTCACATGCTGTCCCAATGCCTTCTTTAGGCATGATACATGAAAGACGTTATGAATCTTGCTGCCTTGGGGCAGCTCCAACTCATATGCAACATGTCCAATCTTGCGTATCACCCTGTATGGCCCATAAAAGCGGGGCTTGAGCTTTTCAGCCCCCTTCTACTTCAGTGATGAATGTCGGAATGGTTGTAATATTAGGTAGACCAAGTCCCTTACCTCAAACTGTCTCTCCACCTGACCCCTATCAGCATACAGCTTTTGCTGGTTCTGCGTTGTAGCCATATTATCCTTGAGAGCTCGGAGAATATCCTGACTCTCTTGGATCCAAATTTTGGCTCTCGGAGCCTTGCTAGCACCAAACATCACGTCAACAAAAGATAAATGATGATATCCATACAAAGCATAGAATGGTGACATACTTATGGACATGTGATGTGTAGTGTTGTAGCAACACTCCCCCAGATGCAGCCACTTCAACCATGCTCTCTGCTACCCACTGACATAGTTACGCCGGTAGCCCTCCAGCCACTTGTTAACTATTTTTGTCTGCCCATCTGTCTATGGGTGATAACTGGTACTCGGTGTCAACTCCGTCCCCACCAACCGGAAAAGCTCCTGCCAAAATCCGCCCATGAAACGGCTGTCCCTGTCACTGGTGATGGTCTTGGGAAGACCATGTAACCTGAAGATCTCTCTGAAGAACATCTCGACCACCTGTGCTGCTGTGTAGTGTGTGGATATGGCAAAAAAGTGTGAGTACTTCGTCAGTCGGTCAACGACGACAAAGATGTAATCCGTGCCCTATACCATGGGCAACCCTGTGATGAAGTCCATCGAAATACTCTCTCATTTCCCCTCCAAAATGGGAAGAGGCTGCAATAATCTTGCGAGATGTCTCATCTCCCCCTTGTTCCTCTGGCAAACTTCGCACTCTCGAATATGCTGGAGTATGTTCTCCTTGAGGCCCTTCCATGAGAACCTCTCTCTAATGGCCCTATAGGTTTTGGTAAACCCCTGATGGCCGGCCAAAGGTGAATCATGTGATGCCTGGAGTATCTTCTTCTTGAGCTAAGATCCCTTAGTCAAGAAGATCCGGTCCCTATAGTAAATGATCTCATCGATCACCCTATACCTGTCATCCGCCACCTGCCCATCCAGAACCTCACATGCAAATCTGTCCTTGGAGTACTCCACTAAGAGTCGAGCCCTCCAGTCTGTGTCCAAGCTCATAAGAGACAACGTGGCTGGTCTATGTGAAAGGGCATCTGCTACCACATTGTTCTTACCCTTGACATACTCAATGTCAAAGTCATATGCTTGGATCTTACTGATCCACTTTTGTTGCCTCTCCTGTAGCTGCTTCTGCTCCAAAAAGAACCTGAGGCTGTTGTGATCAGTCCTCACCCTGAACCTGTTACCCACTAAATACTGCCGGAACTTGGCCAATGCATGCATGATGGCCAGCATCTCCTTGTCGTATATAGAATACAACCTCTCGTGCGAAAGGAGCTTCCGGCTCTCAAAGGCTATAGGGTGACCTCTCTGCATCAATACTGCACCAATCCCCTCTCCTGACGCATCGCACTCCAAAACAAATGGCTGCGAAAAATCTGGCAATACAAGCACTGGGCAGTTGCTCATCACCTCCTTGAGCCTGTCAAAGGCTTGCTGCGCTGTATCTGACCAACTGAATGCCCCCTTCCTCGTCAAATCTGTCAGGGGTGTAGCAAGCTGTGAGAAACTCTTGACGAACTTCTGGTAGTCAGTAAAAATACCAATGAATCCTCGAAGTTCTGTCACGTTCCTCAGCTCCGCCCAATCTCTGATGGCCCTAATCTTCTCCTCGTGGACTCTCACTCCATCCACCCCTATGATGTGTCCCAAGTACAACATCTCCGTCAATCCAAACTCACACTTGGAGAGTTTGGCATAGAACTGTTGCTCCTCCAAGATGCGCAATACTGTCTCAATGTGCTGGATATGCTCCTCCCAAGTCCTGCTGTAAATGAAGATGTCATCAAATAATACCAACACAAACTTCCTCAAGTGACTGCGAAAGATGTGATTCATGTAAGACTGCAATGTGGCTGGGGCATTGGTTAGCCCGAAGGGCATCACCAAAAACTCAAAGTGCCCATAGTGACACCTGAAGGCGGTCTTGGGAATGTCCTGCTCCCTCACGCGAATCTGATGGTACCCAGATCTCAAATCAATCTTTGAGAAGAACCATGCTCCTCTAAGCTCATCCATCAACTCATCAATCCTAGGTATGGGGTACCTGTTCTTCAGTGTCTTCTTGTTCAGGGCCCTGTAGTCAATGCACATCCTCAATGTGTTGTCCTTCTTCTTCACCAGCACCACGGAAGAAGCAAAAGGACTCATGCTCGGCCGAATGTGCCCAAGAGCCAGCAAATCCTGAATGGCCCGCTCAATCTCATCCCAATAGGCCTTGGGATGCCTATAGGGGGTAGTAATCACTGCCTGTATGCCGTGCTCAAGCTCAATGGTGTGCTCAAACCCCCGGTCCGGTGGTTGTCCTGGCAGAATCTCCCCAAATACTGTGGCATATCGGTCAAGGATGGACTGTATCTCTAGGTGTACTGCATCCCATGTAGTCCCTGCCTCTGATGCATGCAGCTCCATTGCCCACTCTACATCTCCCTTCTAGAAGACTGCCTCCATCCGATGAGCTGAAACAATCTGAGGCAGATATGTGTGTTGTCCCCGTATCTTCTCATGCTTCCCTGTCTTCTCATCATCCCACTCCATCTCTAGGGTCTTCCAATCTGTCGTGACCTTCCCTAGAGTGATAAGCCACTGAACACCCAATATCATGTTGGTGTTCGGAATATCGACCACGAAAAAGTGGTCAGTCAGTGGGTAGGTGCCCATCGTTACTGATAACTCTGGAACATAATGAGCACACACCATGGTCTGATCTCCTGGGACCAAAATTGAAAAGCCATCGAAGCTCTCTATCTGTATACCTCTTCGCTCAACCATCTGTGCATCAATGAAGTTATGGGTTGCCCCACTGTCAACCAAAACTGATACCCGCTGGCCACGTACTGTTCCCCGTACACGCAGCATCAAATACTTGGGGACTCCTCGCAATGCTGCAAGGGGCCCTCCGGTAGGTGTAAAAGTTGCACCACCTGCTGGTGGTGGTGGAGGTGGCAAGTGATCTTGCGTGGCATGACTACCTCCTGCCTCCACATCATCCTCCTCATCCTCTTCCCCGCTTCTCTCAGAGAAGACCTCAATAAAATGTGCCTTGCCAGCAGCACATCTATGTCCCAGTGCCCATGGCTCATGACAGGTAAAGCACAACCGCTTCTTCTTCAACTCCCTCCTAGCATCATCATCAATCTGTGCTCGTCTTGGATTCCCCTTTGGAGGTGGAATCCTCACATCCTTCCCCTTAGGCTGGAAAGCCTGTCTCTGGGGGTAAGGTGTCCGGGTCTTGGGTAAGGCATCCTGTAAGTCCCGGGTCCTGCTAATAGCATCCTGGAGTGTGGCTGGTCTAGTGGACCTGACTAGACCCCGAAGTGGCTCTGCTAACCCCTCAACATACATGTAGATCCTCCGTGTCGTGGATAGATCAGGCACCATCACTGAAACCCTCAAGAAGTCTGCAATGTAGGTCTCTGGGTTTCCGGTCTGTTTGAGCCTTGTCAGCTCAACAAAATGTTGTTCCGGATCCCTCTGGTCGAACCTCTCTATCAGTCTCCTGGTGAACTCGGCATATGTCATCACTGTGGAGTGTCCGAGTGTAACCAACCCATGGAACCACCAGTCCTGGGCCTCACCATCCAAATGTAATGTCGCCACCTTGATGGCCTTTGCCTCCGACATCTGGTTAAACTGGAAATAGATGTCCATCTTCTCCACCCAAAACTTTGCCGAACTGTTTGATGAGCCATCAAACGTAGGCAAGTGAAATCTACTAGTTGTGTTGTGGGTGTCTCCATCATGATAATTTCGGTATCCTCTATGATGGTCGCGGGGTCTACTATCCCGCTGGAGATGAACAAAGTCTCTGAATGAGAGAGCATCCCTGAACTCCTACCCATAGGCCTGGTACTCCGCAAAATAATCACCCATATGACCGGGCTCTGCCTCCTGTTGTGCTCCGGCTCCCGTATCTGCTCCCAAGAAAGTGGGCATGGTAGAGTGTATAGGGCATGTGAGGTCACCTGCTGAGTAGTATCACGCTGAGTGGCACCCTGGTCTGGAAAATGGTGAGATGCACCCAATCCCTCTCCAACCTGGAAAACTCGTGGGCTCTCTCACTGTCTAGCCTCCACTGCTGTGAATCTCTGCCCCATCACCTTGATCTGCCTTGATAGATCTTGCACTGATTTGAGGAGCATGTCCGCAAATCTCTTCTCGTCCTCATCTGCCATCGGATCCTCTTGCTCTGCGTCCACCACAGGCTCCTCCTGTCTTGCGTTCACCACAGGATCCTCCTGTTCCGCGTCCACTACTAGAACACAATCTCCCTCTCCGTAGGTGTTTTCCAACCTATGCCCAGTGTCTTTGTATCTCCGACCTCTGTAATAGATGTAGGGCTTCTCCCCCGGTGTCATTTGCTAGCTCCATAGGCTGAGCCAGATCTATGCTCTGATACCAGTGTAGTATCCCGTTTCGAGGATATCCCTCAAACCCAAGCAAACTCCAACCAAACACGTCCAAATAATATAGTGACTGGGAAACTCAAAGTGATAAAAATAACAGTGGTACAACATATAATAATATGAACATGAAATATAAGCAGATACTCAAGAAATGCAGAGAGAAATGCTAAGCCATTTTATTATACTGAGTAATGGAAAGAGTACAAGAGGTGATCAGACAATTATCACCTCGACTTGCACAAGGCAAGTGAAGAAATACACTCAGAATAGCAAAGGAATGACCTCTCTCTGAACTGCATCCAAGCTATTGGAGAACTGTCGTGCTGCTGCCACTACTGGAAATCAAATGAGGATTTGGCATTGTTCCCCTCCTCAGAAAATGTTGAAACTCTGGAATCAAACTCTACTCAAGAAACCCAGAAAGATTTTCTAAAATAGCCGACCCCCGAAAATCACTTCCTTGGGGATCTACGTTGTTCCTCAAGGCTCTGCGCTGCCACTGAATAGAATCCTCCAAAAATCCACCTGAAACTCTACCAAAATCCTTCAATATGCAAGGGTTGATCCCCTGCTCAATCTCCCAGCTCAAATCCTCTGCAAAACCCTCAATCCGGAACTCCCACCAAAAGAATTGCGTCCCTCTCTCAAGACTGCGCAGTTATCCAAAATGTTCAGTTCCTCCTCCCACCAAAGATCAATCCTCCTGCAAAATACTGCTGAAAAATACCTTGCTCGAGCAGGCACTTGAAGTCCCCCGGGGCTAAGGGTGAGATCTCTGAACGGAGACACTCGATGCACTAAACAGCGCTGCAGACCATCTAAACAGCCAGCGTGCTCTAAGTCGAAGTGACTAGCTCAAATGCACATAATCGAATGACAAAATGAGGAGGTTCCCCTCTCCTTTATAGCGTTGGCCTCTCTCAATCCCAAGGCCCACCTTCTCCAACGCAGTCCCTTTCTTGCCACGTGTTACTTTCCATCTATGCAATCCCTCCAAGTGTCTACGTGGGCCCCATATCTGCGTGGTCCTTTGGCCCCCTTGGCTCCCCTTTAATTCAAAACGTTGTGCTACTAGGAAGTGACTTTATTCTAAAGGTGAGTTATGTCCCCCTTTTCCTCACCTTTTTATTTATAAATAACTATAGAAGGCAAAATTGAGCAAAATCGAATATTCCAATTAGCCATGGCTAATTAGGAATATTACATTAGAGGAGGCCTCTCTCTTACAAGGCCTGATTTGATTATTTGATCTTTTGTGCAAGAAGATGAGAAAGGACATTTTGTTGATAAAAGAATATCCTATAAAGTCTTGCACCTAGGGTCTTATTAGTCTTCTCTCTTTAAGGATGTTGAGAAATATGTCAAGAGTTGAGACAATTTTCATCACACTGGTCAACCGTACAAGCTGATGAAATGCCCCTATTACCTGAAGTACCTATAGAGCCTTTTGAAAATTGGGATTTGGACTTTGTGGGACATGTCACTCCAACTTCGAGAAAGAATAGGTATATTTTGGTATGTACAAATTACATTACTAAGTGGGTAGAAACTAAACCTGTTCTTTGAACTACTAAACAATTAGTTATATACTTTTCATTTGAAGAAATATTTACTCATTTTGGTGTACCTGGGAAAATTGTAATAGATTAAGGTGCTCAATTTACATCAAAGTGCATTCATAATACTATGCAATAGTTTCATATCATACATCAAAACCCTTCCCCATATAATCCACAATCCAATTGACAAGTGGAGTCAACCAAGAAAGTTTTAGAAGCCGTCCTTACTAAAACTATTCAACTTCATCACAAAGATTGGGCAGATCGACTTCTAGAAGCATTCTGGAGATACAAAATCACCTGGTGAAATACAACTTTATTTTCACCATATGAATTGATATATGGCAAGCAAGTTTTTCTTCCTATTATGTTCCAAGTAAAGACATAGAATAATAGCAAAACTAGGCTTAAGTCATTTAGCAACACAACAACAAAGAATAACACGAATCAATGAGTTGGATGAGATACAACAAGAGGTTATTCAACATAATACGCATCCAATAGCAAAGACTGAAATGGCATGATAAATTTATAAAGAAAAAGAATTTTTAAGCAGGTGACCAAGATCTTCTCTTTGATTCAAAATTCAAGACTGTTAAAGGAAAGTTCACTACAATTGGTTGAGACCTTATGAAACTGTAGAAGTTTTTGATAATGGGTCAATGAAGATTAAAACCATTGATGAAGGAGTCACTTTTATGGTATATGGTAATAGGCTACAATTTAATTAAAAGTCTTTTACCAATGAGGAATTTGTTAACATTCTACTACAACAATCTGAGTTGGAAACAGTTAATAAGAGGAATTTTCTTCCTACTCTTGTTTCAAAGTGAATTATTTATCCATTTAAAAAATAAAAATAAAGAAATAAAAATAAAATAATGATAATAATAATGTTCCATTGTGAAAACAAGTTCTCTGACATAACTGAACACGAACTCTACTTGAAAACTAGATTTTTGCGAGCAAAGCTTAAAATAGCTATAAAATTTTTCTAGTCTTGAAGATTAATTAACATTTTATTTTAGTGATCTAAATCTTTGATGTAGAAATAAACTTAATTCTATAAGCTTAATATATTGTAATATCTTAGTATTTAAAATCAATTTTAATTTACTAGTTCCAAGATGCATATTCAATATTTTAATGAATGATTCTAGATTTACAATTTTCATATTGTTAGGCCCCTATACTACTAGTGTAACCCCTTATTGTTATTAGTATAACCCACTTATTATATTGATGTACCCATGTAGTGCCCATATTGTTACTATTGTGCACCATAGAAGCCCACTATTGTTATTATTATACCCTTACATTATTATTGTTATGTCGGCTTTGATTATGTTATAACCCCTTAGACTCCTATATATAGAAAGGAGGTATTTTCATTTGTATCATCCAAGAATTGTTCATTTATGTAATGTAAAGGAGGTTGCCCCCTCGAAGAGGCTGAATTCTAAGGCGTGGATCTCTCTTTTCTATCTTTTTGTGAGCTGGTTTCATAACATTTGGTATCAGAGCTTTAGATTCTAGGGTTTCGCTGCTCCAAACAAGTCATCGTGGCATTTTCGCTATAACTATTTTTCTGTGACGTTTCAGAAGTCGCAAAAAAAAACCCATTTGAGAAGAATTGACGCTGAACCTTGGGTCCGAATTTCAGAGATTTTTACGCGATATTTTCGAAGATATGATCTGAGGAATTTGGTCTTTTTGCAGACTCCTGAATTACACTCAAAACAGATGACCTGGGGAAAATCGTCATAACTTTCTTTCTGAGCATCGGATTGAAATTTAGTAAGAAGGTACAGAAAGAGGATGGACTGTAATTTCTGTTTATATATTTTTTAGAGTCAAAGGTTGAAACAGTGACACGTGGAACTTCATATAAGTTCGCTCTACTGAACTAGTCTATAATCAGGTCACTGCGGAAGATTGTGCATAACTCTTTCTTGGAGAATCCAATTTGGATCAGACTTGTGGCATTGGAAAGAGGACACAGAGGGCTACTACAGGTCACAATTTAAGAACTTAAATATCCGAAAGTACAGAGTTACAGTCGTTTCAAGGTAGAGCTCCTAAAATCAAGAAAAAGCAAGATGAGGAAGTTTGATGGCAAGGATCCGGTAAATTGGATACTTCAGATGGAGCAATATTTTGATATACATGGTGTACAACTGTTACAAAAGGTATGTATTGCATCTTCATATTTAGAACCAGATCAATTTTTATGGTACAAAGGGCTTTGTTCTCGTAAAAAACTTGTTACGTGGTCAATTTTCACGGAGGAAATGATAGCACATTATGAGGATACAAAGAGCAACACCTTCTTTAGAGCAACACCACAACAATTGGAAAGAGTAAAAGGGCTTTGTGACATAATGGAAAGCAAAATTATGGAAACCAGGAAGCATACCCCTCACAACTATAAAGATGGAAGTGTTGTTTCTCCCAGCCTTCCACAACCTACAAGGGTTACACCACAACAATTGGAAGAAAAAAGAGAAAAAGGGCTTTGTTACAATTGTGATAGCAAATGCACTAAAGGTCATAGGTGTGCTGAGAAGAAATTATTTTACATAGAATATGAAGGGGAGGAAGAAAAGGATCAAGAAACATCAAAAGAAGAGGATATACGTCAGGACACCACCCCAGAGAAAGAAGAAATGAATCAGACCATATCTTGTAAAGCATTGGAAAGAATTACCACTCCTCAAACTCTCAAGATAGAAGGACATATCAAGAAGAAAAAGGTGCAAGAAGAGAAAGATCACATCGAGAAAGAAGAAATGAATCCAACCATATCTTGTAATTCAATGGATCAAATTACCACTCCTCAAACTATCAAGATAGAAGGACACATCAAGAAGAAAAATGTTCAAGAAGTGAAAGATCACATCGAGCATCAAGAAATGAATCCGACCATATCTTGTAAAGGATTCGAAGAAATTACCACTCCTCAAAAAATAGAAGGACATATCAAGAAGAAAAAGGTTCAAGCAGAGAAAGATCATATCGAGCATCAACATCAAGTTCTCCAACTTTTAAAGGATAACGCCACTTCGGTGCAAAATCAAATGAAACAACAGGTAGATCAACATCGTAGTGAAAAATGTTTTGATGTAAGTGATTGGGTATTTTTACTGCTACATCTCAAGCAAGCTATTTATGAGAAGGAAATGTTGGCAATACTACATGCACTTAAAAAATGGCGACCTTACCGAATGGGAAGACGCTTCAAGGATGAGGATGTGGAAGCATTTTTTTGTGCTATTTATATTATCCAACCAAATTGGATAAACGAAGCAACGGATGAATGGAAGAAGAACGAAGAAGTATGGCCACTTATTCAAAAGTTGCAAAAGATCCCAATTCAAGCAATATGGCTAGAAATTGAAGAGGAAGGAAAAATCATATTGGAACCTGGAGCAGTCACAGAAACAAGAACCCGACAGCTACGAAATCGATCAATTTCAGAGTATCTCATCAAGTGGAAGAACTTACCCGCTGAATATTCCACATGGGAGGACAAGAATTTTATATAGAAGCATCAAGAACTACTCAAGCGTTGAGGACAACGCTTTTTGAAGGAGAGGGGCATGTTAGGCCCCTATACTACTAGTGTAACCCCTTATTGTTATTAGTATAACCCACTTATTATATTGATGTACCCATGTAGTGCCCATATTGTTACTATTGTGCCCCATAGAAGCCCACTATTGTTATTATTATGCCCTTACATTATTATTGTTATGTCGGCTCTGATTATGTTATAACCCCTTAGACTCCTATATATAGAAAGGAGGTATTTTCATTTGTATCATCCAAGAATTGTTCATTTATGTAATGTAAAGGAGGTTGCCCCCTCGAAGAGGCTGAATTCTAAGGCGTGGATCTCTCTTTTCTATCTTTTTGTGAGCTGGTTTCATAACACATATCATAGTATTTAAAATCAATTTTAATTTACTAGTTCCAAGATGCATATTCAATATTTTAATGAATGATTCTAGATTTACAATTTTCATATCAACATAGTTTCTGTAGCTACCAAAATTTGCATTAAAAAAAATAAAAAATCATACTTTCTGCCATGAAATTCTTCATCAATAAAAACAAGCTTCAAGTTAGTCATCAACAACAACAAAAGATTTTTCCAAAGATAACGTCAATATCAACTTTTATCCAAGGATTCAATAGCTTAAAAGACTACATGAACGCATGGTAGAATGGCAAAATTTGAGGTAAATGATTTTAATCAAATTGATATTTTAAAGAATTGAGTTATGTATGAAAAATAACAAACTTAAAAGGATTCTTTCATAAATGATATATTTTATCCTTCGCATCATATTATTCATACAACATCCTTTCTCCATATCATCTAATCCTTTGCATTTAAGGCATTACACTATCATTATTACCTTATTTGATTACACATAATATGAGTTTACTACATATCGTTGTAACTGATATGTAATGGTTTCAGTAAGTTGAAATCATTTCAAATTAAGATATCATGTTATCACAATGTTTAATTCTACCTAAAGTGGAGCTAACCATTCTATTATGAAGTCTACAAACCTAGTAGAACTTCCATCATCTTAGCTCCTTCCTATTTCAAAAACCCTGTGAATCATTGTGATAAGTTATGACAAATAGGAAAAGTATGAAATCAAACATTTCTTTTCACATTTTAGGTTGTGATGGGTCTAATAGTAAGGTATGAACCATATGGCTTTGATTGTGGACTAATCCAAAATGTGAGTGAATATTTTAGAAGGATGGATAGTTATCCTTTTTCCAAAAATTCACAGGTGGGAATGAGGAATTTGTTAAAACCATCAATGTTGTTAAGGCACATGTCCGCAATTTAAGGTTGAAAGTATCAAAAGGCTCCATATCTCAAGCTACCAAATTGTCATTAATAGGTGAAAGATGGTTCAAGAATTAAAAATTAAAGGATGACAATTGGAAACAATTGTTAAAGAAATTAGAGCAAGTTGTAAAATTCATGAAAGGGATTCCAAGGAAGATGTTAAAAAAGAAATGGCCGGTGTAGATTTTTACTTGCAGATTTAACAACTTATGTGATATTCTAAAACATAAGACAAGAATCTACTCTACTCAATAGTGGAAACCAAAATTGATCGATGAAAACAATAAGCAGAAAAGAAAGAATATCAATCTCACATAACACAATATTTCTATGCGGAAAGCAACTGCTAAAAACCCCGACTATCTATATTGCATTTACCAGAAGATCTGAGAAGAAAATACAATGCTTATTCAACCTGGACAATTCCTGCACTAGTACAATCTATCTCTCTGATTCACAAACCAGTCAAGCCAACACTTAGCCAATTCTGCTTCCTGCCAAGCCCCTACTTCCTTGCACAATTACTGAGAGAATTAGCTCGTATTTAATTTGGAAATCCACTCTCCATAATTGTGCAATCCATCCATAGGCCCTGAATTGATTGCATGCACCATTTGTACAACTCAGAAAATTATACAACTGATAGTACATTGTCCCTGAACTCTAACGTAAAATGGGTCTTCCTCTGAACTGACATGCATGAGTTATTTGAGTGAATCTTCAGTTAACTGGTGTGGTACTGAGGATGCACTGGTGCCCGTCCCCACTACTAGACCTCCTACTAGTCCCTCCAACAGTTAGAACTAGTTTAACTGTTTATCACTCAATTAGATTGAGTTAATTAATTACAACTCAAAAGAACTCAACCTAGGTCCCTAAAATTTAGGGATCACTATACATGACTCTAGATAGACTTCCAACTTGAATTTCCTAAGTCAATTTAACTTAATTAACTATTACAAGTTGCTATGAGAATAGAATTTCGATTTAATTCACAATTTAATTCAAGAACAAATTAAATTGGAATTTCTTGTTACTATTTTTAACATCTTGACATTTTGTTTATAATTCAAAAATATATTACCTGGGAGAGAAGACATGGTCTTGCCTTTTTCTATAATATGAGGCTACTCATGTATTTTTAAGTTGATAAAAATACAAATTTGCCTTTTTATTTACTTAGTGCATTAAAGAAAATGGAAAAGGATATATAAAGAAACCCTCAAAATTCGAAAAAAAAATTATGCATCATTTTGGTTTAGTCAAAATTCTAGTGGAAGATGAATTGCAAAAGAAGAACAATATGCATCATGAATTTTTAGTTAGAAACAATTTCCCAAAAACCCTAGTGGAAACAGAGGAACGAATTAAGAACCCTAGCTTTGATAGAATCAAGGGTTTGAATTCAAAGAAGAAAATAACAAGGGGTTGAAAGAGGAAAAGTACAGAAGTTGAACCTGAAGTTTAAAATGAATTTTAAACCCTATAAAGGAGAAAAGCATTCCAAAAGCCCCAAGAACTAAAAATTCACAAGATAAAGTTGTCAATTCACCCACGGAAGAGGGAAAGAAACATGTGAAATCACGGGTTACAAAGGCTACAAAGAACAAGGTAGCTAAAACGAGGAAGATAAATATCCCTTCGATGTGATCCCTCCTCTAGAGAGGAGAGCCACATGAAGTATGATAAGGAGCAAAGAAAACCATAAAACTGATGAATATGTGTGTGGAAAGTAAGTGATTTAAATTGAAGATTCCTTTGAGGAATTGAGTGTATAGGATGATTTCTTGAAATTTTTGGTAAGAAAGTTCAAAATGAAGTCCACCTCGAAGACTTTACCATATCCTAATACAGTGATAACAACAAAACTTAAAGCCTTTATATTTATGGACATGGAAGAAAATTTTACAATTGGGGATCCTATTACAGATTCACCAACTAAAGAATATTTTTTAAGGAAACATATCATGCACCAAGTACATCAAATATACATCAAGTGAGTAAAATTGATTAATGAATAAATTAGAGATCCAAAAGCTCGAGTTGGTAAATGAGTACATCAAGAATGAAAACAAAAATAACTCAAGACCAGTGTTGAAAAATTGCTAAAGGAAAGAGAACAATTGAAAGTAGAAAGGAAATTATTAGTCAAGCAAGCCAAACAGTGGTACAAAAAATCCAAGAAACAAAAATGAGAAATATGAGGCTTAAAATTAAGCTAAACATATAGAAACAAAATAATAAGGCTAAGACCTCTTGCTTGGACATCTTACTTGATGCTTCAATACATATTGAAAGTCTGTTGCACAACAATTTTGAAATTTTGCAGAGGAAGAAGACAATATTTTGCGTGTAGTAAGAGGAATTTTGTTGCATGAGGACATACAACACCTTCCATATGGGGGAGATGTTGGGTTATTGCTTCAACAATGTTGTCACTCTTTTTACCATGTTTTTCCTTCTAAAATGCACAATTGACAATGTATTTTACTTCATCTCCATTCTATTATGCCATAAAAGCCTACCATTTATAGCACAATATATCAAGGAACAATTTTCAAGGTAAAGTATTTATTTTATGCATTTTCCATATTTTAATAGGTAACTTGTATTATAAATCATTTTCTAATAAGGCACTATAGGAATCTTATATTCTACTATGACTATATCTGTAGCAAAATATGTGGTAGGCTCATTATTTTTTATAGTTGCAAGTATTTAGAGGAGGAACCATGACTTGGAAAAAATGACAAATAGCTTGGAGATAGATATATGTTCACCAACCAAGTTTTAAAAGCAAGTATACAAGTAGCAAGAGGAGTCAAAGTTTAAACTCAATAGGGAACCATTTTGTGATAGTATACCAATGCAGATCTAAACATATCAAAAAAAAAAATCAATTAAATATATCTGCATGGGTTTCATTCAACTGTTAAGATTGTAACAAAGGAAATGTTAATAAAAAATAATATTACATTAGAAATGTTTTGTTCTATAGTGGAAATCTATTTACAAACACATGGGATCAGGGATATAATGATATTAGTAAATCATTTTTAAAGGAACCTTTATATTTTATATGTTGAATTCATGCTTGTATTGAGAGGAGGGATGAGTGAGTATAAGACAATTTTTTACTTATTTAAACATTCATGGGTCATAAGCTAACAATTTCATATGCAAAAGATGGAACACGATATACAAGTGAAAAAATATTTATAATAATTCTTTGTAGGTACCAAACTATTGCTATAAATCCCCTCATTGTCAAGAATTTGTAGGCACCAACCTACTAGAGACACCAATCCCCACTACTATAAATATTCGTAGGCACCAACCTACTTCATTGAGTTTGCTTGCTACTTATGCCATCACCAAGTTTCCTAAATACTTCTTCCTTCACCGGGTCTAATTATTTCTTTGTCCTTCACCGGGTCTGCTTCTCTCGAAACTTGTTGTTTTTGGCCTCTTCCCAAGAATGAACTTATACAACATGTCATGTATCTAATTTTACAAATCTAATTCTGAAGTTTTTACCTAAGGAACTTCTATATGTCTCCTTGGATCTCAGAAAATTGCACAGATTGAGGTATTTCTATATGTATCCATAGGTATTTTTTGAATTATATTTCAGGAGCATTCATGAACCCTAACTTCCTTAGAGCATATCACTGAAACAATTTTAAACCAATGCCTGGATTTTTTACCACATGTACACAAAGATCTCACCTTTATCTCCTCAAATTTTCATAGCCACATGTACACAAAGACATTTCCTCTATCTCCTCAAAATTTCATGGTCACTTGTACACAAAGATCTTGCCTCTACCTCCTCAAATTTTCATGGTCTAAAACATCCGAGAAGAAAAGTTATAGAGAAATTGCCAATATTAATCACTCACTCCACAAAGCACATTTTTTCTCCACATTTAAAATCCCAAGAGTATTCCCCAGCCTCTTTTGCAAAACTCGGATCTCCTCTTGCTTGGATGATCTTCAAATTCACTCATCTATCCTTTATTTATAGTTTTTCTATGTTCACTTATGTGGTCAACTTGTAAAACTAGTTGGGCCAACCTATACTTTCTAGCTAAGTCGCCCTGACAAAATATTTCATATCTCCTCATTCCTTTGGAGTTAGAGGGAGTGCCATATATTTTTGGAAAGGTCTCAGAATATGCCATTCAACCATGTATCTTATGCTCCCATTTGACCTAAGAATTTAGATTAAAAAGGTCTTCAATGATAGGGTATCCAAATTGGGCATCAAAATCCCAAAAACAATATGTCCAACAAGCTTTGTCTTACAATATTTATCTTTGATGTATGTCATATCCCCTATATTTCACATTAATAACAAAGATATTTCTGACAATATCCTTTTTCATTGATGGCAACCCTTAAGAAATTATGTAGAATATTGTAATACTCCCTCTGTCTTCAAATCTCTTTGTGTCTGCAATTCTTCCTCTGTCTATAACTTCTCCCCCTTTGACATGAATGGAAAAAGGATACTCGCCTTAAGATTTTTCTTCTATTTACTAATGATATGAGAGGGATATTACTCCCAGGTTATGTATGAGATATTCAAATGTTTCTCTGGGAAGAGGTTTGGTAGAAATATCTGCAACCTATTCCTTGTTCATGGTAATGTATTCCATCTTGACACTTTGTTTAATTGTCTATTCTCTTAGCAAGTCGTACTTGATAGGAATATGTTTTGTCTTTGAGTGCATAAAAATGTTTTTTGAAATGTTGATTACACTTGTATTTGTTGATTTTTCAAAGTCACCTAAATTGATAATTACTTCTAATGATTTAATTATTTTCATATTATTATTCATCATTAATCAATTATATAGAAGACATAAACAATACAAACATTTAGGACAATAGGATCATAAATATACATCCAAACAAGAAACACAAATATCCACCCTCAGAAAAACCACATGGGAGAAAATACCCAACAACCTTTTTCTTAGATAAATCGTTCAATTCAACAAGAGATACAATCTGAACTTTTGTCAAAATCAAAGTCAAACTGACCACAAATACACCCAATTCAAACGTGGTCAGCTAGAGACAAATTTAGCCTCCTAAAATTTTTGCCTCCTACCTCAAAAATTGGTGTGTTGCTGCCACAGGGAATTTCAGTCTACTTAGAGATGGTCTACCCAGATTTGTTCTGCATAGAAACTTGACTTGCTCTTTTACTTTGGTCTTCCCTCATCTCTCTTCTCCTTTGCTTGAACATAAGCGATATGAATTGCCTTTCAAGTGATGAGGTCTAATGTATATATATAGTGATTGGATGAACCCAAATAGGTGTGTCTATAGGGGCAGGCTGACTTGATCTTTAGGAGGGTCGACATGATATTTTTGGAGCCAAAAATTAAAATTTATAAATTTAGAATTCCCTTTCGTTTGAAGCCAACATGAAGAACATGTCTTATTTGAAGAGCTAAAACATTTAATTATGAAGACTAAAAATAGCTACAAAATTGGACACTCCCCCTTAGCTGGGGAGGTATTCATAATGACTATCTAGATATTCTCTTGTTGAAAAAATTATCTAAGAAAAGATATAACAATTCATCATCAACATCAACCGCATTTGATTACCTGGTTAGCAACTCTGACTCATGGTAAATCAATAGCATCAACTAGTTACGATAATTCTGGTCGGTACCTTTGACCTATGGTGCACCATAATCTTGGTCAGTACTTTTGATGCATGGTACATCATTAACATCAACTAGTCACCATGATTTTAGTCAGCATCTCTAATCCATGGTATAATGACTAGTCTTGGTTCACAATCATCCTCTTTAATCTCTTTGACTCATGGTGAAACCCTAGGGACAAGCTCAATCCATTTAAGAACTCTGGTCCTAAATCTGAAGGCCTCACTCTAGGTCATGATGTTAAATGGGCTCACTCAACCTATTTGGAGAGTAAACTTGAACCTGATGTTTAAAGGAACCCACTCAACTGAGTGATTATGGGCCTCTAGGACCAGCCTTCCTAATTCTTGTCAATATAATTGACACACGAAGAATGATTGTACTTTGCCGGATCATTCTCCCTAATCATGGTCAACATACTTGACCTACAGAGAATGTTTGTCTCTGATGCTATCACATCAACATTGTGGACCATTCTCCTTAATCCTAGTCAATCTGACCTAGGGAGAATGACTGCCCTTAATGCTACAATTTCATGACTCCCTCTTGTTGAGAAATACACACTCAATCACTCCAATCTTGTCCTCAAATTTTACATACTTCATCCTGGGACAGAGGCTTTTCCAGCAATCTAATTGATTATGGAAAAGTACTTGATCCATATTGCTTCCTTTTGTATCATGTCTAGATATTAGATCTCACTATTCTTTGACATATCATCATAGTCGTCACTTCCACTTAATCAAATACTCTTGTAATTAGTTTTTGAAGCCATACTACTTCTTAACTCGCCAACCAAATTGCAATATACTCTTCCTCTGCAATACTAAGTGCCACAGGTATTTGCTTCCTGCTCATCCAAGAAGTCATAGCAGAGCCCAAACTGAAACAATATCTTGATGAACTCTTTATGTCTTCTTCATTCTCTATCCAATCTAAATTTGTGTATCCTTGCAGTTGTACTTCACTATTTGAGACATATATCAAACCATAATTGATTGTGCCATAACCAACTATACCATGTTGGTACTTCAACATATGTTGAGCCACATGTCTTGGCTCGACCATAAGTTGATCGACTACTTTTTGGTTACTTGAACTGGGTGTTGTTTCTGAAACATATCTTGTTGTGGCAATCCTGGTTGCTCCCTCTGCTACTACAACTTTCTAGTTAATATAACATATTGGTTATCTAGCTAGATAATCTCAAAGATATTTCATCATCCCAAAAACCTCTAAGGGATATCAATAGTATGCTTCTTTTGGTAATCCATAAAATCTAGGTCCTTCAACTCGAACTCAGAGGTCAAATTCCTCATAAGCCAAAACAACGCTTGACTACTCTCTCTGTCACTTGAGTCCTTCTGCTTATGTCAACTAGAGCAGCTACCATTTTATGATCCTCTCCCTCTTTCTTGGGAGAACTCTCTTGTCTCAAATCTTACTCTATGTTGCCATTTGTTGTATGCAAGATCTTGTATATCTATTTGGAAGTCACCACCAACTTCTTCGTACAATCAAGGTATAATTCAAACTTGTTGATCTGCCTGCTCCCTCCGAGCTCGAATCTCATCTAGTAAAATATCTCTCAACATAAATGATTGATTCTAGAAGAGTCATATTGTCATAAGATTTGTTTCATTCTTCCGCTACTTCCATATGCTGCCAAATTCTTGGCATCCTTTACCATGTACCTGCAATCCTCACTAGGAGGCCATGAAATAATGTATTATAACCAAGAAAAAGATACAAAGATAGGAGGCTAACACATGGTAAAACAATAACAACAATAATAATCAAGAGAGATATAAGTTACTTACCTTTGGAGGATTGAGGGCAATTTTCCAGCTCCGATATTTGATCATTGCCATCTTGTAGAAATCATCCATCTGTAAAAAAATTTATCATCAAAATACTTTTTTTCTTTCCTTTCTTTGATAGGTTTTATTCATACAAAATAATCATCAATATAGGTCCAAATGTAAGGTTTTATCCACAAACCTTAGGGCTTAATATATAAGATTTTTTTTTAAGACGAAGTGCGGCTATGGTTCCAAACTGCAAAACCCTAACATCTATGCAGAAACCCTCGACGGAGGAAATCACTGCAATCACATCACACTGATCACACCTTTTAATTGGAATCATGAGTCATCTAACAGGGGGGAGAGATCCCCTCATGCTGAAATGTAGCGGCAGGGGCAACGAGTTTGCATGGAACAACAACAGGTAACCACAGCGGTCATGGTAAAGGACCCTCGGTGCTGGGAGCTCAGTGGCAGGCGGGTTTGAGAGGATAGTGCCTACCATGAGCTGCTAAGAAACCAAGATTCGTCATCTCCAATAACAAGTTGGAGGAATACATGAAGTACATGAAGGGTCAGGCCCTCATCTGCAAATTTATTGGAGTCTAGCCGACAGAGAAGGACCTAATCAAATGGATCCAACTCAGATGGCAGCCGAAGGGCCATATCAACCTCAAACTGGGAGAAAAAGGCTTCTTTACAGTGATATTCTCCAACCTGGAGGACAAGGAAAGAGTTTTTGAGGATGGGCCATATTTTTTCAAAAATGCAGGACTTTTTATGAGACACTGGGAGGAATGTTACGACCCAGACCAGGAAAAAATCCTTGTTGCCCCAACGTGGGTTCAGTTATTTTCCTTACCAGTGGATTTTTGGGACTTATAAATCTTGGAGGGGATTGGAAAATCTATTGGAACCTTTGTCAAGGTTGCAGACTCCACGAGACAAGGAAGGTATACTTCCTATGCCAGGATCTGCATCTACATGAATATCACAGAGCCACTACTGATTTCATAGAGATGGAATACCATGACGAGGTATGGCAACAACCCCTGGATTACGAGCATATACCTTTCAAATGTCAGCGTTTCCATGAATATGGGCACTTGTTCCGAGCTTGTCCACTAAACCAGAATGAAGCACATGAAGCATCTAAAGTAGATGGGGAAATGAAGGAAAAAGAAGATGGAAAGGGTTTCCAAGAAGTTCAGAGAAGAAAGAGAAATCAGAGGAATCTGGGGAACCATAGCCTAGTACAGAGTGGAAAAGGGAAACGCAACCACAACCGCTATGAAATCCTGTGGGAGGAGGAGGGAGAGGTAATCCCAAATAATACAATGGAATTAGAAAATGCCCAAAAGTATCCCTCGGAGGGGAACAAGCACAAGCGAAAGGTGGAAACGGAACATCAGGGGAAATAAACCCCCATGCAAGTGGCAGAACAAGTCCATATGGAGATTGATAGTCAGAAGGAAGATCTCAGTGTTGAAGAACAAGTGATGAAACGTCTATTGTAGGAATGGAGGCACCTAGATGAACGATTCATCCCAGACGACAAAAATCAATTGTACAAAGAAACTTTTCAATACTATAAAGCCAAGTAGGGTACAACCATCATAGATCAACTAGATCATTTGGGCTCACAAGATAGCCAAGCCCAAGATCCTGGACCCTAAGGGAAAGGAGGAAAGAAGCGAGGAAGAAGAATTTTGAACGAGTCCATTCGGATGGTAGGAGAGTTGTTGGTAAACTCTGGAAGGGTGGTGCCGCTGTCAGAGGTATTCCACCAACTCAACAACCGTTGAAATGATCATTACATCCTAGAATGTACAGGGCCTCAATAGTAGAGGCAAACAAAGGTATCTTAAGGATATATTAAAAAGAGACAAGCCAAGTATTATGATAATACAAGAAACAAATATCAATGAAAGCAAATTGAAGGAGATCCTCAAAAATTTCAAACCACAGTATGAAGTAATCACTCAGGATGTCAATGGAAGTGCGGGAGGTCTTGTTATCCTTTGGAATCCTAGAGAGATAATTTTTGAAGAATGGATTAGTTTACCGAGAATACTTTCTGGAAAATTTCGACATATCAGATCTAGAGAGTGGGTTCTCCTAAGAGGGGTTTATGGGCCTCACATTCCAGGGGAAAAGGGGGTATTTCTCCAGAATTTGACAAAGCTGAGGAATTTGTACCCAGACGATCTATGGGTAGTAGGAGGGGACTTCAACATGATAACCTCTCTAGTGGAAAAGAAGGGGGGGATAAGGCGAACAGAAGCAGATATGGAAGCTTTTAGGGACCTTATAGTGGAGCTGCACCTAGTGGACCTGCAGACAATTAATGGAGTTTATACTTGGAACAATAGATGGGGAGGAAGCCACCAGATCGCCTCACGCCTAGACAGATATCTGATCTCAGAGAAAACCATAAGCAGGGATATATTCATGGAGGCCTCGATCCTCCCTTGCATGGGCTCTGACCACTGGCCGATAAGACTGGAGGTAGACTTGAAGCTAGGGCCCAAGAACCACCCATTCTGATTTGAGGCCTTTTGGTTAAGGGATCCAAAATTGCTAAAAAAAAATTGAAGACTAGTGGAGGAACAATGAAGAGAAAGGGAGGAATTGCATGCACACCTTTCAACTAAAGCTGAAGGAACTTAAACATAAGATAAGGAAATGGAATAAGGAAGAGTTCGGGCATATTATGAAATACCAAAACCAACTGACTAATAAAATCAAGGAGTTGCAACAACATATCATCCAGGAAGGAAGAATAGATAACCTAGTGAAAGAAGAAGGCCAACTAATTAACCAGTTGGAGGAAAGAAGAAAGCAGGAGGAGATATTATGGAAGAAGAAATCAAGGGTTAACTGGCTACGGGAAGGAGAACGAAATACATCTTTCTTCCACAAATCCATGATTCAACATAGGCAACATAATCGAATCTACTCCTTAAAAGATGTTGGGGGGAATCGAATGGTACAACACGAGGATATGGAGAAGCTGTTGGTGGATCATTTCAAAGATCTCCTCACTGAACCACCTAAGGACTGCTCAGAAGCTATACAAAGGATTACAAGAAATATTCCTCAACTCATATCAAGAGATCAGAATTTAGCCCTGATGCGAGCAGTCACGCTGGAGGAGGTCGAAGAGGTAGTAAAAGGAATGCAGAAAAATAAGGCCCCTGGCCCAAATGGTTTCACAGCGGAATTATTCCATGCAGCTTGGAGCTTCATGGGATAGGACATATTGGAGGTGGTGGAAGAGTCACGCTGAAATCAGAAGGTATGCCCTAGCCTAAACGCCACTTTCATTGCTTTTATTCCAAAAACCTCGAAGTCTGAAGATCCACAAGGGTTCTGACCCATTGCCTTATGCAATGTAATATATAAAATCATAGCCACTGTGATTGTAAAGTGTCTCAAACCCCTGCTACCCAACCTCATATCACCTGAGAAAACTAGATTTGTGGAAGGAAGACAGATCCTAGATGGATTTGTAACTTCACAGGAAATAGTGCACTCGCTAAAGACGAGAAAACTTCTGGGCATGATGATTAAGTTGGACCTCTCTAAATCTTATGTCCGTTTAAGCTGGGCATACCTAAATAACATTCTTAAGGCCTTTGGGTTTGACCAACACTGGATAAACTAGATCTATGCTATGGTATCCTCCCCTGTGTTTTACATTCTGCTCAATGGCTCCCCTTCTCCTACCTTCAACTCCTCCTATGGTCTTCGACAGGGGGACCCTATCTCCCCTTTTCTCTTTAGTCTTGTGGAAATGATCTGCCCATCACCCACCAACAATTCGTTGATGATATCATGTTATTTTGCCATGTTTTATTGAGAGAATCTCATCAAGTAAAAGAAGTCTTGCACACCTTCATGGAGGCATCTGGGACAATGATCAACAATGAAAAATCTTGCATCTTCTTCTTTAACACCCTGGGTAATGTTCAGTCCTACCTTGCCCGGATCCTGGGGTTTGGTATTGGATCCCTTCCTTCTAAATATCTGGGAATGCCCTTGTCAGTGAATTCCTTGAAGACTTCTTGTTGGCAATCCATGCTCCAAAAACTCAGTGGAAAACTCAGCAGTTGGTCCTTTAGATTCCTCAACCTAGCGGGCAGGACAGTCCTCCTCAAAGCAGTACTTCAATCCATTCCGATTTATCAACTTTCAAGAATGGAAGCCCCAAAAATGACCTGCTCCAAAATGGTGGACATCTTTAAAAAAATTCTATGGGGAGGTACACAGTAAGTAAAGAAGTGGGCTCTGGTGTCATGGCCTAATATCATAAAAAAAAATATGGAAGGGGGCCTAGGTCTCAAGGACCCCTTTACTCTAAACCAAGTAATGGGAGCGAAATTATGGTGGAGGTGGATAGGAGGAGGGATGGACCTCTGGAAACAAATATGGACACGAAAATATAACATGTCAGTGATAACAAAATATATTCTCAGATATCGGGACCCCTCCAAAGGATCGGCAATTTGGAACTTGGCAGCCCAAAATAGGTACCTCATTCAGCAGCATGCTTTCTAGGAAATATGTAATGGAAAAACGAAATTGTTATGGCAAGACTCTTGGAAACAAAGAGAGCGATTGCTTGGAAGGAAAGACTTGAGGGACATATTTATATACACCAGTGGCGGGAACCTCCATACGTCTGATCAATTCTGGAAAGAAGGATGGGCAGAGGAAGGTTGGAGGAGATGGAAGAGGCAATCAGACTGGCCACATGAACCCACATCAAAACAATGGAACCGGCTGGACAAAGAACTTGAATCCAGAAAGTTAACCACCCTCAATGGCCCAGATATTCTTAGATGGGGATATACCACTAAAGGCACCTTTACTATAAAAGAGGCATATGATTTACGGATGGGGAGTGATCTGGAAGGGAAAAACTTGATCTGGAAAAAGATATGGAAGGGAGGGTGGTGGCCGAAGGTGACACACTTCTTATGGCTGGTAAGTAGAGGTCGCATTTTAACATGGGACCAGCTCCAAAGAAGGGGGTTCCATGGTCCTTCGTTCTGCTTGTTGTGCAAACAACACAACAAAGACCTTGAACACATGCTCAACAACTGTCAATTTGCATAACAAAAATGGCGACATCTGCAAGAATTATTTGGAAGAATGGACCGGGATAACCACAACCTTTGTGAAACAATACTCCTCTTTAGATCCAACATATTCTCCAGCCCTATGGTAAATAGAGCATGGGGGTTGGCTTTGGGACTAACTCTATGGGCCATATGGAAGGAGCGGAATCGTCGAATCTTTAAGAACCAACCTCTGCCCCAAGAGAAATTTTGGGAAGGAGTCCTCCAAAACATCTGGGAAACAATCCTAGTGAAACAATTGCATCAAAAGGACTGGCAGGTACCCCCCTAGGAAGCACAAATCTTGCAGAGGTTGAATCTATCACCAACATGATAGCCCCCTCATCTTGGAAGAAAATCAGGTTGGGAATGACATCACTTGACCACTTCACAACTCCAGTGGAGGGGTTCATAAATTTTAGTTTCGTTGGTGCCTCAAAGGGAAACCTAGGGTTGGCTAGACTGGGTGGTCTCTTCAGGGATCCCCAGAACAACACCTGACTAATTTATGCTGACTATTGTGGGTATGCCAGTAATAATGAAGCTGAATTTGTTGTTGTCAAACAAGGCCTACAAATAGCTATTCGAATGGGATATAGAAATATCATGGTGGAGGGTGATTCCAGCCTGGTCATTAACACGATGACAAAATTGAACCATGGTACCAAATGGGATAAGCTCAACCACAGTTGGAGAACTGCCAGACTAATCCAAGAAATAGGAGAGTTGATTCACAATTTTGACTACATAATGGTCAATCATGTCAGACAGGAGGGCAACAAAGCAGTGGATTTCCTAGCCAACTGGGGATGCAGTCACCAAAATGACCCTATCAAGAAAATATGGCCAATACAACCCTGGGATGAACATTACCAGGCCCTGGAAGAAATATTGGAGCGGGATCAGAGGTAAAGCTTTCAGCATGGCCAACGAGTAGGCCAAAAACCCAATCGGGATGTGAGCCCATAAATCACTTCATTAAGGCCAAGTTAATGGAATGTACCATGAGATACAAAAACACTGCCAACCACACGGTTGAGGCGATGGGTGCGGTGACCCTTTGCATGATGATGGACAAAGTATTAAGGAAAGGTGGCAACGAGAGGAGGGAAAGAGTTTTAGTCTCTAATCACCCCGGAGAGAAGTGTAGTGAGCACCATAACGACCAAGTGCAAGGAGACTGGAGCAACAAGCAGGTGCAGCAGCTCCACGAGCAACAGAGAACCCACTATCTGCAAGCAAAGGAAACCGGGTATGTAATTGGCATCCTCTCTCATCTCATTATGTTGCCTTGTTTCTGGTTTCATCTACGGGAGATGGAAAGAAAATTGGGGAAGGGGTGTAGGGATGATAGGGGATGGGGGCGTAGGCTAGTAGCGATAACCTACTTCTGCCTTTGTAATCCTTCGAGCATCCTAACCACCTCCCTTTGTTTTGAGATTCTCTTATCCCGTATGGGAATTATGTTGGTATTGGGCAGGGAGCATAGTGTAGGAGCATGCAGTTGTGTCACTAGAAAATCTTGGGGGTCTGGGTATGGGGATATTGTCTACCTATACACCCACATTCTGGGAGGAAACCTTTGTCTTTTGGCCATGCATAGTCAGAGGGGGGATTGCAGGGACCTGGGAACTGGGGAGAAGGAGGAGAAACGTCGTGGACATGAAACCTGGCAGGGAATTGAGACTGGCTATGATAGAACGGGAAGGAGGGGGGATGAATGTTGTGTTACGGGGCTCAGGGATAGTTGGCCACCTATGTTGGGCACCCATTATGCTAGTCAGGCTGGCAGCAAAGGGCAACTCAAACAGGTTGGGCTGATGGTTGGAGGGAAATTGGGCCACTATAACTGGCACTGGAGGGATAATGCATGCATGAGTGATGTTAAGGGGGGGCTTCAATTGGGACCTAGACCCACATGTGCGGGGCATGGGCAGGGCTAATATGTGTATCCTGTCTGCGACCATGAGGGGAATTCAACTGCAAGTATCAAGGGGTATTTGAAGTTGGGGGGATGGAGCAACATAGTTTTACCACCCATGTACATGAATTGTGCAGTAACACAATGAAGATTAATTGGTCAATTGAATGTCTTGTATGCAAAGCAGGCCCGTCGCATGGTAAACCCACCCCAACATAAGGAAATTCCAGGATTGGCCAGGTCACAGTTCGTAAACCGAATTATCCGCCTCACACTACAAAGGGCTAGGTCGGTGAGATCATGGCACAACCAGCAAAGGCTCAAGATTGAGGTAAGAGGTCACGAGAGGCAAAGCATGACATGAAACTTGGCTCTTTGGGTGTTCGACCAGGTCAGAAGTCTATTGAGTGTTTAATCAGTGAAGCAGCAACCGCCTACCGGGAGGGAACCAATGAAGAAATTAGAAAATTGTTAGAAGAATGGGAGGCAGACATGAAGCAGGAGAGTGAGATGGATACGGAGTTGGAGGACTAGAGATTCCTCATCCCAAATCCTGGGAACACAAGAGGGAGAATCACCTAGTTCAAACAGACCCTCTACTTGTATTGGTTGATGAAAACCCTGTTGGGAAAGGCGATGGAGCAGAACTCGGTAGGTATGGTAGTCACAGTCCAAGGAATGCCAAACTACAAGCAAGAATTTCATAAGGTGCAGTTCCAATTGCATAAACAGGACATATGCCTTGGTCAAATTAAGCAGTATCTACCATGCATTCTAGTTCTTCCTAGATTGAATTCCAAAGATCCAGCCCCGGTTGAATCAACATCAGCTAAACAACATGATTAACATGCCTACTTACTGATAATTTTGTTTATATATGAGGCTAGCTTTTAAATTTGTCTATGCATTTACATATGGATGTAGAACTCTAGAGTATAGAAGTGGATAGGAAACTGAAACTTATATTGCTTGGATAGAGAGACTTAAGATTTTTTGCTATTATATGGCATATAATGCGGATAGATGGCCAACATACTTGGTTTCTGATTGGGCAAGTTAAGGCCACCTAGCCAGTTCTATGTGGTGTTAATTTTATTTATATTAATGAAAAAGGAGGATCTACCAAGCTTAACAAAATTATATATATATATATATATATAAGATTTATTTGTCTTCTAGAATTAGCAACCCCTAGTCTTACAATTCTCATTTTGCAAGTCCTGAGTACTTTGTAATATGCAAATTATCTTTTTTGTATCCAAATATACAAAAATGAATTCCATGGTGTCATCAAACAATCAAAGATGTTTCGTCTTGATATCAACATAAGTGAAGAAAAAATGTCCTCCAACAATCGTCAAATATAGTAAGTAGAACTAAGGACTTCAAGAAGCGTGAGCAACATCTCGAATTTCTTCAAAGTCATTAGCAAATTCCGTCCATAGATATGATTGGTCTCAACCCTTTTCAAACTCGTTTCCTTCAAAATTAATTTCAATTCTAGAACTGACTTAGTCTGTCGGGTAACTTGGCTTCTTAGAAATCATTGTAACAATGGTAACAATGTCTTTGTTCTTTAAGATCAATATAGTTTCCAAGAATGTTGAACAACTCAGCCTCTTTTGCATTTTAAACACCCTTTTAAAAATTTGAACTCAAGACATTTGAGCTAAGTGGATACAATGTATGATTTGTCTTAACAAGTAACATTAAAAAGATCATCTTTAGATTTAGCATATTTAATAGCTGAACTTCTCGAAGGTTGAATAACTTCTTCAAAATATTATCATGGAAACAATTTGTTTTCTTGGCTTGGGCAACCTTATTTTCATTTTGGTGTTCTTTCTTAACACCCTCTTACTCAAACAAGAACTTCCTTGGTAAATTGGTTAGAGATTAAATCAAAATTGTGTACCATATCTCAGTCAATATAGTCATAATCATACTGGTGCAATGCAAGATATATCATTTTATTACAAGGTACGGGGCATTATAGACTTGCAACTTTAGGGTAGCACTGAACACAAAGGAGATGTTCTACACAAGTTACTGATTTCAACCTATATCATATTTTAGTAAATCAAACACACTTGATAAATTGTCCAAACTCAAGGTTTACTCTATTGTTTCTTCCAATACTAAGAAATCCTCAATTTTTGATGACACATTTTGTACACATAAATTTTCATCCTTCAGGGCATACAGAGATCAACCCTTACTTCATCGAACTAGAGATCACTACAAACTTCTTAACTAGACCTATACATGGTCTTTATTGATAGAGATACTTTATGTTGAAAAGTGATCATTGAGGTCTAAGAATGTTGCCAAGGAAAAACTTCAAAAAAAAATATTGTGATGATACTTACCTCACATTCCAAGGATTCAAGGAGGCATAAAACTTTATACTTAGCTTTTGAACACCCCAACATTGAGTGTATTTTTCATGAAAAAAATCAAGCACAATATGTCTTGTTGAAACACTTCAATCTTATCAACTGTGAAATGCCACTGCTACTCAAGGATTTTGAGGGAGGCTCCTTTTCGAGACAAAAATTTACTAATATAGTATGTGCAAACAAACTTTAGTTGGCTTTAAACACAAGAGACACCTTGTTGGTTTTTCCACAAAGGTATTTCAAGCTTTTTCTAGGGCTCGACATTATCATAGAATTCAAGCAAATCATCTAATGCCTTACATCCTTCCATAGTAGGTTGAATTTGAGGTTTGTTAGGCCTCTTTCCACTATTTGGTCCTCTCCGCTTTGCACAGAATAAAACTGGCTTTTTCATACATAATTTTAGTGGTCCTTCCTCCTTATTTCGACCTAGACATAGCACAGATTATCCACAAGTAATTTGGCCTTGCTTCCAATCAGAATCAACCCTCTTCTCATCACATATCAAACCATAATCTTTTTCTTTTCTTCTAAGTGCAACTTGACTTTGAGGATACTCCAGTGACTAGTCTTCAAAAACCATCTTTCTCTTTTGGGTTGCTCTTACACCATAGCTCTGAAACCAGGTTGACTTTTTGAAGTCTTCTAAATTGATAATTACTTATAATTATTTAATTATTTTCATATTCCTATTCATCATTAAGAAATTATACAGAAGACATCAACTATGGAAACATTTAAGAAAGCAGGATCATAAAGAGAAAACCAAACAAGAAACACAAATACTTACCCTAGGAAAACCCACATGGGGGAACCCACTAACTTTTTTTCTTAGAGAAATCATCTAATTAAACAAGAGATACAATCCAATTTTTTTGTCAAAATCAAAGTCAAACTGACCACAAATATACCTAGGTCAAACCTGGTCAACCAGAGACAAATTTGACCTCTTGAAATTTTGGCTTCCTGCCTCAGAAATTGGTTTGTTGCTGCCTTGGGGACTTTCGGTTTATTCATAGATAGTTTTCCTAGATTTATTTTGCCCAGAAACTCAACTTGATCTTTTACTTTGATTTGCCCTTGTCTCTCTTCTCCTTCACTTGAACAAAAGTGATTTTAATTGCCTCTCAAGTGATGAGGTCAAATTTATATATATAGTGATTGGATGAACCTGAATAGGTGTGTCTATAAGGTCAGGTCGACTTGATCTTTAGGAGGGCCAACATCATATATTTGGAGCCAAAAAATCAAATTTAGAACTTCAAAATTCCCTCTCTTTTGAAGAAGACATGAAGAACATGTATTATATACATTTAAAGGACTAAAACAAATTAATTATGAAGACCGACCATAGCTACAAAATTCAATAATATTATCACAAACGATTGAGATTGGTTCTTCATATTATACCTTGCTACCCTTCAGTGTCTACTTCATCCAAATAACTTGCATGCAACATGTTGTTGCTGCAATGTATTCAACTTCAGCTATGGATAAAGAGATTCAAATTTGTTTATTGCTTAATCATTATATTAGAAAATATCTCAGAAATAATGCTCCTCCACTTGTACTCTTTTTTCATCAACACTACCTACCTAATATGCATATGTATATGCTGTTAATATCAAGTATTTGCTTCTTGAATACCACAAGCCAAAGTCTAGTGTGCCCTTTAAATACCTGAATATTCTTTTTATAGCTTGCACATGTTTCTCCTTTGGTGTAGATTGAAATCATGTAACCAGGCTTATTACATGCATGATGTTTGGTCTTGATGTTGTCAAATAGAGTAGGCTACTAATCATTGATCTGTACAAAGTCTGGTTTTCTTTTGAGGATTCATTATCTTTGCTTAATTTTCATCTTTTGGCCATGTGTGTACTAACAGGTGCATAGCTCTCCATTCCAAAAAAAAATCAACATCTCTTTGATGTACTTAGTTTGGGAAAAGAATATGCCTTTGCTAGATTAAACAACTTGCAAATCTAGAAAGAATGACAATTCTCCAAGCATGGACATTTCAAATTCTTTTTGCTTTTCTTTTAAAACCTTTGGATCATTTCGTCAACATCACTTCCAAAAATAACATCATCTACATAGACCATAATGATTAAAAAAAAATCATTATCGAATTTGATGTAAAGGTTGTTGTTTGCAACTCCTCTTTTCAAACCTTGTTGTTGTAAATATTTGTCAAGTCTTAATACTGAGCCATAGGAGCTTGTTTTAGTCCATAAAGTGCTTTCTTCAATATACATGCATAATATTCACTTTCTAATAGCATAAATCCTTTTGGTTTTTCAATATATACCTTTTCTTTTAAGTTTCCATTTAGAAAGCATAACTTGATATATATTTGATAGACTTTGAAGTTCTTGAAACGTGTAGATGCTAAGAGAATTATGATCTTTTCTAGCCTTGCAACTGGAGGAAAGTTTTCTTCAAAATCAATACCCTCAACTTGAGAATATCCTTTACAATCCAATCATGCTTTATTCCTTACTGCTTCTCCATCCTCATTCAACTTATTTCTGAAGACACATTTGGTGCTAATCACATTCTTGTTTTTTTCTCTAGGCACAAGTTCCCATGTATCATTACTTTCAACTTGATTCAACTCTTCTTCCATAGCACTAACCCAATGCTAATCTTCACTAGCTTGTGTCAAGTTATTAGGTTCTATTTTGGATAGCATAGGAAAGTTTGCTTGCTTCGTTATACTTGTCAATTTTCTTCTAGCCTGGACTCATGTATCTTTATTACCAAATATTTGGTTTTTTAGATGATTCTTTTGGACATATTTGGATGGAGTATTTGGATTTTGATGTCTCCTCTTCTTGTTCTTTCTCTTCTTCTTCCATTTTTTTCTCTCTATTTATTGTCTCTTATGGATCTCCACTTGTTGATGACTTTTCCATTTGAGGCATTGCTTCATCCACTCTTACGTCAATAATTTCCACCACCTTGCATAGTATTTTGTTGTGACATTTGTAGGCCTTTCTTCTAGATGCATACCCAAGAAAGATATTTTCATCTATTCTGAAATCAAATTTTCCTAAATTGTCTTCATTTGTCTTTATATAGCACTTGCTTCCAAATAATTTGAAGTATTTGACTGCGACTGGTCTACTATTCCATAATCCATAAGGACTCTTATTATCATTCACTCTAATTTTTGCTCTATTCAAAATGTAAATTGTCATGCTTAATACTTCTTCCCAAAATGTGTCTAGTAGTTTAGCCTCATTCAACATTATTTTGGCCATTTCCTATATTGTTGTGTTCTTCTTTTCTACAACTCATTTTTTCTGTGGAGTACTTACCACTGAAAAATGTCTTTTGATCCCATGACTTAAACAAAATTCATTTAATTCATTAGAGGTAACAAAATTCATTTAATTCATTGGAGATGAACTCATCTCCTCTATATAATATTAAGTACTTGAATTTTATATCAATTTCATTTTCAACCTAGGATTTGAAAGCTCTAAACTTCACAAACACTTCATATTTTTCTTTAAGAAATGTAACCTATGTCATTCTTGTATAATCATCAATAATTGCCACCTATTAATGTTTGTGTTCTTGCTGGCCCACAGAGCTTTATATAAACAAGTTCCAATGGCTTTGATGATGAGTACTCCTTTGTCTTGAAGCTAGCCCTAGTTTTCTTCCCCTGTTGACATGGCCTACAAATAGCATTAGTAAGTTTTGATATCTTTAGAATATTTCATATTGCTTGTGTCTTGTTGAGTTTTACTAGATTGTGAAAGCTTCTATTCCCATCCTTCTATGACATAACCAATGTTCATACTATTGTCCCATACAACATTTTTCTCCTTTAACTTCATCTAGAACATATACATTACTTGAGTTCCCATGATCATTTGCTAATTTTCCTGATCTTGCTTTCCTTATCTGACATCCTTTAGGACGAAATGTGAGATCATATCCTTCATCACACCTTTGACTGACACTTAGAAGATTGTGTTTTAAACCATCAAGGAATAAGACAATTTGTGTTTTAGTCTTTCCATTATCAACAATAATTGTTCATTTTCCAACTATCCTCACTAATTCATTATCTACGCAAGTAAAATTGCCTTCTTTTTCTTCTTTTAGAGTGAGAAATTTGCTTTGATCCCTTGTCATGTGTTAACAAAGTTACCAACTTAACGAGAACTATAACCTCAAAATGAGCGATCTATCCTTAAAAAATCTTATTTTTGCACCAAAAAACATGGAAAACACCTCAAAAATTAAAGTGTTGATGTTGCATCAACTTCTTCTACTTTTTTTTTTTTGTTAAAAAAACAAAAAAAAAAAAAAAACAACAACAACAACATTTTTAAAAACCAAAAATTTAGTGCAATAAACATGAAAAAACACCCCAAAAATGAAAAGTGTTGATGTTGCATCAATAATTTTTTTTATAGGTCATAATTCCAAAAAATTTTAACAATGGCATTAAAAACTAAAAATTTTGTGCAATAAACATGAAAAAACACCCAAAAATTGAAAAATGTTGATGTTGCATCAATGTTTTTTTGTTGTTAAAATTTCAACATTTTTGAGTAATGACATTGAAAATAAAATATCATGACTCTGAAAAACCTTAAATTGTAATAGCTTTCTAAGATAGCATTAAAGATAAAATATAACGACTCCAAAAAACCTAAAAGGTCCAAAAAAATCCAACCATGGTGTTAAAGATAAATATCATGACTTTGAAAAACCTTGAAATTTTGACATTTTTCAACCATGACATTAAAGATAAAATATCACAACTCTGAAACATTACAACAAAAATTTAAGAATCAACCATCAAATTAGCACGTAGTGGTGGGCAACTTTACCATTCGCAATGAAAACTTAAAAAGCAACCATCAAATTGACACACAGTGGGTGCGGACTTGATCCATTGTAACGAAAACTTAAAAATTAACTAATAAATCGACACATAGTGGGGTCAGTTTGCTAGTTGAGCATCGACACATAGTGGGGTCAGTTTGCTAGTTGAGCATCGACACATAGTGGGGTCAGTTTGCTCATTGAGCATCGACACTGTTAGTGTCGGTCTTGAAGCCCTCCATCAGTGATCAAAGCTCTTTGCATTTGCATAGGTAGGTGTCTCATCAGTGTCAAATTTTGCATCCCGTTAGGTATGCCATAACCCTGATGGAGGAGCTGGTTTATTTATACCCCTCTTGGTTTGCTGGATCAGGTCATATCAGTCATTAATCTCTTTCAAGCTTGTCTTGTTTTGTCTTGAGGTCAAAGTCCTAGGTCTAGGGTTTTGGTCATTTATCTCTGCAAGGTCATGTCTTTGAAAGTCCTTAAGTGCCCAGCGAGCCAGAGGGAGGATTGTAAACATGTTTCTTTGATATTTTCATCATGTACAGTTCATTTTTAACCTTGGATTTAAAAACTCTGTTTTTAAAGCCAAGGTCATGTTAAAGTTTTGTAAAAAGAATGAAATTCCAAAAAGTCTTCAAAAGGGCAGCAGTAACCCTGGTCCCCTTGCCAAAGTCCCTCAGATGATCTACCTGCAAAAAGAATCAAGTCAAAGCACTCAATGAGTCAAATTCAGGATAAAGGAAACCAAAAATCAGTGTTATAAAGTGTCAGAAGAAAAAACATTAGAAAGTGGGTTTGTAAATGAAATTTTTTCAAATGAGACTTATAAAAGCCCAAATTCCCTCCTTTCACTCTCATTGTGCATTCTAACGCTTGCAAGAGAGATAGAGAGAGTGATTGAGAGAAAGGAGCAAAATTACAGCGATTTCGGGTAGCTGAGAGGGGCGCGACCCGTCGAGAGAGGTGCGCGACCTGTTGGGTGGTGCGCGACCCGTCCAGAGCCCTTCTGCAGTTCAAAAAATCAACGTGCGCGACCCGTTGGGCGGCCTGCACGACCCGTTGAACCGCTTGGCTGCAAACTTCAAGGAAACTTCCCTAATCTTCTTCCAAATCACCGAATTTGCTCGAGGTAGGTGCTCTAATCATGGATTAATTGCTGGTTATGATGGTGGATGCCATGAACATGTTAAAATGATTAAAATTTTGCAAGTGGAACTCCTTATATGGCTGCAATGTTAATGAGCAAATGGTGCTAGGGTTTATGTTGTTTCAAGTTATTTTTCCCTTTGGTTTGTTTCCCTCCTTTCCCTTTCACTCACATTTATATGTTCTTCTCTTTTCCCATTGTATTTTACAAATAAAATGCAAATCTTTCCCCATCCTTAATGACTAAAAATGTAAACCCTACCCCTTTCCCAAAGCATACAAAACCCTAATTTCCCTCTACCATATACATGTGTAAAAATTCATGTGAAAACAAAAGAAAATGTTGATGAATATATCAGCAGGTTTTGTGTATGGTTTCCCTATTTCCCCTATTAATACATGTATGCATATTCCCATGTTCACTTTCATACATGTTTTTTCCCATATGTAATGATCTTTGCAAATGATTTCCCTATTACAAATATGTGTTCTAATATGCATAATGATTTGCAAAATTTCCCTTGAAATTCCCTCTTATATTTATATATTCCCATTCCTTATCAAAGAATCCCTCCCCTAACATTTCCCTCATGTCTTTTTCCCCTTGAAACAGCATAGATTTCAGCACTTTTTGCAGGCAGAGACAACAATTCAGTTTGTCCACTTTGCTCCTAAACCATGTCAGAAACTGAAACTTATGAGCAAAGTGATGACCATTCATCATCTACAGAGGCTGAGGAACAGAGGAGGCCTCGTAAGGGTGGTAAGGGTGGACATCATAAGCGATAGGAGCCCACCTCTTTGGCAGAATTACAGGCTTGTCCCATGGCAGTGACTTGTTTTCAGTATATGTCTTGTTATGATTTCTGTGAGAGGATTTCCCGGATTCAGCACCATAGAGAGTTGGCCCGCTTATTTGTTTTACACCTCCATGATGGACATGTCACTCTGGCAGGGGTGAACTTTATATTGACACCCGAGGTGATCTCACAGGCTACAGGGATACCGAATGTGGGTGAGGTGTGGCCTAAGCGCAGGTTGCTAGATTTTGTTCACTTTGAGCCCTACGTCCGGCCACCATTCGTGAGACATTTGGCGGGTGTTTTTCCATTCAGATTTCTCCGGAGCGAGTATGCTCCCATCATGAGGCTTATTATGCATTATTTTACCTGTGAGGGCAGATTTTCACAGGTGTACTCATATCACATTCGCCTTTTGATGCATTTCACTCGAGTGAGGATGATGAACATCCCGGTCTTCTTTTTTCATAACATTCAGAGGATGGTGCCCATGTTGCAGAAGAAGACCCCGGCCCAGCAGTACAGGAGCTTATGTCATTATGGTTTGATTCAGCTCATAGTCTCACATCAGTTGACTCAGCAGGGCATCTCATGGGAGGAGTTCATCTCCCGTGAGTTTTTCACAGCACCACCCCAACCACATCCCGAGGTCATTCATGAGGAGGGTGGACCGTCTCAGCAGCCTGATATTCCGGTCACTAGACATGTTGTTTCTTCACCTCAGCTCAGATATCAGAAAGGCCCGAGGGCCTTATTTGCAGCAGCTAGGCAAGTATTATCTCCACAGCAGGTGGAAGGGGTCTCGCCTTCATCTTCAGCTCAGCGAGTGTTATCTCCACATCAGGTGGAAGGGGCCTCGCTTTCTTCACCAGCACAGGTACTACAGAGGGGCAAAGAGCCCATGATTCATGAGGGTCCGGTGATTGATCTTGAGGCCAGTTTTCCTAGCCAAGAGGCGAAGGAGATCATTCAGCATCTCAGGGCTGAAAATGATGTTTTACAGAGGAGACTTGAGGGTGCCCAATGGACTATTACTTACCTGGAGCAGCGGAACAAACAGTTAGAGGAGGAGAAAGTACTTGATGAGTTATGGAGGATTCGTACTGACCGAGTCCTGAACCGAAGAAGACCCGGTGACCTATTGCCTGCTGAGAGAGAATCCATGGTCATCCGGGTCAATGCCCACTTGGAGAGGCTGTTGGCTAAGGCCAACCAAGAGAAAAAGCTGCTGAGAAACATGAAGAATCACTATTGGGCAAGGATGCATGTATGCAAGGCCAAAATGAAAATGTTCCAAAGAAGGTTGTCCGAGGCTCTAAGGCGGAAGAAAACGACCAATCCACTCCGTATCTTAGCGGAGGCATCCCTCAAAGATCATGGCACTCACTAGCTCAGCCACAGCACAAATCCCAAAAAAATTTTGAGAATTTTGGGTAATTTTGGCATTTTTTGAAAATTTACAGGTTTTGGCTCCTCAACAGGTCTCACCCCCGGTGAGACCCTTTGTCATGGCAGCTCCGTTTTGCAAAAACTCAGCATTTCTAGATTTTTCATGCAAAATTACATATTCCTATGGATGGAATTAAGTTTTTATGGGGTTTTGGGCCTCCAGAAGGTCAAAATACATGCAAAATTTGACTTTCTGCCCCTTTTTTGAGTTGCAGAAGCAGCCTTGGGAGAATTGAGTTTTGACTGGGCAAATGAACTCCAAATCCAAAAATTCTAGTTGGGTTGGAAAGTAGACTCGCAGACCTTTCCAACGAGCTATCCTGCACCCAATTCTGACACATGGAAGTGCCCCAAACAGAGCTCCAAAGTGCGCGACCCGTTGAGAAGATTTTGCCAGATTTGACCAGTTCAGCTCAGAAAATGCAGATTTGACTCTTTTCGACTTTCTGAGGTTAATGATGGTCCTCTTGGATGTAATTGTGACACTTTTTGGATAATTTCACTCTTGTTTAACACTTCTAGAATATTTTTTCATGTAAAGGGTAGAAATTGAATGTATGAACTGGTTTCCAAGTTTATAGAGGCAAGTTGTTTTGACTACCTATTTTGTAGTGCTTAGTTTAGAAGTGGTTCAAACAGCTCCTAGGATAGTGAGCTCGACCCATGGAGGCAGGGAAAGAGGTTAGATCATCTATATTATGTACTTTCTTGCTCATTTTCATGGTTGGACTCTTGAGGGAGAAGCTATCATTGTATATTTTCACTGTATCTCTGCAATTTTTGGCTAAGGAAGACCAGGGTTTTGCAGTCATCTTTGGGATTCTTGTGGACTCATGTGTTGATGGTGTGTTTCTCAATGTTCTTGTAAGCTTTGTTATGTGATTCATTTCCTTTCTTTACTGCTGCACATTAAACAAATGAAGTGTTAAAGTATGAATTCATGCTAACCATGCTCTGCTTTTAAATTTGTTTAATTTCAATGTTTTCTTCTGTCTAAAGAGAATTCAAAGTGATTGTTTGCTCTCTTTAGCTCCTCATCTTTCATTCCTAACCATTCATTTCAGTTAAAGGCATCAACGTTGTCTCCTACCTCGCCCCAAGGAACCCCCTGCAGAAACTGTGTCCAATCCCCGCACCCAAAATTGCAATTCCTCAAATTGCCACCAAAAACCCAAAAAACCCCAAATCAACCTTTTTAATCAGTTTACTAGCCTAATATCAGTGTTACCTAGTTGGTCATCTCATCCCATTGAAGATCTGCCGAGATTGACCGAAGAGAGCCTTCTCCTGCCCCGTAGGGCTAGCTACGAGGCTAAATGGTTTGATGTAGCCTTGAGGTTTACCTTTCTCAGCCTGAGGTGAAATTTCAAGCGCTAACAGACACAACCACTGTGACAAAACAAAAATAAACAAATAACAAGTCTAATATACAGGTCTAATATACAACATTGTTGCTTAGTACCTATCTCATATACAAAAAGTAAAAAGTAACTAACAACAGAAGTTATTGATAACAAAATTTATATATATTAACACACACATAAGAAATTAGTATTTAAAACACTTTTAAAATTCTATTAACTCCAAATCAACATTAATGAATGGATTTTATTAAAAATTATAGAAATATATAAAGTTTATAGTTAATAACATTATAGAAAGGAATGCAATCTCCACTCGGTAAGTGGCATCTGTGCATCTCCATGGATTCCTGTACATATGTCATTCAGCAATTCTCTATGCCCGGCATATAAGGTCGACAATTTTTGGTATGCTACAAGCTCCTTTTCTCTGGATAATATCTCAGCTTATAGGTATCTACATATTTTGAAAATCTTTTGAATATTACTATGAGGAAATTATCTATATGCAGGTCAAAATTTTGTATATGTGTCAACGAAAGATATATAAATGAAAATACATTTTCAATAGGAAGCCATATCCTGGACAATTCGCCCACCATATCTCTGTAAATACAGAATTGTTTTTGACATAATATAAATACCATGCTGCTTTTTCTTCTTAAAACAAAAACAAAAAAAACAAAAAACAAAAAAACAAAACATTTTACTATGTGAGAGTTTTACCATATTTTGAAATTATTTTGTAATTAATAAATGTAATTAGGAATTCCTTTAAAATTAGAAGATTTAAAATGTGACGACAATAAACTGAAATAGAAAAAGCAAGAAAAAAGACTTATGACTAATGAAAAAACAAAAAGAATTTCAATTGTTTTATTATTAAAAATAAACATGAATGGAAAGAAAATATTACTTATGGAAAGAAAATATTAATTATGGAAAAAAAAAACTTTTACATAATTAATTGTATTTCATAGTCCTCATTTTTCTCAAATATTTCTAATTTATGAGCACACTTTTAATTCTTATTTTTTTAAACAATTTTTAATTCTAACAAATTGATTTTAAACCACATAAATTAAACATTTACCAATCAAAACTTGGAAATTCAAATTTTAAAAATTCGAAAATTAATTTTCAATTTCTAGAAAAATAAATTTAATATTTAATTTTTTAAAACTTTAATAAACTTTGAAAATAGTTTTAAAAAATTGCAAATTAATTAAGAGTCAAAGCATTTTTAACAAACTAATTACAATATACTTTGTTGCCTTTCGTGTAAAAAAATAAATAAATAAATAACAAAAATAAATCAATAAACAAAGACAAAAATTTTATTTAACAAAGAAAAAACCCAAAAAAATCAAACATTTTTTTTTTAAGAAAACCAAAAATAACTCATAAAAGAGAAAAATTTAAACTTAAAATAAAACAACCAAAAAGTAAAAAATCGAAAAGCAAATTAAAAAATAAAATAAAAAAACAATAAATACTAAAAAAACAAAATTAATGTCCGCTTGGGGTAGCTCAATTTGTAATGGTCGTGGAATGAAGTCTCATCGAACCGGAAGTCTTGGGTTCAAATCTTATGCTATCCCCCCGATTAGGGTGAAAAGTTGGACATGATGAAGATGTAGTCCTACCAAACTTTAAAGAAAAAAAAACAAAACAAAAAATTAAAAATAATTCAAAAAAAATAAAAAAATTAACAAATAATATATTAGAAACAATTTAAATTTTTTAAATAAAAAAATATTAAAAAAATAAAAAAAATCTCACCCTCTTGATATTTTTTTATTAGTATTTTTTATTTGTTTAAAATTTGCAATATCTTTATTTATTTATTAATTAGATATTTTTTAATTTCTGTTTTTTCCAATTTTTAATTTTTTTTTTCCAATTTGTTTAATATTTTGGTTGTTTTTCAATTTGTTTAAGTTTTTTTTTTCTATTTATTTTAATTTTTAATAATGTTTTAATGTTTTTTATATATTTTATTTTTGAAATGTTTTGTTTTGGGTTTATTTTATTGTTTAATTTTATTTTATTTTGTTTATGGCAAAGACCAATGTTAATTTCTCATATTCCAATTATTTAAAATAAATTTTTATTTTAACTAGTAATTTATAATGTTATTTTTTTATTTTTTCCTTTTTTCGGCTTTTTTTTTTCATTTTTGTTTTAAATGTCTTTGAATTTTTTTAGAATTTTTTTGTTTGTCTTTTAATTTTGTTTTCATTTCCCCCCACAGAGAGTGCTTCTTGTCCTTGTCATGTTGAACACAAATGGATCAGGTGACCACTTAGCCCATAGCTTCAACCCTCATGTAGGTCAGCATGCTCAGATTTATACTAGCAATATGGAAGCATTTATTTGCTCCTGGTTGGTTCATCATGGTCTCTTATTGTTATGCAGAGAGGCTTACATCAATGGAGATGGTCGGAGGCGACACCATAACTCGTATACGTCATTTATACCTATCTGTGAACCTAATGAGTAGTTTTGAAAATTCATTATTGATGTTTGCTATGCTTAGTGTCTCTCTCGCGCTTTTTTATAGTCGTCATGCCTGCACTCCTAATTGTATCCACGCACTCTTTGGTCTCGGTTTGCATTAGACTTCTCGGATTGGAGGGTCAGTGTAAGCATGCTCCTTTTGTCTGGCGATTTCCATCCTCTTGCACTTGCATGGTGGCTTTGGAGTCTTAGTTGGCCTCCAAGGCTCTCAATGATGGCCTAACTCTCACAAACAATGTTTTTCTTCCTCTCAGTCAACAGACAGTTATAATGTATCATCTTGGTTAGTGGATCCTTATTTTTAATGTGGTTTTTGGCTTTCCATTTTCACTTGTGTGCATTATAGGATACGAAGGCCTCTCAATGGAGTCTCCTGTCCTTCCCAGTCTATGGGTTTCAATAGTTCATGGTTTGTGGACACTTAGTTGGCTTGTAGTAGTTCATGGTTCGTGGTCAGTTTTTTGGATCCTAACAGCTCGTGGTTCATGGACATTCGTGGTTGGTGTTCGTGGTTCACAGTTCGGGCATGTACAGTTCATGTTGCTCATGGTTTGATGGGGAAGCTCCGTCACGTTGGAAGCCAAGGTCATGGTTTTGTGGAATGTTATTGTTCAAGGCTCGTGGGCCACTGCTACTTGTGGTTCATTATGGGGGCTCCTTATCGTGGCTCAGTACCCGACACTCCCACCATGACACTTCCAAGTTCTAGGGCAATCTTATTTCAAGTTTTAATTGCTAAATGAATGAAATACTTTTGTTATGGTTTGGCCTATATAGCTATGCAGAACAAAGCCTTCGTGTTTTTTTTCACTTTTGGAACTCAATGTTCACTATGGCAACTTTTTTTTTTGTCAAACTGCTAAAGCGAGATATTTGTAATCTCAATATTTGCAATTTGTGCTTTTAGGTTGGTTTCCAAGCGAGAAGACTAGTAGCATAGAGAAATATCACATGAAAAGCTCTATTTCGGTAATAAAATTGTGAAACTTACACATAAAAAAAAATGTTTCCATTTTTTTTACTTTTAAACAATTTATTTATATTTTGTTATTTTGATTTTTTTTTTGGTAAAGTTGTCTTTATTTTATTTCTGTGGAAAAGATAGACTGGGAGGGGTAATTCTATGCCCCGACGAAAAAATATGGAAAAAGTTTGCTTGGGGTCTTGGAGTAGCCACAAACAATTGGGTGGAAGAACTTGAATTATGGCGAGGATTGAGACTGGATTTAGACGATGGCATCACACATTTATCAGTTTTTGGTGACTCCCTTATAACTATTCAAAAATGTATTAAGTGGTCCAAACATCAGGTTTTTGATATAAGTCCAACCATGCAAAGAACAATACTAATGCTAGACAAATTCAAATTTATAGAATTCTTCAACATAAAAATGGAACACAACAAAGTTGCAGATGAACAAATCAATAAGGCAGTTATCCTAGAGCAAGGAGATTTGAAGGTGGATGAAGGCTCCCCAACTAAATTTCAAGTTCCATGACCTGAATTAAATGTATTTCCTCGATTTGTAGGAGCGGCTTAGAGAAGGGTGATACAACTGTCAGGAGGAATAATTGATATATTAACTACTTAGCATATATGATACGTGGAAGAAGGCTTTGGAGACATGACTGATATCTCACCCCCAAGAGAATAACAATGGTTAAGCTTGATAGGAGCCTATATAGTTGGAAGGTAGATGAGGAAGATTTTATATGGAGGGGATGTGAAAGACCTATGCATGCAAATCCAAGGAGGATTGTCGTCGGTCGATCGTGTGGGAATTTTTCTTGGAAAAGGAAGCTATCGAAAGGAATTTGTTTGCAGGCATATCATTAACAAGAGGCATTGATTTTGAAGTGACCCTTGGTACTGTAAACTTGGAGTTGATCTCGGATATAAGGAGATGATTGGCCAGGGCCTTTGTTTTATGGTTAGCATCGCATTCTGTGAGAGACAAAGACATGGCTTCCCCATCTGGAAACGGTGTTGGAGAATCTTCTAAGAATTCTTTAGGGGCATTTAGGCACGAAGTAGAGTAAATAATATCGTGCATAGGAGGGAAAATCATATCTAAAGCTAGGTCCCATTTCTCTCTTGTGATGAGACAATCAGAAATTCTGAGGAAGGATATGGAAATAGTGAAGGCAACCTTGAATGTAATTATGACAAAGATTGAGAACTCGGACCGCAAGGCAGAAAATTCAAAGGAAAAGGTGGAAATAGCAGTCGTCTATGTCCTGAAGGAGGCGTTTAGGCTTGGGGAGGTTGGCGATAATGAATAAGGCAGAGGCACTCAGGATGCTCCTGCTCAGGATAATATGGATCACCTAGACATTCAACAAGTGGTTGCGCAGCTAGAACCGAAGGATGCAGGTCCGTTAGCAAAAGTCGAGGCAATAGAGATGGATGAAACTGGACAACATGTGTTGGATGATTTAGATTAGTTAATCAATTTATCTAGTTTTTAATGTTATGCAAGTATGTAAAGTTTAATGGGGTCTTTTGCCGATTATATAAGAACAATGTAGTAGAAGAAATACGCAAGAAAACATTGAATATCTTTTGTCTATGACCAGAGCAATTTTGCAGGGATATGGACTTGATGTTGTTTCTGATTGTATTGGTTCTCGCCAGAATCCAATTTTGTTAATACAATATAACCGTTATTTAAAAAAAAAATTTGCTTGTATTTTTTATTTTTATATTTTTACTTAAAGTTTTATGTGAGTCGTCATTTTTTATGTTCAATTTTTTCCATAAAATCATTTATTTATCATGTCATTTTTAACGAAAAGGTCCTCAAATGTGTAGTTTTTTAATTATACCTATGTGAAAAATGTGTATTTTTTTGTCAAGTGTTTAAAATTATTTTTTTTGGTGACAAATATTTTATGTGTATTTAAGTATTAATTAACAATATATAAATATATAAAAAATTCCTTACTTCAAAATATTAATTTTATTATTTTTTTAAACTTTCCAAAAAAAATGAAAATTTCATTACAAAAAACATTGCAAGGAAAAACAAAAAATACAAACTTGAAAATCTTTAAAAAACAAACATCTTAGGAAGGAAAATATAAGAAGAAGAAGAAGAAAGCAACTTGACAAATGGTTAATCGTCTAACATTTAAAAAAAATGTGCATACTCAAGACATTAGAAAATTTAAAGTGTTAAAAATATGCCCCCCCAAAATAAAAAGGTTGATGTTGCATCAATGCTTTTCAAAATTAGCATGAAAATCACTAACATTTTAAAAAATGTATCCATACTTAGTACATAAGAAAATTTAAAGTGTCAAAATAAGCCTCAAAAAAAGGGGTTGATGTTGCATCGACACTTTTCAAATTCAATATGAAAATCACTAACATTTAAAATATATATATATATATATATATAAGAGAATTTAAAGTGTCAAGGATATGCTCCAAAAAAAAGGTTGACATTAAATCAACACTTTTCAAAATCGGCATGAAATCATGGTTTTTTGTGACTTCTAAAAAACGAGAACTCAATACAATTCTCGTGAAGTTGGTAACCTTGTTTGTTTTGAACATCCAATGTCAGTGTATATTTGGTTTCCTTTGTTTTGAGGATATAGTGCAAGTTCACATTATTGCTTTTCTTGCTTCCTTTTCCATATATTTTTGTATTATTCTCGATCCCTTGCATAAACATTTTCTTCCTTGTTTTGTTTAGGTAACTTTGCTATGTTGCTTCTACATTCACATGCTTTGTTCACATAGTTATTACACTCATAGCATTCATCATGTGTTAGGTCCCTATAATACTAGTGATTCCCCCATTACTATTGTCGTTATATCCCTTATTGTTATTGTTGTGCCCCTATTGTCCCCATATTGTTATTATTGTGCCCCATAGAATCCCTCTATTGTTATTTTTGTGCCTTTATATTATTATTGTTAGGTTGGCTTGGTTATATTGTGACCCCTTAGACTCCTATATATAGAAAGGAGGTTTTGTCATTTGAATCATTTAAGAATTGTTCATTTGTATAATGTAAAGGAGGTTGCCCCCTCAAAGAGGCTGAATTCTAAGGCGTTGATCTATCTTTTCTATCTTTTTGTGAGCTAGTTCCATAACATTTGGTATCAGAGCTTTGGATTCTAGGGTTTCGCTCATCCAAACATGTCATCGTGGAATTTTCGCTATAATTTTTTTCTGCAATGTTTCAGAAGCTACAAAAAAAACCCATTTGAGACTGAATCTCGCTGAATCTTAGGTCCAAATTTCAGATTTTGTCTCGCTATAGTTTCAGAGATGTGATCTGGCGAAGTTAGGGTTTTTGCAAGCTCCAAAATTTCATCTAAAACAGGTCATCGTGGAATTTTCGTTATAACTCTTTCGCTACAAAGTTTCAGAAGCTAAAAAAACCCATTGAAGAAGCAATCAGTCTCAACCTTGGCTCCAAAATTTCATATCCTATCTCGCCATATTTTCAGAGATATAATCTGAGGAAGTTAGGGTTTTTGCAGACCCCCGAATTATATTCCAAACAAGTCACCTTGGGAAAAGCGTCATAACTTTTGCTCTGAGAATCAGATTGAATTTTAGTAAGAATTTATAGAAAGAGGACGGACTGCAGTTCTTTTGGGTATCATTTTCAGAACCTAAGGTTGAAACAGTGACCCATGGCACGTCATACAAGTTCGCTCTATTGAACCAGTCTATACTCAGGTCATCGTGGGAGATTTGGCATAACTCTTCATTGGAGAATCCAATATTGATCAGACTTGCGAGCTTAGAAATATTATGCAGAGGGTTACCGCAGGAAGAAATTTCAGACTTGGGAGATCCAAAATTACAGAGATACATCAGATTCAATATCGAGCTCCTACAAAGTGAAAAAAAGTGTGTAGTTTTTTTTAAATTTTTGCATAAGATTGGTTTGAAAAATTAGTTTGAAGGAATTGAAAGGGCATAGTGAAGCATTATTATCGGTAATTGATGCCCCGAAGAAAGAAAATGGAAACACCTAGTAAGCAACTTAAAAGCTCTAGCATGACTCATGAAGAAGAGGAAGAAATGCAACATGATATATCAAAATTACGAGACCAAGTGCAACAAATTTTACTCGCACAAAAAGTAACAGAAAATAAGATGGATGGTTTAAAGAAAGACGTAGAAGCTAAGATGGATGGTTTAAAGAAAGGTGTGGAAGCTAATACAGATGGTTTAAAGAAAGGCGTAGAAGCTAAGATGAATGATGTGGAGGCTAAGATGGATGGTTTAAAGAAAGGCGTAGAAGCTAAGATGAATGGTGTGGAAGCTAAGATGGACGGCGTGGAAGCTAAGATGGATGGGGTGGAAGCTAAGATGGATGATTTAAAGAAATGCATGGAAGATTTGAAGACAGATTTGACAAGGTTTCTACAAGAAATTTTTACTAATGGCGAAAGGGTAGTAAAGGAAACTCATGATGTGAACAAAATAAATGTTAATCATGATTTCATAGACTCTAATGTTGGATTGAATAACCACGATGTTCCAAAGATCGATATGAGGAAGTTTGATAGCAAGGATCCCGGAACATGGATATTACAGATGGAGCAATTTTTCGATCTCCATAATGTGCAAAACACACAAAAGGTACGCATTGCAACTTTATATTTGGAACCAAATCAGTTTGTATGGTATCAATGGCTTTGCTCTCGTAAACAAATTGTCACTTGGGCTATTTTTACGGATGAAATGATAGCACATTATGAGGATACAAAAATAAACACTTTTTTTAGCCAATTGATAAATCTCAAACAAAAGGGTTCAATGATGGAGCACATTGAGGACTTCCAAAAATTGAATATAAGGACAAAAGATATTCTAGAGGAGCATAAGATTGATGTGTTCATAGGGACTTTAAAAAATAACATCCAACATGGGGTTCGCCTTTGGGAACCAGATTCATTGGAGAAGGCATTCAGGTTGGCAAGAAAAATGGAAAGAAAACTTATGGCAACAAGGAAGCCTACCATTCACAATCATAATGATGGAAGTGTTTGCTTCCCCTAGCCATCCACAACCTACAAGGTTGACACCACAACAATTGGAAGAAAAAAGAGCAAAAGGGCTTTGTTACAGTTGTGATAGCAAATACACTAAAGGTCATAAGTGTGCCGAGAAGACATTATTTACATAGATTGTGAAGAGGAGGAAGAAAAGGAACAAGAAATGTCAAAAGAAGAGGATATACACTAAGAACAAACCATAGAAAAAGAATAAATGAATCCGACCATATCTTGTAATGCATTGGCTGGAATTACCACTCCTTAAACTATCAAGATAGAAGGGCATATCAAGAAGAAAAAGGTAATAATGTTGATTGATTCGGGAAGTACCCATAATTTTATTCATTGTAAGATAGCCAAGGAATTGAATTTCTTCCTATATCCAGCACCAGAGTGTCAAGTGATGGTTGCAAGTGGAGGAACCATAAATTGCTTAGGAAAGTGCCATGATATCAAGCTATCCATGGGAGAATATGTATTGAATAGCCCAATGCTTTCCATTCCAATGGGTGGTGTTGATGTTGTATTAGGAGTCCAATGGCTACAATCCTTGGGTACAATAGCTTTTAATTTTCAAGAACTTTTCATGAAATTCTCTTCAGAAGGAAAGGAAGTTGAATTAAGGGGTATCGCAGGGAAACTGGGAAAGATAATCAACTCTAACGTAATGACAAAGCTTTTAAAGAAAGAACAACGAGGCACAATTGCACAATTATGTTCACTAGAGGTTCCCACATTGAAATCATCCATTTCTCCAAATCTCCAAAAAGTATTGGACAATCATTCCAAGGTATTTGAGATTCCCAAAGGCCTCCCACCTATTCGTGATCATGATCATGCTATTAATTTGATTCCAGGAAGTGTTCCTCCAAACATCAGGCCTTACAGATATCCTTATGCCCAAAAGAGTGAAATTGAACGTATGGTTGTAGAAATGCTAGAGGTTGGTATAATTCAACCTAGTCAAAGTTATTTCTCTACTCCAGTAGTATTGGTTCACAAGAAGGATGGATCATGGTGCATGTATCCAGATTATAGGGAGCTCAACAAGCTCACTATTAAAGATAAATTTCTGATTCATGTCATTGATGAATTATTGGATGAATTGCATGGATCAATTTACTTCACCAAGTTGGATCTTCGTTCAGGATATCATCAAATCAAAATGAATATTGAAGACATTCCAAAAACAGCATTTAGAACTCATAAGGGTCATTATGAATTTTTGGTCGTGCCTTTTGGCCTTACTAATGCACCTTCTACATTTCAAGGTTTGATGAATTCCATTTTCAAACCCTTCCTTAGAAAATTTGTGTTAGTATTTTTTGATGATATACTAATCTACAACAAGTCTTGGAAGGATCATGTCCAACATGTTGACATGGTGCTCAAACTATTGGAGGAGAAATAATTATATGCAGAAACCTCCAAATGTTTCTTTGGAGTACAAGAGGTGGAATATCTGGGTCATATTGTATCTCATGAAGGTGTTAAGGTAGACCCTAGTAAAATTAAAACCATTAAGGAATGGAAAATCCCCACATCCATAAAGCATCTACGAGGATTTCTCGGGTTGACAGGGTATTAACGCAAGTTTGTTAAGAATTATGGGAGAATAGCAGCACCTCTAACAACATTATTGAAGAAAGATGTATTTTCATGGACTTCAAAAGCAACGAAGGCCTTTGAACATCTTAAAGAGGCAATGTGCCAAGCACCAGTCTTAGCTACACTGGACTTCACAAAAACCTTTATTGTGGAAAGTGATGCCTCAGGAAATGAAATTGGTGTTATTTTAATGCAAGAAGAAAGACCCATTACTTTCGGAAGTTGTCCAATCAAAGGAAATTATTTACACAAAGCTATTTATGAGATGGAAATGTTGGTAATCCTACATGCACTTAAGAAATGGCGACCCTACCTAATGGGAAGACACTTCAAGGTAAAAACAAATCATGATAGTCTTAAATATTGTTTAGAACAAATATTATCTTCATAAGAGCAGCAAAAATGGGTCACAAAGATGTTGGGTTATGACTTTGAAATCATCTACAAAAAAGGGAAGCAAAACGTTGTGGCAGATGCACTCTCAAGAAAGGATGAGGATGTGGAAGCATTTCTTTGCACCATTTCTATTATCCAACCAGATTAGATAAATGAAGCAAGGGATGAATGGAAGAATGACGAGGAAGGGTGGGTACTCATTCAAAAGATACAACAAGATCCTAGTACATCTGGTACATTTAGCTGGAAAAATGATTCGTTATGGTACAAGGATCGATTATACCTATGTAAGAATTCCCAACTCAAACAAAAGATTCTTAGGGAATTACACACCTCTCCCTTAGGAGGGCACCCAGGATTTCTAAAAACCTACCACAGGGTTAAGAAGGATTTTTTTTTGGGATGGACTTAAATCAGATATTCAAAAATTTGTGGCGGAATGTTTGGTTTTCCAACAAAATAAAGTTGAAACAATTAAGACCCCACGACTATTACAACCTTTATCCATTCCAAGCCATTGGGAGGAGGTTTCAATGGATTTTATCACAGGTTTACCCAAGTCTGAAGGAAAGAGTGTTATCATGGTGGTAGTGGACAGACTTACCAAGTATGCACACTTTTGTGCATTATGTCATCCATTTAAAGTGAGTACAGTTTCTACTGCATTTATGGAAACAATTCAAAAGCTACATGGAAACCCAAAGATTATTGTAAGTGACAGAGATTCCATTTTCACTGGAAATTTTTGGACAGAATTATTTTCTTGTCTTGCTACTCAGTTAGCTCATAGCTCATCTTATCATCCTCAATCTGATGGGAAAACTGAGATAGTAAACAAATGTTTGGAAGGATATCTTCGTTGCTTTGTATCTGATAAACAGACACAATGTGTCAATTGGTTTCCTCTGGCTAAATGGTGGTATAACACTTCCTTCCATACTACAACAAAAATGACCCCATTTATGGCACTCTATGGATATCATCCACCATCCATCACATCATATTTAAAAGAAAATTCTGAGGTTCAAGCAGTGGAAGATCACATCGAACATCAGCAACAAGTTCTCCAACTTTTAAATGATAACCTCACCTTGGCACAAAATAGAATGAAACATAAGGCAAATCAACTCGCAGTGAAAGAAGTTTTGATGTAGGCGATTGGGTATTCCTACGGCTACAACCATATAAACAAATGTCCCTCAAGCAAGCTAAGAAGGATAATAAATTATCACCAAAGTATTATGGTCCATACAAGGTGTTGCAAAAGATAGGTACTATGGCATACAAATTGGAGCTTCCTGTAGCTTCCCGAGTGCACCCAGTGACAAGCTTCCAGTTCAAACAATATTGCCAGAGCTTGATGAGGAAGGAAAAATCATATTGGAACCTGAATCAGTAAAAGAAACAAGACCTCGACAACTACGAAATCGATCAATTTCATAGTATCTCATCAAGTGGAAGAACTTACCCGTTGAAGATTCCACATGGGAGGATGAGAATTTTATACAGAAGCATCCAAAACTACTCAAACGTTGAGGACAACACTTTTTTGAAGGAGATGGGCATGTTAGGTCCCTATAATACTAGTGATTCCCCCATTACTATTGTCGTTGTATCCCTTATTGTTATTTTTATGCCCCTATTGTCCCCATATTGTTATTATTATGCCCCATAGAATCCCTCTATTGTTATTTTTGTGCCTTATTATTGTTAGGTCGGCTTGGTTATATTGTGACCCCTTAGACTCCTATATAGAAAGGAGGTTTTGTCATTTGAATCATCCAAGAATTTTTCATTTGTGTAATGTAAAGGAGGTTGCCCCCTCGAAGAGGCTGAATTCTAAGGCATTGATCTATCTTTTCTATCTTTTTGTGAGCTGGTTTCATAACATCATGATAAAAAAGGGGAGAAAAGGTATTATAATTTCTATCAAACTCATGAAAGCTTCTAGTTGCGTTGCCCACATAACCATGCTTATGCAATCCTTTGTTTTTATCTCTCACATAATCCCTTTTTATGTAAGCTCTATACTTTATTGCATTGTAACCAAAATTATTGCAAGAAAAACAATAGCCAAGGAAGATATTTTGGTATTGAGTGGTGAAATGCCTTCTTGGAAAAATAACTTTTCAGAATTCATTCTTGTTGTTCTTGTGAGAAAAATCAAGTCTATACTGGTCCTTAGCTCCTTTGTTGGTGTTGCTTTCTTGTTTATAGAACCTTTAGAATACTTGCATAGCTTTTGGGTCTTTCTTCATTTTCCTTTTCTAATGTCTTTGTGCTTGCCTCTCCTTTGGAGATCTTATGATTTTTAATGTAGCCAAGACCTGTCTTTATGAAAGGTAATATTTGGCAACTAAGAATATCATCTAAGATTTTAGCACTATTTCCAAACTTCAAGCTTTGATTCAATTGAAAATTTCCTTTCTCTAGTTCCTTCTTAAGGAAACAGCTCATGCTTGTAGCTTCTCATAATTTCCTACCTTTTCTTTCAACTGGATTCTCACCACTTCTTCTATCCTCTTTTCTTTCTCTAGTTGTGTCTTCAAGATGGTAATTGTTGTTTTCTCACTATTATGATCTTCTCATATTTTTGTAATAGCACCCTCTTATTTTTAATCTTTCCTCTAAACCTATTCATTTCTTTTATGGAACTAACATGTTTCGCATCAATATTTACTTCCCCAATTATTGAGTTCATGCTTATACTGAAAGCGGGGTGTGAATGAGTATAAGATTGTTTTTACTTATTTAAACATTCATGAGTCATGAGAAAAAAATTATCATATGCAAAGCATGGAACACAAGATGTAAGTGCAAAAATATTTATAAAAGTTCTTTGTAGGAATCAACCTACTGTTAAAAAAAATTGTAGGCATAAATCTACTGGAGACACCAATTCCCTTAGCTTCAAGAATTTGTAGGCACCAACTTACTAGAGACACCAATCCCCACTGTTGCAAATATTCGTAGTAACCAACCTAATTCATTGAGTCTACTTTCTACTTCTACCTTCACTAGGTCCGCTATATGCTTTTTCCTTTACCAGATATTCTTGTTACTTTTCCCTTCATTAGGTCTGATTCTCGCAAAACTTGTTGCTTTTGTTCTCTTCCTAAGAACAAACTTGTACAACATGCCTTGTATCCAATTCTCCAAATCTGATTTTTAACTTTTTTCTAAGGCACTTATGTTTGTCTCATGGGATCTCTGAAATTTTCATAGTCTAACGTACTACTATATGTTTCCACGGGTCTTTATTTAAAGCAAATTTTAGGAGCATTCAAGAACCTTGCCTTCCTCAGAGCATATCTTTGAAAGTATAGTGAACCAATGCCTAAATTTTTTACTACATGCACAAATATATTTCCTTTTATCTCCTCAAACTTTCATGATTATATGTACAAAAATATCTTTCCTTTATCATCTCAAAATTTCAATGTCTGAAACATCCCAGAAGAAAAGTTATAATGAAAATTCCAAGATGACTTGTTCACTCCACAAATCACATTTTTTCTCCAACTTTATAACCCTGAGAGTATTCCCCAAATTTTTGTTCACACCTTAAATCTCTTCTTGCTTGGATGATCTTCAATTTCTCTTAAATATCCCTTATTTATAGTGTTTCCGCATTCACTTATGGGGCCAACTTGTAAAACTCATTGGTTTGACTTGTACATTATGGCTAGTTCGATATGACAAAATCTTTCATATCTCCTCATTCCTATGGAGTAATAGGGAGTGTCGTATATCATTGGAAATGTATTGGAATAATATATTCAATAATGCATCTTGTGTTCCCATTTAAGATAAGTATTTAGAATAAAAATGCCTTCAAATATAGGGTATCCAACTAGGCATCAAAATCCCTAAAATAATATTTCCAACAATCTCCATCATACAAACTTTATCTTGGATATATGTTGTCTCCCCCTATCTTTGACATCAATGACAATTATATTTCTAACAATATAAGGGGAATGCAAATATATTGAATACATTGATTATCATCCCATAAAGTTGATTTGAATCTGTTCAACTACCGAAATTAACCAAGATCTTTTACTTCTATGATGTTAGCAGAATTGCATGTGAAAGAGTATGAAAAACCACATGTACATGTTTTAATAAAGATGAAACATAATGATGACCATCAAATCAAATAACACACACACATTGATAATGGAGTTCACCCAGTGTGGGTTATGTCTCTGGGCCTGGTGTCAAGAGTGGGGAGGTCGCTTCATTAAATGCTGCAAAATGATGATGATTTACATGGTATATTATTTGTTGTTACAAGGACAAACTCCCTCAACTAGAGTGGCATGTCTCTCCACGAGACATTCTCCTATAAAAAATCTCACTCATATGGGCCCTCCTTCGACATGATAAGATAATAAATTATCACATGATGTGGCATACAAGTATCCTTAAACATAATGGTAGTAAGGATCTTAACAACAAAATCATCATCTCAAGAAATCAAAAGAAAGACATGGCATCACTGCATCATATACCTCCACTTCCGGGGATGGCCTGAAAATGTGAAGCTCTGTTGACAAAATGGACTGCATCGTTGAATTCGTGGTGTGAAATCGTGTCGAAGGACTATAAACTTGACCCCTTTCTAACATCGTCAAAATCTGGACCCTCGGGAATCTCAAAGATTCCTTCCTGTAGGTGGGCAAAGAATTCGATGCTCGGATGGAAATTCTGAGCACACCATTGCACTACTTGCGAAATTTTGAGAAAAATGACTATAAAGTCGACATCATTTTGCCTTTATAAAAAATCAACCTCAAAGGGAATCTTTTAGATTCCTCAAGATTCTGCAAAGATTCCTCACTACTAACTATCTGAAATTTTGCTGCTCAAATGAGAAATGGACCACACTTCCCTGTGAAATTCTGGCTCATTTGAGTATAAACTTGGCATGATTCTGTCACTATGAATTTTTGCCCTCCATGGAATCTTTTAGATTCCTCACTAATTCTGCATGGAATATTTTGTGGAATATTCCAAGGAATATTCCCCTAGAAATACCTGCCTCGACAATAATGCCCAGCTTTTGGTTCCGCCCTCGGCCCTCGTGCGCATTGTTCCCTTTGACCTTTGTTCTTCCTACCCTGGTCGAATCGTAAATCTGGGTTTATCTAGGAAACTTGGGGCGTGAATTACAAAGTGGTCCATGGGGCCATTGGTAACAGAGGATAAGTATTGTGGGCGTGGCCCAGGTTCAAAACCCTACTTGGGAAACATTGGCGCGATTTGGCGGTTTGTTTGTTTGGTGTATTGTTTTAAGTTGGACTTTGTTTTGTTTTCACCGTTGGGCGAAGTTATAAGGGTGTGGCGTATAGTGGTTTACGGGTGCCATTACATTAAATATGGTTGTGGTTATGGTTTTTTTGGAGGGTGTTACATGGACCCATCACAAGACTCAACTGTTTAGACATGGAGGAGAAGATAGAAGATATGGAGAGGTTAATAAAGAACTCTTTTATAGACTGGCAAAACTGGAGTTAGAAAGTATAAACCAATAGAACTTCCAGGTTTCTAATCCATGTTTAAATCCCCAATACAGAAGGCCTCCCCTACATATATTGCAAGGGGAGAAGAAAGAACAGCAAGATCACACTCATCCTCCACTATATATAGAAGATGATCCAAAGAAACAGACACCAGATGCAAATAAATTTCAGGGGAACTTATGTTCCTTTTTCTCCGATAAAGAACAAGAACTCAAAGCATATGAAGAAGAGGAGGAGGATATTGATGCAATGTTGAATGATGACGAGATTGATGATTAATGTAAATACTTCGTTGATCTCATGCAGGCTTAGTTGCACAAGAAATACTATTTGATGTCATCTAGAAAGAGATCGATAGGGCAAGATCAAAATGAAGGTACTCCTTCCCCAGAGTGTCCTAAGCTAACTGATAAGGGAAAGGGACCTTTATATCCCAATTGCCTTAATCTTGAAGCCCTCAAAAAAGATAAGTCTCCCTCCCCTTCCAGGCCCGTCTGGGATAAATTAAAAGAGCCAAGTAGTGTCAGTGGCTACGTCGGCCAAGAAGATATTGGTCAACGGACTATTCAAGAAAATGAGGCAACTGCAATTTTCTTTCATCAGGTCAATGATCCAGTAGTTGACTACATGGAATATTTATTTGTCCTACAATAGTATTCCTCAATTCCAAGCCCAATTATAAGATTCATGGAGGATATTAAAAGAGCTAAGCATCAACAATCAAGTTGGGGGCACATATCAAATTTTTTGTCAGAAGAATTTTCATGGTGTATATTTGTTCTGATTTTTGAATTCCATTAGCATGGAGGCATAAGGTCCAGTACTCTGATGTTGGGGTGGTTTCATTGGAAGGTGGACCCTTAGGTGAATTAATGCCCAATACATAAGTAGGATTTGTACATAAATAAGTTCACTAGCTGAGCATTTATTTTCAGTTGTTAGAATTTACTTTTCTGCATTTTAGTTTGATGAGGAAAGGACTCCCTGCAAATAAATTTCCATAGATATTTCTTGATTGTATGAGTGCATTATAATTTTTGACTACATGCTCAATGGTGTAGGCTACTGGTCTGCAAGTTCTCAACACCTTGCAAGCAAGGCATTGTCCCAAGGTGGAGCCAATGTTGTCACCCTATGCATTATTTGTTTTTTGTAGTCTAAAGGATGCAAAAGAGCAAAGATATTTGTAGCCATATTCCAAGACAGAGAAACACTCAAAGCTAAATCAACCCCCCTCAAATTGATAATTCTCATAATTAGCTTTCCAATGGTATATGGAACTCCTCAAATGGACCCCAGGGTAAGAATTTATAGCAGATCGAAGTTGCCCTTGAAAACTGAAAACCCTTGAAAACTGGAAGCCATGGGCGTGAATTACAAAGTGTTCCTTGGGGCAGATGGTAACAGAGGATAAGTATTGTCGTTGGTACGTGAATCGACCATTACAAAGAAATTGAGGGGGAGAATGGGCCGAGAGGGTAAAACGTCGGGAGCTGCCTCAAAAAATGTGACAAAGGAATTCAATGCAAAACGAAGGGCAGATGGAACTTTTCTCTCTCCTCAAACTGGACAAGTAGCTACATAGGATTAGCTCTGATAGCTGACACATGGTAGGATGGAGGACACGTGGCATGTTGATATTCCAATTTCAGGGTCCTATGGGGGCATATCTGGGTGACACGTGTCACCACTCAAGAAGCGACATGTGGCAGTGATGACATCACCAATCGACAATTGGCGATTGGTGGTAGCAACATATTGTGCATCAAAAGGAATTTGCTAATAGCGAACCTCTGATTGGGGGGCTCCGATATGGGAGTTGGCCCATGGTCACAACAAGAGCAAAAAATCAAGTGCTAAGCAAAGAGGTGATTGGCAATCGGTGATCATAAGTTTTTGGAGGTCATACCAATGGCATCGGTCAGAAAGTGTCAATTGTGATATTCTAAGTGGGCCCAATTGGCGATCCCGCATATTACCGATCAAAGGTCCAGGGTACAACGAAAGAGTGGAAGCATTTCACCGATATGCGATTAGTGATCCTGCATATCAGAGGTCCAAGGCATCAGAGCATCAAGAGATCGGCGCATCACAATTGACAATCAAATAGGTGACACCCTTTCAAAGTTGTGATATCGCATAGAGTTCCGATTGTGATTAAATTCACCAAGATTTGAGCCTCTAGCGTTAAAGTGTCGAGAATGCCTTGAAACATTTAGAAAAGGAAATCAGTTGCAAAACAAGAAGAGGGATTACCTTTTCTCTCTCCACGAGGGGGAAACGTGGTTGAACATCATTGGATCTGATAGATGAAACGTAGCTACACATGATTGGTTTTGATACATGACACTTGGAAGCATATGGTTGGTTTTGATAAGGGACACGAGGCAACTGACATCAGCATGATGCAGTGGTACAATGAACATGTGGTAGGAAAATTCGGCATTTTGAGGGTCATAAGGGGCCAAAACAAGGTGACATGTGCACCACTCACAAAGTGACACGTGGCAGAGGATGATATCACATCGGCAATCGGCGATCAGAGGATGAGCATTGTCGCTCCTAGTGAAACCTTCGATTGTGATCCATCGATAAAAGGGCTCCGACACAGGGGTTGGGTCACGGGAAGAGCCAAAGAACCAAGAGCTAAGCAAAAAAGGTGATTGGCGTTCACTGTTTCATGAAGCATGTTCAGTTTGAAGTCCCGATTTGTCGAGCTCCGATATTTGGCTAAGCAACCAGTCATATGACGAAAAAGCACTGAAAGGGCTCAAAGAAAAAGGGGTCTAAGGGGATCAGAACTTGTTGTTTCGCAATGTTTTGCAGTGTTAAGTGCCCATACTGGAGAATCCTCGATATCACACCATGGTTATTTTATGCGGCGTGTTTCATTCTGATAACATTGTACAAATCTTTGAAGGCGTATGGGTAGGACACTGTAGTATTAAATGAAAGCATGGAGCGGTGGTAAAGTATGGGGCTCAGGGAGGACTTAATGCCTCAGCATGGAGCTCCACTCAGTCATTCAATTCAGGTGCTATGCAACCATCTCACAAAATATAAGAGATAGATAAATGACTTCATACGTAGCCTCTTCGAGGGGGAAACCTCTTTTACATTACACAAAATGAACAATTCTTGGATGATACAAATGACAAGACCTCCTTCTTATTATAGGAGTCTAAGGGGTCACAATATAATCAGAGATGACATAAGAATAATAATGTAAGGGCACAACAATAACAATAGTGGGATTTTATGGGGCACAATAATAACAATATGGGGACAACATAGGCACAACAATAACAATAAGGGGTACAATGAAAATAATAATAAGGGAATACACTAGTATTATAGGGACCTAACATGCCCCTCTCCTTCAAAAAAGTGTTGTCTTCAACACTTGAGTAGTTTTGGATGCTTCTGTATAAAATTCTCATCCTCACATGTGGAATCTTCAACGGGTAGGTTCTTCCACCTGATGAGATACTTTGAAATTGATCGATTTCATAGTTGTCGAGTTCTTATTTCTGTGACTACTTTAGGTTCCAATATGATTTTTCCTTCCTCGTCAAGTTCTGGCAATATTGTTTGAACTAGGAGCTTGTCACGTATAAAATTCTTTAAGCATGAAACATGGAAAACTGGGTGCACTCAGGAAGATGCAGGAAGTTCCAATTTGTATGCCATAGTACCAATATTTTGCAACACCTTGTATGGACCATAATACTTTGGTGATAATTTATAATCCTTCTTAGCTTGCTTGAGGGACATTTGTTCATATGGTTGTAGTCGTAGAAATACCCAGTCAACTACATCAAAACTTCTTTCGTTGCGACGTTGACCTGCCTGTTGTTTCATTCTATTCTGCGCCAAAGTGAGGTTATCCTTTAAGAGTTGGAGAACTTTTTGTTGATGCTCGATGTGATCTTCCACTGTTTGACCTTATAATTTTATCTTAATTTTGATGTGATGGGCGGTGGATGATATCCATAAAGTGCCATAAATGGGGTCATTTTTGCTGCAATATGGAAGGAAGTGTTATACCACCATTCAACCAGAGGCAACCATTTGACCCATTGTGTCTGTTTATCTTTTTTCCACTGGAAAAATCAGTAATTTTCATTAAGATTAGAAAATTACATAAGTAGATGCCCTTGGCATTGCTGTAATGTTCATAATATCAAAACTGTCCTGTTAATCAGGAGCTATAGTCAAACTAGCTAATCTAGACTTTCCTACCCTTCTTTTTTTCCACTTTCCGCCAACCTTCATTGTTAGGCGGATCAGTTACAATAATCATTTGTGTTTCATTTGTGGCAGCCATGATATCCTTTTCAGAATCTGTACTTGTTGGCGAGTAAGCACGCTTGCTGCCTCCAATTTCCTGCCTGGTGTTCTCATCTTGCTGCTGTGGGTTACCTGCATTTGTGTCTATTGCTCCTTCGATCAGATATTCGTTGCTCAGTAGGTGGTGTGGATAGCTTGCATTGCTGTTTGCTGTATTTATCTTTCCGTCTTCATCTTCTTGTATATTGCTGTTGGTTCCCTCATTCCTTCCCTCTTCTTTTTCCTCTTCTGCATCCTCTGTCCATGTGGCTGAAAATTGCCATCCTTTCGGTTTCGGTGGTTGTCTCCTTTTCCTGTCTTTTTTGTTTTGTGGGCATGTACTCTGTAGATGACCTGTTTGTCGACATATGCGGCAACGAAAGGCGGTGTTTTCATAATCCAATGGCTGTGCCCATTGTTTTCCATTGTGAATTAGGATAATGTGCTCTGGTAAACCTTGACTGAGGTCTACCTCCACACATATCCTGGCGAAAGTGTAGATATCCTTAGATAGTCGCTCATGATCTGCTTTTAAAAAGGATCCCAGGGTATTGCCTATTCCTTCCAGTACTTTGTAGTGCCAGAAGTGTATAGGAAGATTAAACAGTTTTACCCATACTGGCATTTTGGTGACCACCATGCTGTTTGGATCGAAATCCGGGAACCAAGATTTCACAAAAAGGCCAGCGTTACCCCAGAACCATGGCCCTTCGTTTAAAGCATAATCTTTGTCCTTTATGGTGTCAAATTTGACAATAAAGAATCCCTTTGAACATAGATGGATATCACAGTTTTCTGTCCAAATGGAGTAGATCCATTGTCGAAGGGCTTCTGGTTTGGGCCAAAATCCATTGAACCTGCATATCACTGCTTTAGTCAAATAATCAGATTGTATTTCATTTACCTCTGGTATGGAGATTACTAATGCAGGGTTCTGTGTTGTCTGCTCAACAATGTATGCCCCTGGTGCTGTATCTTGCTGTTCTGGTTTCTTTTGTGATTCCATCTTCCCTTTGACTGCATCTTTGAAGGAAACAGGCCCTTTTGAACTTGAGCCGGGGCAGCCTCCGCGCAATCTTGAGCTGAGACAGATTGTAGAGTCCTTTGCTATACCGTAATCCATTAGTTGATACCCCTCCTGCATTACTTTCCCTGCGTAGAGGAGGAGTTGTTTGTATGGTGGGATTCCCGTCTTTTCATGTATCCTCTGTTTGAGGTTTTCTGTTGCCTCCCATAACCCTATTTCAATGCATATTGTGTGCCCTCCCATAGATCTGATAAAGAGAGGGCTTTTTTTGCCCTGAATCTTCTTTTCCGGTGGGTGTAGTTCCAGATCTGATCTGTATGGGGTTAGATCTGCTCTACAGAGGTCTAGATCTGGAAGTTTATGTCCCGATCTGTGTCCGAGTACTGTGGCTCGCAGGGGATCCAAAACCAAGGTCTCGTCCCATGCTTGATCTGCATTCATATTAATTGAGGGCTGCCAGAATGAGTTAGAGCGAGCTCGCTGTTCTCCGAGAGGGGGTATAGGAACAGTCTGCCAAACATATTCCCCATACCTGAGCATGTACTGCTGCATCGATGTGGTCCAAACCCAGATCTGCGTTGCAGGGGTCATTACAGTTTCCTTACGCCGTGGCTCCAGGATCCTACTCCCATCCTCAGCCTGATCTGCATCTTTCCCTTCTAAGAAACGATCTCGGACGACAGATCGAGTCCCCAGGATTCCTGAAAGGCCCATGTGAGTTAACAGATGTCCTTTCTTTTCATACTCGCCATCAGATTTTCCATACCTGCGCGATCGCGAGTCAAGTCGCTTCAGGGTAAAAAATATTTGTTTTGGGGCCGCACAAAGGGTTTCTGAAGCCGCCGTGGAGAAGGCTTTCTGTACCCTGTAGGCGGGGGAGCGCAAATAGCTAAGGTTTGATGCATGTAAATCCTTGCCATCCGCCAATACAAACCAGTCCGCAGTGGGGGCTCCGAGCTCGGGGAAGCCATCGGCCACACCTCTATCCGATCCGAGGCAGATCAGAACTTTCAGATCCGCGGCGGCGCAGCGAATGTTTTCTGTAACCCTAAGACCGATAACCGCCTCCATCGCTCTCCGCTCAGACAATTAAAAATGAAAATTATATATATCATTGTGTATGTTTATCAGATACAAAGAAACGAAGATATCTTTCCAATCATTTGTTCACTATCTCAATTTTCCCATCATATTGAGGATGATAAGATGAGCTGTGAGCTAACTGAGTACCTAGACAAGAAAATAATTTTGTCCAAAAATTTCCAGTGAAAATAAGATCTCTACCACTTACAATAATCTTTGGGTTTCCATGTAGCTTTTGAATTGTTTCCATAAATGCAGTAGCAACTGTACTGGCTTTAAATGGATGAGATAATGCACAAAAGTGTGCATACTTGGTAAGTCTATCAACTACCACCATGATGACACTCTTTCCTTTGAACTTGGGTAAACCTGTGATAAAATCCATTGAAACCTCCTCCCAATATTGACTTGGAATGAATAAAGGTCGTAATAGACCTCGGGTCTTAATTCTCTCAACTTTATTTTGTTGGCAAACCAAACGTTCCGCCACAAACTTTTGAATATCAAATTTAAGGCCATCCCAAAAAAATTCCTTCTTAACCCTATGGTAAGTTTTGAAAAATCCTAAATGCCCTCCTAAGGGAGAGGTGTGCAATTCCAAAAGAATCTTTTATTTCAGTTGGGAATTCTTGCAAAGGTATAAGCGATATTTGTACCATAACGAATCATTTTTCCAGCTAAATTTATCAAATGTATTGGGATCTTGCTGCAACTTTTGAATGAGAGCCCACACTTCTTCGTCATTCTTCCATTCGTCCCTTGCTTTGTTTATCCAATCTGGTTGGATAATGGCACAAAACAATGCTTCCACGTCCTCATCCTTTCTTGAGAGTGCATCTGCAACAACATTTTGCTTCCCTTTTTTGCAGATGATTTCAAAGTCATAACCCAACATCTTTGTGACCCATTTTTGTTGCTCTTCTGAAGATAATGTTTTTTCTAAAAAGTATTTAAGACTATCATGATTTTTTTTTTACCTTGAAGTATCTTCCCATTAGGTAAGGTCGCCATTTCTTAAGTGCATGTAGTATTGCCAACATTTCCTTCTCATAAATAGCTTTGTGTAAATAATTCCTTTGATTGGACGACTTTCAAAAGAAATGGATCTTTCTTCTTGCATTAAAACAACAACAATTCCATTTCCTAAGGCATCACATTCCACAATAAAGGTTTTTGTGAAGTTTGGTGTAGTTAAGACCGGTGCTTGACACATTGCCTCTTTAAGATGTTCAAAGGCCTTTGTTGCTTCTGGAGTCCAAGAAAATACATATTTCTTAAATAATGTTGTTATAGGTGTTTTTATTCTCCCATAATTCTTAAAAAACTTGCGATAATACCCTGTCAACCCAAGAAATCCTCGTAGATGCTTTATGGATGTGGGGATTTTCCATTCCTTAATGGCTCTAATTTTGCTAAGGTCTACCTTAACACCTTCATGAGATACAATATGACCCAAATATTCCACCTCTTGTACTCCAAAGAATCATTTGGAGGTTTTTGCATATAATTGTTTCTCCTCCAATAGTTTGAGCACTTTGTCAACATGTTGAACATGATCCTTCCAAGACTTGTTGTAGATTAGTATATCATCAAAAAATATTAACACAAATTTTCTAAGGAAGGGTTTGAAAATGGAATTCATCAAACCTTGAAATGTAGAATGTGCATTGGTAAGGCCAAAAGGAATGACCAATAATTCATAATGACCCTCATTAGTTCTAAATGTTGTTTTCGGAATGTCTTCAGTCTTCATTCTAATTTGATGATATCCTAAATGAAGGTTCAACTTGGTCAGGTAAATTTCTCCATGAAATTCATCCATTAATTCATCAATGATAGGAATGGGAAATTTATCTTTAATAGTGAGCTTTTTGAGCTCCCTATAATCCGGACACATGCACCATGATCCATCCTTCTTATGCACCAATACTACTGCAGCAGAGAAAGAAATTTGACTAGGTTGAATTATACCAGTCTCTAGCATTTCTACAACCATACGTTCCATTTCACTCTTTTGGGCATAGGGATATCTGTAAGGCTCGATGTTTGGAGGAACACTTCCTGGAATCAAATGAATATCATGATCATGATCTCGAATAGGTGGGAGGCCTTTGGGAGTCTCAAATACCCTGTAATGATTGTCCAAGACTTTTTGGAGATCTGGAGAAATAGATGATTCCAAAGTGGTAACCTCTAGCGAGCATAATTGTGCAATTACCCCTTGTTCTTATTTCTTTAGAAGATTTGGCATGTCGTTAGAGTTTATTATCTTTCCGGTTTCCTTGAGATACCCCTTAATTCAACTTCCTATCCTTCCAAAAAAAAAACAAGAAAAGTTCTTGAAAAATAAAAACTATCGTACCCAAAGATTGTAGCCATTGGACTCCTAGTACAACATCAGCACCAACCATTGGAAAGGAAAGCATTGGAATATTCAACACACAATTTCCCATGGATAGCTTGATATTATGGCACTTTCCAGAGCAATTTATGGTTCCTCCATTTGCAACCATCACTTGAAACTCTGGTGCTGGATATAGGAAGCAATTCAATTCCTTGGCTATCTTACAATGAATAAAATTATGGGTACTGCCCAAATCAATCAACACTATCACCTTTTTCTTCTTGATATGTCCTTCTATCTTGATAGTTTGAGGAGTGGTAATTCCAGCCAATGCATTACAATATATGGTCGGATTCATTTCTTATTTCTCTAGGGCTTTTTCCTGGTGTGTATCCTCTTGTTTTGATGTTTCATGTTCCTTTTCTTCCTCCTCTTCACAATCGATGTAAAATAATTTCTTCTCAACACACTTATGACCTTTAGTGTATTTGCTATCACAACTATAACAAAGCCCTTTTGCTTTTTTTTCTTCCAATTGTTGTGATGTCAACCTTGTAGGTTGTGGAAGGCTAGGGGCAACAACACTTCCATCTTTATAGTTGTGAGTGATAGGCTTCCTTGTTTCCATAATTTTTCTTTCAATTTTTCTTGCCAACCTGAATGCCTTCTCCAATGAATCAGGTTCCCAAAGGTGAACCTCATGTTGGATGTTATCCTTTAAAGTCCTTATGAACACATAAATCTTATTCTCCTCTAGAATATCTTTTACCCTTATATTCAATTTTTGGAAGTCCTAAATGTTCTCAACCATTGAACCCTTTTGTTTGAGATTTATCAATTGGCTAAAAAAGGTGTTGCTTTTTTTATCCTCGTAATGTGCTATCATTTCTTCCGTAAAAATTACCCAAGTGACAATTTGTTTACGAGAGCAAAGCCATTGATACCATACAAACTAATTGGGTTCCAAATATGAAGTTGCAATGCGTTCCTTTTGTGTGTTTTGCACATTATGGAGATCGAAATATTGTTCCATCTGTAGTATCCATGTTGTGGGATTCTTGCCATCAAACTTCCTCATATCGATCTTTGGAACATGGTGGGTCTTCAATCTAATGTTAGAGTCTATGAAATCATGACTAAGATTTCTTTTTTTCTCATCATGAGTTTCCTTTACTACCCTTTCTCCATTAGTAAGCATTTTTTGTAGCAACTTTGTCAAATCTATCTTCAAATCTTCCATGTTGCCTATAACTTTTGCTTATATAGCATCCATCTTAGCTTTCATGCCATCCATAATATATTCCATTCCATTCTTTAAACCATCCATATTAGCTTTAGTTACTTTTTGTGAGAGTGAAATTTGTTGCACTTGGTCTCGTAATTTTGATATATCATGTTGCATTTCTTCCTCTTCTTCATGTGTCATAGTAGAGATTTCAAGTTGCTTACTAGGTGTTTCCATTTTATTTCTTTGAGTCATCAATTAATGATAATTATGCTTCACAATTCTCTTTGAATCACTTCAAACTACTTTCTCAAACAAAACTTATGCAAATTTAAAAAAAAAAAACTACACACGTTTTTTTTTCTTTTTTCTCTTTGTATGAGCTCATTCTTGAAACGACCTTAACTCTGTAATTTAGGATCTCCAAGCTCTAAAATTTTGGCCTGTGATATCCCTATGATTTATCTTTCCAACCCCACAAGTCTGATCACTATTGGATTCTCGAAGAAAGAGTTATGCCCAATCTCCTATGATGACCTAATTATATACTAGTTCAGTAGAGCGAACTTGTACGACGTGCCACATGTCACTGTTTCGACCTTCGTCTCTAAAAATGATACCCAACAAACTAAAGTCCGTCCTCTTTCTGTCAATTTTTATGAAATGTGAATCTGGTGCTCATAAAGAAAGTTATGACGATTTTCCCAAGGCGACTTGTTTGAGATCGAATTCAGGAGCTTGCAAAAACCCTAATGTCCTCAGTTCATATCTCCGAAAATATAGTGAGACAAGATCTGAAATTTGGTCACGAGGTTCATCACTATTTCGGCTCAAATGGGTTTTAATTTCAACTTCTAAATCTTCTTATAAAAAAAATGATAGCAAAAATTCCACGATGACCTGTTTGAAGCAGCGAAACCCTATAATCCAAAGCTTTGATACCAATTGTTATGTAACCATCTCACAAAATAGAAGAGATAGATAAATGACTTCAAACGTAGCCTCTTCAAGGGGGAAACCTCCTTTACACTACATAAAATGAAAAATTCTTGGATGATACAAATGACAAGACCTCCTTCCTATATATAGGAGTCTAAGGGGTCACAATATAATCAGAGTCGGCATAAGAATAATAATGTAAATGCACAACAATAACAATAGTGGGCTTTTATGGGGCACAATAATAACAATATGGGGACAACATAGAACAACAATAACAACAAGGGGTACAATGAAAATAATAATAAGGGAATACACTAGTATTATAGAGACCTAACATGCCCCTCTTCTTCAAAAAAGTGTTGTCTTCAACGCTTTAGTAGTTCTGGATGCTTCTGTATAAAATTCTCATCCTCCCATGTGGAATATTCAGTGGGTAAGTTCTTCCACTTGATGAGATACTCTGAAATTGATCGATTTCGTAGTTGTCAAGTTCTTGTTTCTGTGACTTCTTTAGGTTCCAAGTCAACACAGTTTATCGCTACCAACTCCATAGAGTGGTGAAGCTAGACAGTTAAGGTGAAAGCAATAGGCGGACTAGCTAGATCATTGAGGCAAATACGTGGCCTGAGTAGAGGCCATAATAGGGGCATCTGAGAGATATTTTCCTCCCACAATTATTATGTTTTCCTTTTTCTTATTATTCTATAATTTCTATATTTTCAAGAACGGAATCAAATCATTATGGGTAGTGGACTTCGCACGCCGAGACAGTTGGTCTATCAGACAGCTAGAGCTTGAGCTAGGATATTTTGTAACTGTTAATTCAAATCTCCCCCTATTCTTATAAATAGGGGGAAGAAACACTTAATAGAGGTTCCAAAATTTTTCACCTACAGTGGTCCAAATTATGTGATTCCACTTTGGTTCTAATTGCCTGTTCATGAGGGACTCGAGCGATGTATGGCTAAATGTAATGGACTGGTATATTGGACTCATTTTGAGGATTAATGAAACTCTTTGGTGATTCCAATCATGGTTGTAAGAAGTATGTTTTCCCCTCTGTAAATCTCATTTCATGTATGTTTCTCTTCTACTGAAATTGTGTAATGAAGCTATTGGTCTCATTCTCTCATGGTTATATGCATGCTGCTAAGTAGTACCAGTACCTATGTTATTTAATGATTTACTTATGTACCTTTAAGAGCACATATTTACATAATTTGATTCGTGATAAGTGTATCCATGAGCTATAGAACATGAAACATATCATTCCATCTCTTCTACTTTCAATCCTTATGTCTGAACATTGTTGCTTAGGATTCTATCTCGTTTTATCCCTATGCATCTATTTCCTTCCTTTCTCTCCTCCTCTTAACCTTTACTAAAAATTCAATATTAAGTTGCTCATTTTTTTGTGTTGGCCATCAAAACAAGACATTCCTCTTTAAGATTGGCCTGATTCACCCCTTGTATTTGGATCCATGTATCTGCTTGAGTTCACCTTGATGAAAGGCTATTGAACCAAGCCCCACTTTATTATATTTCCAAATTATGTGACAATTGGAGTGCAACAGAAACCCCTCACTGATAATCTTCCATTCACTCCTCTCTTTAAGATGTCCTAGGCACTAGTCTACAATCGACCTAGAGGTTGTCTCTAGGAAGATTTCTATATCTCCTAAAGCCCTTGTGTTCCAGGTGCTAGAAAAAGTGACAACATCTTTCTAGCACTGTTGTCGAGAAACAAAACTGAAATACTTTTCCCTGGGTACGACAAATCTTTACATTCCCTCTATCAGGTGAGCAAGGGAAGTGTGGGTTGAAGATCTCTCACATTGGCGACTCCACTATTTGAATTTCATTATAAACACCCTGGAAACTCCACTGTCTGAATCTTAATTGTAAACACTCTGACGACTCCACTGTCAAGACATGGAGGAGAAGATAGAAGAGATGGAGAGGTTAATAAATAACTCCTTTTATAGACTGGAAAAATTGGAGTTAGAAAGTATAAACCAACAGAACTTCCAGGCTTCTAATCCATGTTTAAATCCCCAATACAGAAGGCCTCCCCTACAAATATTGCAAGGGGAGAAGAAAGAACAGCAAGATCACACTCATCCTCCACTATATATAGAATATGATCCGGAGAAACAGACACCAGATGCAAATAAAGTTCAGGGGAACTTATGTTCCTTTTTCTCCGATAAAGAACAAGAACTCAAAGCATATGAAGAAGAGGAGGAGGATATTGATGCAACGTTGAATGATGATGAGATCGATGATTATTGTAAACAGTTCATTGATCTCATGCAGGCTCAGCTACACAAGAAATACTATCTGAGGTCATCCAGAAAGAGATCGAGAGGGCAAGATCAAAATGAAGGTACTCCTTCCCTAGAGCCTCCTAAGCTAACTGATAAGGGAAAGGGGCCTTTAGATCCAAATTACCTTAAGCCTAAAGCCCTCAAAGAAGATAATTCACCCTCCCCCTCCAGGCCCATCTAGGATAAAGAAAAAGAGCCAAGTAGTGTCAGTGGTTGCCCCAACCAAGAAGATATTGGTCAGCAGACTATTCAAGAAAATGAGGCAGCTGCAATTTTCTCTCATCAGGTCCATGATCCAGTAGCTGACTACATGGAATATTTCTTTGTCTTACAACAATATTTTTTAATTCAAAGCCCAATTAGAAGGTTCATGGAGGATATTAAAAGAGTTGAGCATCAACAATCAAGTTGGGGGCACATATCAAATTTTTTGTCAGAAGATTTTTCAGGGTGCATACTTGTTTTGATTTTTGAATTCCAACAGCATGGAGGCATAAGGTCCAGTACCTAATGTTGGGTTGGTGTCATTGGAAGGTGGACCTAACTTGGGTGAATTGGTTCCTAGTACATAAGTAGGAGTTGGACATAAATAAGTTCACTAGTTAAGCATTTATTTTCAGTTGTTGGAATTTACTTTTTTGCATTTTAGTTTGATGAGGAAAGGACTCCCTGCAAATAAAGTTCCATAGAGATTTCCTGATTGTATAAGTGCATTATAATTTTTTACTCCATTCCTAATGGTGAAGGCTACTAGTCTGCAGGTTCTCAGCACCTTGCGAGCAAGGGATTGTCCCCAGGTGGAGCCAATGCTGTCACCCTCTGTATTATTTGTTTTTTGTTGTCTAAAGGATACAAAAGAGGAGAGGTTTTCAGCCATATTCCAAGCCACATAAGCCCTCAAAGCTAAATCATACCCCCTCTAATGGATGATGCTTGGAACTAGATTTCCAACAGTATATGGAACTCCTCAAATGGACCCTAGAGTCAGAAATTATAGCAGATCGAAGTTTCCCTTGAAAACTAGAAGCCATGGAGAAAATGCCTTAAGGGAAAATCCCGCAATCGGAGATCGGAATTCCCGATGGTACGTGAAATGACCACCAGAAAGAAATCGGGGGAAAAACGGGACGACAAGATAGAACTTTGGGATTTGCTTCGAAAAATGTGACAAAGAAATTCAATGCAAAACCAAGGGCATATGGGCCTTTTCTCTCTCCTCAAACTGGACATGTGGTTGCATAGGATTAGCTCTGATAGGTGACACATGGAGGTATGGAGTACACGTGGCATGCTGATATGACATTTTCAGGGTCCTATGGGGGTATATTTTGGTGACACGTTTCACCACTCAAGAAGCGACATGTGGTCGTGATGCCATCACCAATTGGCAATCAGCAATCGGCGGTAGCAGCGTATTTTGCATCAAAAGGAATTAGTCAATATCTAACCTTCGATTGGGGGCTCCGATATGGGAGCTGGCCCATGGTCACAAGAAGAGAAAGGAATCAAGAGCTAAGTAGAAGAGGTGGTTGGAAATTGGTGATCGCAAGTTTTTGGAGGTCATACCAATGGCACGATTTAGAAGGTGTCGACTGCGATATTCCAAGTGGGCCCAATTGGCAATCAGAGGATAAGCATTGTTTCTCCTAGTGAAACCTCCGATTGTGATCCATCAATAAAGGGGATTTGACATAGGAGCTAGCCCGCGATCGCGGGAAAAGCAGAAGAACCAAGATATGAACAGCAAAGTGTGATCAGCGTTCGGCGATCGAAAATTCTAGAGGGTGGCCACCAAAGGCAGTGTCATGAAATCACTGATTGTGATATTACAAAAGCCCTAGGCACTCAAGCATGTGGTCCCATGTGTTAAACATGGGGACCATTAGTGATGTTTTATTCCAAAGAATCGGCCCCTGTCCCGACTATTCGCACACCCAACACAATATAAAGTGGCATAAGCCCATGGTCTTTAAAGTGTAAAGTACTAAAAGGGATCAAAGCCAAAGGGGCCTAAAGGGATCAAATTTGTTGTATTGCAACATTTATAGTATAAAGGGATTATACTGGAGAATCCTTGATATCACCTTATGACAGTATAACAATGCATTTCATGGCCCCGATAATGTTCTACATGAAGGCTAGAGGGACAGATGAGTTGGCGGCAATGTTCAAGATATATCATGGCCACTATGTGGAACCGCTTCCGGGTTCCTATAAGTAAAGAATTGAAGTTTGTTTGAGACCGAAAGTGACAGGGAACCGGCCTGGAGCGTGTGAGGCATGATGTGGAAAAAACGTGGCTAGACCAAAGGCCATCCGAGGAAGTGGCAAGGAGATATTTTCACAAACCATCATTTTAGTTTCACATGTTTTGTTATTCAGTTGTTTTGTTAGTCTATTTTATTTTAACAAACAACATCTTTCTATTGTAATAATTGAAGGCGATAGAGCCTACACGCCGAGATAGCTACTCATGCAAAAAACTAGATGCGCAGGCCTGAGATATTTTTGTAATGGATTTTCAATCTCTCCCTCTCCTTATAAAAGGGAGGAAGAAATACTTTCACCGGGTTCAGAATTTTGGGAAAGACGACTCTTCTACGGGACCTTTCCTATTTTCATAAAGGCCTTCTTGAAGCTTGTTGTATTCTGGTTTTCCTAAAGAGATTAATACAAAGTTTATGGTGATTCCAATTGATTTGGATTGCAGTATGCTCTTCTCTCTTTGTTTTTCATATATGTTTTTAATTCTTCACAGATTGTGTGCCATAGTAGCAGCTAGTTGTGTTTCCCTTTAGATACAAATTCATTTAAATCAGAAACGTTGGTGGATAATGCCTGTTTCAAGGTGGAAATCAAGTCTTTAAAAAGCGATCCATGCATCTCAGCAGTTCATAGCATCCCCTCTTTCCCGTTTCTCTTTGAGTCTTGATATATAGGATTCTTATGTCTTAAGCCCTATATGACGGATTCCTCCTCTGTTATCTCCCTCCATTTACATATGTTTTAACCACTAAATTGTTGCAAGATTTGGACCTTATTTGGCCACCTTAAATCAAAGATTATTTCCTAAGTACTCATGTATATCAACTGCATTCCATTTGGTATCTTTATGAATGGTTCTAGATCAAATTCATTTGTATTTGTGTGACATAACTAAAGTGTTGCAAGCCTCTACTCTGAAATATGTCAAGCACTCTCTTAAGATGTCCTAGGCACTGGTCTACAATCAACCCAGAGGCTGTCTCTAGGAAGCTTTTCTATCTCCTGAAGTACTTGTGCTCCTAGTGCTAGAAAAAGTTGCAACATTAATCATAAGAAGAGAAGACTAAAATCTGGGGCATTAGGTTTACAGAGAAAAAAAAAAAAAAATCATACAAAGAGTTACTTCCATGCTAATTCTCACCACCATCCCTCACAAAAGATTGGAGTACTAAATACATTAGCTATAAGAGCCATGAGAATCTTATATGATGAAAACCTTGAATGAGAAATGAACCACTTGACTAAGATCTTCATGAACATATGCTACAAAATTAAATACATTAGAAGGTCCCTCTCTTAGTTCCCTTAACCCTCAAATAGGAATCCTATCATATATACAAGGTGAAACTGATAAAATAGAAAAAGTGTTTAAGGAAAAAATATATAACAACTTCATTCAAGGCTATGGATACTATCAGATAGAAAACGAGGTCTATTAAGGATAGCATTAACCAATGCCAACTCAAAGGAGTTTACAAAACAGATTGTCCATGTGGGAAATTTTATATTGGAGAGACTGGTCGATCCTTGCATGTAAAGTTAAATGAACATGGAACAGACACAAGGAATGAATGTTTTCACACCTCTACACTAGCAAAATATTCATTCAAGACTATACATCATATTTGCTTGGAAGATGCCAAAATGATTGCAAGAGAAGGCCATTATAATAAATGACAATTCAAGGAAGTTATCAAAATAATCAAACACCCAGATAATCTAAATAGGGATGGTGCTTAGGAAATAAGTGTGAGTTGGCTTCCTTTAATTAGGCATCATAGCACTTAAAGATAATCAAGTTTTGGATTCTTTGTGTCATACCATTTTCCTTTTTCTTTCTCTGTCCCTCTCTTTTATTCTTTTGGTTGGTTTTTCCTCTCCTATTTTCCTTCTTCCTTTCTCCTCGTGTTACCTTTCTTTGCTCTTCTTTTTCTCCTTGTTTTACCTTTCATTGTGTCCTTGCTCTATTTTGTGTGGCTTTTTCCTCTCTTTTCTTGATGTCTTCTTGTTTTTTTTGTATTGTGTTTTAGGTCTTCATTCTTCTATTTTTTTAATTATTACTTCCTTGACTCTTTTTTTTTCCCTTTTTCCCTTTGGGTTCTTCTCTTTCTTTATGATTTATCTTTTTTTTTGTTCTCTCTCTTTTTAGGACTTTATCTTAACTTTATAATTTTTGTTTTTAGCTTATATATTATATTATATATTAAGAGGTCAATCAACCTTTAATATAGTCTATTATACCTTATACTATTATACTATAAAATAGGTTATTATTTATTTATTTTTGTAAATCAAAAGTTTCTATCATATCAGAGAAGGATTACATCGTGATGAGAAAATAAGAAAAATTCTTTCAGCCTCACTCTAACCAGATTTGTTGGATAGAAGATAATAGAATAACCAAAAAACTAGAAGATCATAAAAGCTATAAAATCGCACACTGAGAGCCCATCATAACCAAAATATCCCAAGGATCTTAATGCAACCAAAGTTCATCCCAAATCATAAGAGTTTACCGGAGTTGAATGTTTTGGCCCAGTCCCTGGAGATGGAAGAGGACTAAGATTGCAATGTATGTACTTCTCTATATGCGCTAGTTTTCCTTCCAGCCGATCCAACTTCTCGTATATATGTTGATGTCTCCGCTGTAGATTTAAAGTCATCCAATGTGCCATTGATTTCATTACAAGTCATTCATGAAACTGATGACTTCATTCCTATCATCGTGTCAGTCATGCCCCAACTGTTCCATAAGTAAGGTTACATGCTGAAGACAGTTATCAAGAATGCCAAAGGGAGGAGGTGGCTTTATTATGTCAGGAGTTTGAACTGGATCAGGATCTAGCTCCTCCCACAAACCATGGTCTTTTGGCCTATGCTCTGCCCACTGACCTTGTGGCCCAACACCTTGGTGAGCCCTACCTCATTGTCGGTACATGTGAGTGATGCAGGTATTAGTATACTAGTGTGCAAAAAACCAAGATGCTAGCTCGGCCATAATAAAAACCTAGCTCTCCCCCAGCCTCAGAGATGTTCCACCCCTCCACCTTATTAAACCAGTGAACTATCTAGGCCACCAAGCAGTGTTGATGTCACTCAAAGCATGCCAACAAATACATGGCATGTCTCTCTAAAAGCTCCACCTGACAACACATCCCCCATGTCTTAACTTTTGCAAGTCAACCACTACCCAACCACCAAAATTTGTAGACAAATTGGGTCCAAGGAACATGGCATTAAGCCCCCTCCGCCACCCTGACTCAACAAAGTATGCAAGGTCCCATCCAGCAAACCCCCAAACAAATCCCTTAAACCTAAATGCCAAAGGACAAAAAACAATCCCCCCCCCCTCTTTTGGAACCCCCAAGTACCAACATTGCCTATAATTGTCGACACTAATTATATACATTTGCAACCAGCAAAAAAACAAACCACCTCACAATTAAGAAATCCATAACTAAGTCAAATAGGTATACATGGAAATCTCAACCGGAATTACTCCCCCGTTAATTCACCTACGTCAATAAGCTCCACCTAAGCCGACCTAGCCTTGGCAAGCAAAATAATAGGAGGTAATGGAGGAGAAACCTCTTCCCTGGGTCCCAAACACGCACAACCAATAACCACAGTGACAAATAAACACCACCACCAAGGTCTATCTGAAAATGAACCTTCCCAAACAATGGAGTATGGGTTAGCTCAAACATGAGGCCACCTTGAATTGGAATCTAGACAAACACTCTTGTTTCCCGCACTCGCATACCAAAACTGAACAAATACTACATGAAGCTCCAGACCAAAACATATAATTCTCGCCTGTGATTTAGAATGTTCTCTGTAGATGGGCAATACATTGCTTGAATGCCATGCATATCCTGCATGTGATGCCAAGTGGGGGCTTGAGGCGAGCCCCCCTCCACATTTCTTACTCCATCAATATGTGCCCCCATCAAGGATAATATAGATTATTATTACATCCATCTTATTATATTATTTATAGTATGGTTATACATAGTATTATTTTTATATGCTCATTAAATATTTATTATATGATTATTCACTAATTAGTATATTTATTCTTTTTTAAGCAATATTTCATTAGATTACCGAGAATTTACATAGAGTACAGGCATGTATAAATGTTGATGGACCATGTCCAAATTGAGTGTGTTCAGGAAACAAAAAATCATGTCTAACCAAGAGCTAGCTGAGGGATGACCATTTGCCATTAGGTGGGAAACTAGATGGTCTTCCTAAGTGTCACGAGACCAATTTTTATCATCAAAAAACCAGACAAGCATGCAAAAAATACAACATAACAACAAAGACAGAGAAGGCCTTTCCTGGTGATTGATAACGACCCAAGACATGCTAAGAATTACTTGAAGGGATCGTCCTAACCTTCTGGCAACCATGGTGGTATTTCCCATTCAATGAGCATCCCTCCAATGTTGATGTTAGAGTCATGTTGCAGTGTCTCTTCCATTAGATTCTTTATCACTGCTACCTTATTATAAATGGCCACTCCTTCACCTCATTTTTTGATGAGTTGAGATATCTCTTTTCTATATATGAGAAATGGGAGGCCTGGGTCACAATTTGGGGGGGTTTAGGTTCATGTCAACACATGGAGCTCACACGTCTACCCATTTATTGGCTAGGAAGTTTGCCAGAGAATTTTCCTTACACATAACATGGGAGAAAATTATGGCCTCTTGTTGGGAAATAATTTGAGCTAGTTTTTGCATGCTTTGATCCACACACCAGCTAGAGGAGCACTTCGTGGGAGAAGATCCAGAATGGGGCTTCTTCACAGCTTGGACTATTAACTGAGAATCACCTTTGGGAATGAGGGGATGGAAACCTCTATTACAAGCAATGAGAAGACCTTTGATTAAGGATTTTAGCTCAATTGCATTATTTCTTTAATGCCTTATGTAGCCTCTATAAACACTGATGATATCAACCCTGCAGTTTCTTATGACTCTTCATATTCCTTCCTCCCTTGGGTTTCCTTTTGAAGCCCCGTCAAAGTTCAATTTGTAATGATTATCTGGAGTTACCTAAATAGATAAACTTATTTCTTTGGATCTAGGGAATGTAATTCTTGTTGTGGGATAAGATTGATTAAATTTCCACCATGCCAGGATGGATTTTTCCTAAGGGGATCCCTAGAAATCCTTTTCTTCCCAGTTGGAAAAAAAATAGGGTCTCATTAATGTGCCTATGGAAGAGCAGCCAAATACCTTCTTGAGTTTTATGTTGGTCAATGAATATGAATTGATTACATTCCTTACATATTTCCTAGAGTAGGAGGCTTGGAGCCATTCCCTAGAGTTTGTTCAAAACTTGTCCTTGGAAGGGGTATTTTGCCCATTTCTTAAAAGATTGAACAACATCTCCTCAAACTCTATCAGATCTTTTGAAGCCTAACATGATCTTTTCCCAAAGGTTATTTTCTATCTCACATGTGTCAAGTAATTGATCCATGGATTCCTATTGATTTTTGCACATATAGCACCATTAGGTTCTGGTAAATCTTCTTTTGATCAAGTTCTCCCAAGTGAGGATTATGTGCTTTTATAGAAGGTATATGAAAGTGGATACCTTCAGCCATAATCCAAAGGACCATAACTCCTTCCAGAATGGATATGGGTCATGTTGTGGTACTTGTCAAGTTAGGTGGTAGGCCTCTTTGATTGTGAAAGCACCCACGTTTTATAGCCTCATCACAGGATGTTTGAGCCTACTTTCTTCCTCATATTTTTGTTGTTGATTTCATGTCATAGCTTTTGTGAGTCTTCCATGCTTCCATCTCCCTGCCATAGCATTGGTTGATGCCAATTTCAAATTCTTGTGTTATCATCCTCTAGCCAGTAATGATAAACTTAAATTCACCCTAATTGTTGAGCATTAACTCGGATTAAGGGGAGATAGAATTTTCTAACTAGGCTAAGCATCTACTTCCATGAATCCTCATAGAATATTGTTGATTTTCCATCTTAGATTTCCCATAAACTATTTTCTTGGACAATATATTTATTGTGGCTTGTCAGGTTCCAAATTAAAGAGCTTTGAGGAGTTGAAGACAATCGAATAGGATCTTATTTTTCCGACTCATTTGCATATTTCATGCGCCATAAGTGTGCCTAAGGCTATGATGTGTATTTGACCCATCTCCACCATATTTTGGCGCCCAATACCATGTTGACAATTTATGGATCCCGCACACCAAGACCTCCTTCCACTTTTGACAGGGAGTGTCCCATTTTACTAATGACTAGTTTTTCCTAAGATGATTACCTCCCCTATGAAAGTTCTTATTATATTTTTTATTATTTTTAGGACCCACTTGGGTGAAGCCAAGACTCAAAAAAAAAATATTAGGATGGACTCGAGCACAGACTTGAGAAGAATAATATTATCAACAATGTCAAAGTGCAGAAGGTCTAGCTTTCTAGTTCATTAGTGAGTTTGTCAAGGAGTTCCAACTAGGAGGAATGTTTAATGGTCATGTCAGTTTAAGTTTCTCCTAAGTAATTGGAGGGAAGGGAGGCAGTTGAGAAACCAATAATTTTGATGACATTTCTTTGAGTGATGTGAGGATTATGGAAGAAAAAAATATTTGACTTTTCCAGACTGATGGTAGTTCCCGAGGCTTCTAAGAAGAGCACTAGGATATCTTTGAGAATTCTAAGTTCCATAACCAATGGGTGGTTCAGAAGAAGAATGTCATCTACAAATTGATGATGTGTTAGAGGTATGTCATCATGGACTACCAGTCCCTTCAAAGTGATCATCTGTGAGGTTGCTTTAATGGTTCTTCCCATCCCTTTAGCCATAAGGATAAAGGGAAGGGTGAGAGGGGGTCTCCTTGCCAGATGCGTCGAGAGCATTTGAAAGTGTTAGAGGGGGAGATATTAACCAACATTGAGAATAAAATTATAGAGACAATATACTTGACCCACTTGGTCCATTCAACACTAAAACCAAAGGCTAAGAGAATTAGGCTAGGAGAATTCTATCCATATAAGCCTAGTTTATTTTATCAAAGGATTTGGAGAGGTCTAACTTGAGCAGCATGCAAAGTTTATTCAAGGATTTGAGGGAGTGAACGGATTCATGGGCCAAAATGATCCCATCAAGGATTTGTTATCCTTCCATGTATCCAGTTTTCTTGGGAGAGATGAGAATGGGCAGGATAGAGTTGAGGTGATTGGTTGTCACTTTGATGATGACTTTATAAATAACATTACAAAGTGCAATGGGTTAGAATTTATCTGGATATGCAACATTTTCCTCCCTTTGCACCAGCGCTAGGAAGGTGGCATTGAATGGGGGGAGAATGCGTCAATTGCCTCTTGAGTCTGCAATGATCCCTAAAATATCATTGTGGAGGAAATTACAGCATTGCTTAAAGACTGTGACAATAAATCCATTCGATCTAGGGGATTTCCCATATTCCATTTTATGAATGGCTTCATTAACTTTTGTTGTGATGATAGCCCTAGTGAGTGTGATGCTGTGTTCATGACTCATTTATGGATTATGGTTGTGATTTTCTGAATGGCTTCTTTCTATTGAGGTAGAGGATTAGATAGCAGAGTAGAAGTAAATAAGTCCTTCTTAAATGTTTGCCTGTTTCTCTACATATTCGCCATTCTCAAATCCTAAATATGTGATTTTGTTGTGAGCCCTATGTTGGATGGTGGAGTGATGGAAGAATAAAGTGTTACATTCCCCTTCCTTTAACCAACTTATCCTGGACTTCTATTTCCAATATATCTCTTCTTGCTTGTATCTTTCCTCTAACATTCTTGTGAGGGAAATTTCTTTGTCCACTACTTCCATTGTTTTTCCATGGCTAGTAATTTCCTATTGAAGTATCTCCATTTCCTTTTCTAGGGTTTGTTTCTCTTGGAAGATATTTCCAAATTCTTCTCTATTCCATTTTTTGAGTAGAAGTTTTATTTGCTTGAGATTTTGTTGAAAGACAAACATTTTCAATCCCTCAATGGGGCTCATGCTTTCCCATTGTTCTTGGATTTTTCCAATTAGGATGGAAAATGAAAGCCAAAATTGTTCAAACCTAAATGGTCATTTTAAAGATTTGTTTATATTCCTCCACAAGAGACATATTGGACAATGATTTGAGCCAGCTAACGGGAGAATCTCCACTGTCAGTTCATCCTTGTGAGTGAAGAGATTTTATGAGACAAGGAAACAGACCAATATGGAAGAGATCTGCGCCTGCCCCCCCCTGTTATTCCAAGTGAAGAACTTGTTTTTGGTTTTCATGTCCACCATGTCATTATACTTAGTGAAGCTTTGAATGTCCTTTGATTTAGTCCCCAAGTGTTGTTGTCCCAAATTATTTTCTCTAAGGGATGTGATCATGTTAAAGTCAGCTCTGATTATCCATTTGTGTTTTTCAATTCGTTTTTGGAAGAGAATGGAGATGCTTGAGCATTTCTTGCTTCTGGGGTAGAAGTTGGGGACCATAAATGTTGGAGAGAAAGCCATGCAAATTAGTACCTAATAGATGAAAAGAAACAGAGAGAATAGAGGTCTCTCGATACATGCCTGCAATACTAATCTAGGTTGGGTGCCAAGTTATACCAAGACCACCTGATGCTCCTTCAGCATCTATAGTCATAAATTTTTCCTTTTTCCATAAGCTTGACATTATTAGTTCAAAATTAGAGCTAAATCATTTAGTTTATTGAATTAACATGATAGTCAAAAGATCATGTTGAATATTCCGATGAAGAATTCAATGTTTAGTGGGGATATTTAGACCCCTTATATTCCATGAGATTACCTTCATGAGGAAACGATATTTTGAGAGGCATAGATCTCTAAAATGTGCTTGTATAGGCTTTAGTCGACCTACTTTCTTCCTAGTGTATCGATTCTTTGGAGAGCCAAATTCTTGCCCCATTTCTTAAACTCATTATTGCACTTTTTGTATTCTTTAGTGATGAAACTTTGGACTCCTATCTATTGTGAGGCCTTGGCTTCTTGGAGAACGACCACTAAAATATTAATCTGATTCTGAAAAATTGCTTACAAATCATCATGATGACATGCATCCTCTATTGCCATTAGATCTAGCCCTTCTGTGTCCATAAACTCATCCTCCTCTTTCATGACTATGTCTTCTGCATGCTTTGGGTCATGGATCTCATAACTTTTTCCTGGAATGGATTCAACATTTTTTTTTGTGTGTTCCTCCATAGGTTGTTTTCCTGCGCCTTCTAAAGGGACTTCCTGAATGTTATCTTACTCTAGAGCACATGATCCTTCTGGATAATTTGCCAACAATTCAAAGTTATAACCCGTTGCATGTCTCTTAGGTGCATTGGAGGTGTTGGTATTCTTATTATGGATCCTCTTGGTGGGGATCTTCATAAAATCATATCCATCATTAGCCTTTATCTCTCTTGTGTCCCTTTTTCGCTCATTGAGAGGGAAATCTTGGAAGAAGTGCCCATGCATATGGTATCTCCTATATCTGAAAGGAATGTGCTCATAGTCAAGGGTTTGAAACCAATATTTGTATTCTTATTCCAGGGTTATTTCTTTGGGGAGGGAACCAAAGATATTCATATATGTGCATACGAGGTGTGCAAGCCATACTTTTTTTGCTCCGATAGGCACACCAATTTGCCCAAATTATTAGTAATATCTTCCAATGTCTCTAGATCTTAGTATTCATGAGAAATAGAATACATGCAACTCCATAGTGAATCCCAAGAGAAATATTCTTTGTCAAGGTTGAAGAATTCCATCTAGTGATGCAAGTATAGTATGTCTGAGTTGAAGAAATAAGGACCCCCATCCAACGCAACCTTTAAATATTTTATTTGAGATAAAATGACCGCAAAAAACCCTTTTGAGCCCAATTTCACCTCATAGTTGGCTTTTGGCTTCCATCTCATAGTGATCCAATGGAGGAGTGATTTTTTTGTTGGTCATATTCTGGTAATCTTGTTGATCAATGCATTGTCCTACATTAATTGAATTCTAGGGTTAACCCTAGCTAGGGGATGTGAGTCCGTGGGATTTTTGCCAATTTGAATGCATATGCTTGTGTTCTTCTAAGCAACCATTTATGACTCATGGTTGGGGTTTTATACTATATATGACTTAATGGCATCAACAACAATTGACTTACCAGAATCAAGACCCACTCGTAATATCATCATCATATAAAAATGCATAATCATATTATGTATCACATAAAACATATAAGTATTTGGAGTCCACCACTCTAAATACATCCAGTACGCCCATAGCATACTGGGGGACACATAGGCCTCTACATCTCCTTATCATCCTTTGGAGGATCTTATGCCAAGTTGGGTCGAGATGCTTGAATCCATTTTTCGAGCACTCGGAACATAATGGCGCTCCATAAACTCCTCCTACTAGGGGGCATCATTCCAACCTTTGCATACCAAATCAGTGCCCTCCATCACATAAGTTTGCGAGCAATATCCCATGCTTGGGGGCATGATGGTTTTCCCCTGGACATCTCCTCAATTGATTAACATAACTCTCGACCTAGATCCCACTAGACCTAGGTATGGTCAACTATCCTCCCATTCCTTGGATAGTTTGTCCTACCGGCCTCTCTGACGAGCAATATGAACATCACATATCATAGATGTTTGATACCATGTCTTCAAATATTCTACTCTATGTCCACATAGTCCTCATGTTTGACTTCGTGGGTGAGGATGATTCTAGACCTCCTCTAGTAGTTCATTCTTGTTTTTATCTTCCCTTAATTCTTCATTAGGAACCATCGTTCCAAGAAGCATTAAGGCCATATTTAGACAAGTAAGTCCACTTGCTTGAAAATTGAAGATCCTGATTTCGATGGTCGCTTTTTCCGTTACGATCTCCACAAGATTTAGGGCCTTCTCCTCCTCTCAAAATGGAGGGAAAACACCCTTTTATAGGAAAACACACAGTTTTTTTGTCACACATTGCGTCCAGACCGTAGATCCCTTTGACAAACCGTCAGCACCATTAGAAATCTCTCATCAATCTTTATAATGGGTCTTTCTCAGTTTTTAATGATTCAACACTCGACGACCATTTTTCCAATAAGGGTCACTTCATCGCCTCTGAAAATTGAATTTCTTCATAAAGTGACACTTTTAATTTGAGGTACACCTCCTATTAATACTTGTCATACCACGTGTCGATTTCCATCATCAGTAACCATCATTTACTCATGTTTTAATGGTCCCCACCGGGCCTCTTCTGTGTGGCGATGTTATTGAGTCACCCTTGTTCAGAGCATCCATGCTGAGTCACCCTTGCATCCATGGAGTTTGTTTCACGTCCCATTATATCATGTCATAGTATTCCACCCATATTTGCATACCATTCATCCTGTGTTGCCCATTTTGGCCTCCAGTCATACTGTCCCCCATCCCCTCCGGAGTTGAGTCAGTCGCTGCCAGGTCAACCATGCACTTTATGCTTTGAGATGGAAAGTCATTTGTTTGTCCCTCACTCCCACATTTCCCATTATCCCTAGTTTCATTTCATCAGTCACATTACCATTTTCCCCTTGCCTTAGTTGAGGATCCTCATTGCCTCATCTATCGCGGGCCCTATTCTATCGACATCAGTTCATTTATTCCAGAAGAACGACCTAGAGGGTGGTGTATCTTGGTTCCATATTCCATTCTTGTTCGACGCCTCAGATCGAGTAGAGGGACTCATTATTACCCTTTGACTTGGTTGTTTCATGTTCGTGATTCATACACTTGATGGTCCAATGATGCAGTAGATTCTACCAGTGATTCCCGGGTGTGTGTGAGATGTTTCAAACCTCATGAGGGGATGACCCTTCAGGTAGCCCCCTACATGCTCGGATGCATTCCTATTATGTTACAGCCTCAGATGCAGTTCCGTAGACTTAATGGGTCTGGTTCCTACCGATCATAGTGTTCATAGCATGCATGTTTCCTTCAAATGATCCATTCAGTTTTGCAGAGCCCTTCCCTGTTCAACAGGGCTTCTTCGGTTGTTTTACCCTCCCTCCCACCCATTTCTTGAGGGAAGGGCATTTGTATCTCATGTACTCAGATATTATTGTATTCAGTCCTGGCTCATGTTTTTCCAGGTGCATGATGTATATGGGACACATTGTATTATTTTCTGGATTCAGCATGTACTTCATTGCTCAGTTTTATGTGTCTAGGCGAACCGTTATTTTTGTACTAAGTTATCTCGACGGGTATGGGTGTGCCTCCCTCGCCTCATTGAGGTCCAGTAACACAACATAAAAGGAGACTTGCATTAGTCTCACCCCTTCTGTCCCTATCCTCTTTCAATTCAGCTTTTTTGGTCTCTCTCTCTCTCTCTCTCTGACTCCCCTGTGTTGTTTGGTGATTGTGTCTTTACAATGTACTTTGGTCATACGTTTTTCTTCTAACACTCGTACGTTGGGGGCAATCTGTTATCACCAAAAAATTGATCATCTAGCTTAATTTACTAGATGGATCGAAGTACATCATGTAAGGCCAATTTTACCATAATAAAATTGCTTTCACTTTGAGAAATTACTTAATAAACCACCTTTATTAAGTAATTTATAGTTAAACTCATGATGAATAATTAAATAAATCACTATTTATTTGATTTTCTTCTAGGAATAATTAATTAAACCATTGTTTAATTATTATTCCTTGTCATATTTGACCCAATCATGAAAAATAAACACATAAATTATTAATTGTCATATTTTTCTCTAAGAATAATTAATTAATCACTAATTAATTATTATTCTTTGTCAAATTTGACTAAATCCCTTAGGAATAATTAAATAAATCATTATCTCTTTATTATTCCTTAACTAATTCCTTGAGATGATAAATAAATCATTTATTTATTTATAATTTCTAGATAAAAGTTTAAATACTTTTTCCCTCCTAACCAAATATAATAAAATATTACAAGTGGTTATTCCAAGAATGGGATCAATAATATTTTATTATTGTTCATTATTCGATAGCTCAATATTTTGTTATAAATAGAAGGGTTTTCCATTCATTATTCACTTTTGATTATTTTCATTGTTGCACTCACTGTTGTAACTCTGATTATTTTCATTGTCGCACACCATATTTTTGCTGGGTTTACACATTATAGAGGAGAGAGACTCTACACAAGCTAAAAACGTTTTAGGATAGCCAAGAACCCATCCCATAGAGGGGGACTGGTAACATTTATTTGTTCCCTTCACGGGTGTTATAATAAAACTATTCTTTGTATATCTAGTTTCCATTGAACAATTGGAGTTATTACTCTTTCTTTTTGTTGTTTAACTATGATTGTGGCATAGATCCGGAATTTGGCAAGTTTTGTTTCTATCAATTGATGCAGAACTACAATTTTTAGCAACCATTTATATTGTTGAGATTTATTGTCATCCATAATCTTAAGTGGGTTCTTTTCGTACATCTTTGAGAAGAAAACACTACAACAAAGAGTGGTTAGAGGGGCCTAAGGCCCCTCCCCCTGAGGTTTCCATACCTTGGGATGTACTCAACAAGAGGGCATCAAAGAGGAACAGGGCAGGTGGAGGAGGAAAGAAATAATGCTACAAGTGCAGAGATTATAAACCCTAGGAAGATTGACATCCAAAAAAGGGATTGTTGCAAAGTGTTTTTTGACCATTTACATAGTTAAGAACTCTAATCAAATACATATTTTTATTCGTTATTCTATCTCTTAGTAATTATTATTCTTTTTTCTTTATGTTATTATTTCTTTTCTTTTGATTCTTCCTTGTTTTAATTCTTTTATGTTGGTTTTTTCAATGTCCTTTGTGCCCTTAATGTTTCTCCGCCTCTTCGTCATTAGCTACCCCATATCTCTTCTCTTTGACTCATTGTCTTGAAGATGGGTCCCCTTGCGAATTCAAAACATCAACTACAAATAAAAAAACATTGTGGTTAATTCAAATTCTACCTATACATGTCTAAACCATAGAAATATTATAAATTCCATGTGTTATTGTTATTCAAAGACATTAGGATTTATTTATTTATTTATTTTAACTGCAAAAGAGTATTTATATCGTATAAATATGTGTCTGGCTCATGACAAATACATTAGGAATTATATATCAACTTCTTCAAAATTTCTATCATTTTTCTCTTATCCAAGAGATATGCTAAAATTTCATGAGGAACATACTATTGAGCAACAAAAGTCGGGTTTTTGTAGGTGCATACCTTAGAGAATTTCCCCAACACAACACAACATTTACAAAACATAAAACTATTGATTGATAATAAAGTCCTTGATGACTATGAACTTGATCTGATGAGTTGATCTGCATTGGGTTAAATTAGTTTTTGAGTTATTAGACTCCATTAAGGGATAATTGATGGCCTAATTTGGCCATTTATGTGCAATTATCATGCTTTCAATTTACATCCATCATTAGCAAGCTTGTCTGCTTCTTTGTTGTGGTATTGTAATAAATGAAATTATGATATTGATGGAATGTCTTTTACCATTTTTTGTGCTCTTTCCATGATATTTTCTAAACATTTATCCTTCAGCATTGAGCCTTTAACTAAGCGTTTCAAAATAAGGATGGAGTCTCTTAGTATTATTTGTTGTTACACTCGTTTTTCTTTGGCAATCAAGAGACCCTAATAAAGACCATGAATCTTTGTTTGGTTATTTATCATATGACCAAGTCTCCATAAGTACCAAAACAATTCATCATCCTCAGGGACATAAAATTCCCCTCCCCCTCATACAACTCCTAGATTTCGTTTGGATGCCCCATCAAAATAGATAATGCATCCTTGTATATTATTCTTCCAAGTTCTGAATTCTACATTTATTATTCTCAACTTTGAGCATTCTCCCATATTTTTTTATTCCAGCCAGGGGAGGTTGTTATCCATACTTACCAATTTATTGAGCCATACTTGCTCCAATTGATCCGATTCTTTAATAGAGGAGTTGTGATATTTCTTTTGAGCTTCAAATTAGACACACAATGATACTACTTTAATTATAGTGCTTTGGGGAGGAGTAAGCTTGTTATTAAAGATTGCATTATTCCTGGCAAGCCAAACTTTCTAGCATATAAATTTGGGAAAGGCTTCCTAATACATTTTTAGAATATATTTCCATATGAAACTGCCTTTGTAATTTTTTTCCCAGGAGGAGAAGAATTCATGTAGAGCAAAGGGCCATTTGACCCTGTTGTGGAGAGGAGATGTTGCCTCCATCCATACCTTTTTTGTATACTCGCATTCCAAAAAAATATGAGAGATATCTTCCACTTTCTTCTTACAGAGAGAGAATCTTGAGGGGCCATGGATGCCTCTCTTTATAATGTTATCATCTATCAAGATTTTCTTATGTGCAAGGAGCCAACTGAAGGAATCCACCTTTGGATTAACATTAGTCTTCCATATTTTTTTCAAATTTTTGAGCTTTGGAGGCACATTGGCTGAAAGAGAAAAGCCATGTCTCCTTCCTTTATTGAATAATCTAAAGCATTCCAATTTATTTGATCTTCATCCTCCTTTCTCCAAGGTGCAAAACATATTAGCCATTCATAGAGCTTGGAAACCAAGTGTTGGAGATTTGGCGGAACATTCCTGAAGTTCTAATTCATCCAGTTTCCATCTTTTTCTCAATTGGATATGTATGCCAATATAAATTTCCTTTGAGCACAAAAATTTTCTCGTAGGGGAAGGAATTTAGGAAATTGCTCAAGAGGTTGCTGGTCTATAATTTTAGCGGTCCATATGCTAATACTCTTACCATTTGTTGGCTTCACATACAACCCTAAGTAAATGAGGGCGGATGCTGGAACAAAAAATTTCTATATCGAGGAACATCATTTCATTATCTTTATGGATTCCAGGCATCAAGATATTTCCCCTTGAACATATTTTTCCTTCAAGACTGCTTTCCACCAGTCTTATTCTTAGGTGACAAAGCTCCAAAGTACTTCTGCTCCTATTGCCTTATTCATTAGTAATGGATCCTAAATTCCAAAACCCCCGTGATTTTTAAGGGACTTCACTAGATCCCATTTAAGCAAATGGAATTTTTTGGAGCTTTCCTTACCACCTTCCCATAGGAATTTGCGAGTTTCTTTTTCTAAAGCCAAAAGGATGCTCTGTGGAGTAATAAAAGTTGAGAATTAGTATAAAGGAAAAGTAGAGAAAATTGCTTTGATAAGAACAACATACCCAACAAGGTTGATCCATTGGGCTCCCCAAGAGGCAAATTTCCCTTTAAATTTTTCTAAGACTCCTTCCAATGCATTAGATGAATGTGATTTCAGGCATAATGGAATTTACATATCAGTCTTTCGGATTAATCACATCATTGAGATTGGGTCGACGTTTCGAACCAACTAATATGGTTCATCCTCAGGACAAGGTGAGAAATCAATAAATCTGAGGGAATAAATAGCAAGGATGCATCACTGCTCAAAGTTAGCCGTTGGAAATTAGCCGTTAGGTAATTTTTTAAATTGTTTAATTGTTTAATAATTTAGTTGTTATGTAATAAATAAATATTATGTTCCGATATTATAAATTGATAATATAAATTTAGCTGGAAAATAGTTGTTGTGTGATAAATAAATATTATATCTCGATATTATAAATGGAATAATAATTTTAATAATATATTAAATATTATAATAATATTGTTAGTTAGGGTTTGACCCATAACATTAGAAACTAACTATTATGAAGAAATCATAAGATAAATCATTTATAACTAATTGATTAAATAACGGTCGACCATCTTTCTAGCAGTGGAAGTTACATCAAGCTCAAGAAGAATCCCATTAAGTCTATTTCGAAAGAGGTAGCATCCGCGATTAAAGCAGATTCCTCTCTCCTTCCCCTCTCTCGGAAGCTCATTGAAAGCAATCCCCTTACCCCTAGAATCTATGGCCTTCCAAAGATTCATAAACCTGGTGCCCCTTAAGGCCTATTGTCAACACAATAGGCAGACCGACCTATCTTCTTGTGAAATTCCTTGCCCAAAATCTCAAGCCTCTTGTTGGTCGCACTGAGTCTTTTGTTAAAGACTCTGCCTCCTTTGTTCAAGAGTGGAAAGATATCAAATTAGAGCCTGGAGATTTGTTGGTGAGTTTTGACGTTGTATCCCTATACACCAAAATCCCCATCCAAGAGGCCATTGATATCATTAATTGCATCACTGATGAAAACACTGCCAAGCTTGTCGGCCTCTGCCTCACCTCAACTTTCTTCAGTTTCCAGGGTGAGTTCTATGAGCAAACTTGCGGTGTTGCGATGGGTTCCCCTCTTTCCCCTATCGTAGCTAACTTGTTTATGGAAGATTTTGAGACCAAGGCCTTAGCCTCCGCTCAATTTCACCCTAAAAAATGGAAGAGATTTGTTGATGACACCTGTGTCATTTGGCCTCACAGTCGTGAGAAACTTGATCTGTTTCTTAACCACCTTAATTCTCAGTCAGAGTCCATCAAGTTCACGATGGAAATTGAGGAGAATGGTTGCCTTCCCTTTCTCGACATTCTCCTTTCTAGGAGGGATGATGGTTCCATCTGTCACCAAGTTTTTCGAAAGAAGACCCACACAGAACAATATCTCCATGCCAGTTCTCATCACTTCCCTGCTCAGAAATTTGGGGTTCTCAACACTCTTGCTACCCACGCTCTAAGAATCTCTGATGATATCCACCTTGATCAGGAGAAATCTCATCTTCTTGAAGTTTTTCAAAATAATGGGTACAACAGGACCGAGTGCCTCAAGGCCTTTCACAAAGCCAGCAAAGTGCCTAGAGTAAAACCCGCCCATGTTGATCCTATCGCCAAGGTTCATCTCCCATATATCCAAGGGACCACGGATAGGATTGCCCATATCCTTAAAAAGATGAATGTCTCTTCTTCTTTCAAACCTCTCCAGACCATTAAAAATTCCCTTAGATCCGTTAAAGACCCTATTGACCCTAAAGACATGAAAGGGGTCTACCTTATTCCTTGCTCTTGTGGTATCCCCTACATTGGAGAGACAGGTAGGTCTATTAAACAGAGAATCGGTGAGCATGCAGCTGACATTAGACACAATCGTTATCGCACATCAGCCCTTTCCAAGCACTCTATGAAATCGAAACACCATGTCTGCATTGAAGAATCCAAAGTCATCGCTAGGGTTGACCATTTCCACCACATGAAACTCAAAGAAGCAATTGAAATAGAGAGGCATGTCAAAAACCTCAATAGGGATGATGGCTGGAAATTAAGTAAAAGATGGATTCCAGTTCTCTCCTCTTGACCCTTCTTCCCTTCCCTCTCCTCTCCCCTTTCCGTTCTAGTTGGGTCTCCCTTCTCGCCTTCAGGCTTTATCCCCCTTGATCCAGTATTATTTCCTTGTTTGGTGGTGTAGTATTTTTGTTTTTTTTTGTTTTTTTTTATTAATGCGATTAGTTTTCCTCCTTCCATATATAGTTTTTATTTTTATAAATATCAAAATAATTAATATATTGAATTTAAAATAATAAGAATACCATACTCCAATTATAGTCTTTTTATAATATATTGAATTATAATTGAATACAAAATATTATAATAATAATTCTAAATTAATATTTTTAATATGAATACCATCAATACATTATTTAACAAATTACTAGATTCCAATTATAGTCTTTTTATCCTTATAGATTAAAATAATTATATTTTATTATTATAGAAATTAATATTTTGATTTAAAATATTACAATAATAGTTCTAAACTAATGATTTTAATATTATGAATCTCTATAATTATAATAAGAATAAGAATACCATCAACACATTATTGATAAGATTTAATATTATTACAAGAACTAATAATATTAAATTATTAATAAATTACATTATTTAATCAATTAGTTATAGATGATTTAACTTATGATTTCTTCATAACAGCTAGTTTCTAATATTATGGGTCAAACCCTAACTAACAATATTATTATAATATTTAATATAATATTAAAATTATTATTCCATTTATAATATCGAGATATAATATTTATTTATCACACAACAGCTATTTTCCAGCTAAATTTATATTATCAATTTATAATATCGAAACATAATATTTATTTATTACATAACAACTAAATTATTAAACAATTTAACAAATTACCTAACGCTAATTTCCAATGGCTAACTCTAAGCAGTGATGCATCCTTGCTATTTATTCCCTCAGATCTACTGATTTCTCACCTTGTCCTGAGGATGAACCACATTAGCTAGTTCGAAACGTCGACCCAATCTCAACGATGTGATTAATCCGAAAGACTGATATATACATTATGGATCACAAAAGTCTTAGATCTAACATAATGGAATTCCTAGATATTCTAATTCCTTCTATGATTCAACTATTTGAAAACTAAAAATTCTTCCAATTTGACTTGTCTTCCTTAATGATACATTTCATGTGTAAATATGAGATTTCCCTGAATTTGTTTGGCCTCCAGATGCTTCAAGAAAGGAATCCATTTTTTGTAAACCTTCTAGCCATTATCGTGGAAGCATCCCCAAACAAGAGCGTGTCACCAGTGATATGAGAGTGGTTGATGCTTTTGATACGTCTAGAAAATCTAATTCCTATAAGACTCACACATATCCTTTCATATTCTAGCCTACAAGTAAGAGAATCTACCAAGATAATATATAAGAAAGGAGAGAGAGGGAAGCCTTAACGAAGCCCTCGAGGCTAAGAAAAAAATTTGCCACTCTTCCATTGACCAAAGGGACAATCCATGGTGCTTTGATACATAAAAAAATAAAAATAAATAAATAAATAAAACATCGAGTAGATTGAGCATCAAAGCCAAATTTGTCCATTACTTTGAATAAGAATTCATGACTTTCTCTGACAAAAGCATCTTCCATATCTAGTTTGATGACCATGCCTTTGTCTTCCCGATTTATTCTCTTGAACTAGGATGATATTATCAAATATTTGTCTTTGATGCACGAATCCTCGTTGATTTTTTGAGATAATTTTGTGCAGAAAAGGCTTAAGCCATTTGGCCAAAATCTTTGATATCACTTTATAAGAGATTATAGAGTGATATTGGCTAGAACCTTGAAAAGTAAGAATTATTTCCTTCCCCCAATACAATTGTTCTTCAAAGTATAACTCATCATTCTACAAAAATAAAAAATTATTATCTCTCAAAAAATGAGCAGAGAATGCATCGAGTCCTTATGCTTTGTTCGAGTTGAAGGAAAAGACAACTTGGCAGATTTATTCTTCAGTGGGTTCTTTTGTCAATGCATCATTGTCTTCCTATAAAATAAACTTAGGAATATGTTCCAGCATTGAATGTTCTACTTCAGGGTTTCCAAGGCATGTGGCACTATACAATCAGTGAAGTGATGGACCGCCTCCTCTTTGAGAAATGCAAAATCTAAATTTTGTATACCTCTTGCAGCATTCTCTTTAATATTGTTCTTCTAGACTTGATTTTTTGCTTGCGTCTAATTTTTTTTTTGTTCATATCTCTGGCCTTTAACCAAATTCTCTGGGATTTTAAAGCCAAATATATCCTCCTTCTTGATAGCTTTATGATAGGCTACAAATTGTTCTCTTTCTTCTTGCAATAAATCATGTGTCACTAACCTATTATCCATCTTATCCTGTATAATTTTTATTATTTTTTCATGTACCTATATCTTTCCCTATTTTCCTGATTGTTGACCTTGAGCCCATTGTTTTAATGCAAGCTGCAAGTGCTTGATATTTTTCTCCCATATTGTAATTGGGCTTCCCAATATCCACTCACTCCAAACATTCTTGGCCAAATCGTTGAAGTTTGACAAGTTTCCCAAATTGGACAATAGTGAAAGGGTAGTGGTGCAAAGTCAATGTCTTATGAGATATCAAGAGCGATTTCCCTGAGATCTCAACTGATCCAGGGGAGGCTTCTGGAATTGACCAATATTTTTTAGGATAAGAATGAATCTGAAATTAAAAATCTGTCTAACTTTTCAACAACATGGTATGGTCTAGTTTGCTTATTGCTCCAAGTGAATTTGTTAGTGGAAGGTTTTATATCTCACAAATTTAATTTATGGATAAGGTATTCTAAATGTTCTAAGAACTAATCTCAAACATGAGATCCTATTTTTTTCTCCCACTGATGTAGGTTTTATTGGAGTTGCCACCCACTATGTATTTTGATCTAAAAATTGTGTCCCCAAGGGCCACTAAGGAATTCCAACAATAATGTTTTTCTTTGAATTGAACAGGAGTGCAAATATTAACAATGGGGGATCCCTGATTTGAAGGAATATGTAGAAAATAAGTAGCCAACCAGTGAGATGTCGAACTAGATTCTAGCACTGCGAGTGAAGATTGAGACCACATGGTGGATATCCCGCATGAAGCTCCTCTTTCACTAATGGAAATAAACCCATTACCATTCCAAATCTTGTGTTGATTTTTGAGAACCCCTTGATCCCCCATTTTTGTCTCATGGAGTAGGAGAACTAAAGCTCTCTCTTTGTTGACCAAATATTTCATGTCCTCCATCCTTTTTTCATAACCCAATCCCCTGCAATTCTAGGAGATGACCTGATCCGGATTTAAACAAGAACGCAACAAATTACAGAGATAACCATAGAAATAGAGATGCAGCAGAAATAATACTTCATTTCAATACTGTAAAATATTGAAATATGCTTACAAACAGAAATGGAAATAAACCAGCTAGGGCAATGGTAGCTTAACTCTGAGAAAAGATGTGGCGGCTACATGCCTCTGAATTGTGTTACAAAGGCCTATTTATTGTTGAGAAACAATGGAAAACCCTTAACATCCAAAAACCTAACCCTAGAAGATGAATCGCCAAACTATGGACCCCGTTTGGGTAAATTGGTACATCAACTTCCCAAGGTCGTAACTTTGGTATACTATCTCCGTTTGACGTGCACAATAGCTCGTTAGAAAGATCGATCCGAGGACTATAACTTTGGGAAGAGCAACATCAATCTCTAACCCGTGTTGCTCCCAGATTTCCAAAAAAACATCGTTTAGGGCCTCAAAGCAGCTCTAGAAGTTCACGACCCGAAAAAAAAAAAAAAAAAACAACAAAACAAAACAAAACAAAAAAACAAAACAAAACAAAAAACAAAACAAAACAAAACAAAAAAAAAAGCAAAACAAAAAAAAAAAAAAAAAAAAAACAAAAAAAAAAAAAAAACAAAACAAAAACAAAAAAACAAAAAAAACCTGCTAAAAATAGTAAATTGTGCTACAAATAAGGAAACTGAAAAACTGATAGAGACAGTTGTGGGGGTCCAAGTGGGGTAGGTGGGTGGCCACCAACATCCACCTGGATCATTCCTCCCCCCTTAGGAGGCAACGGTCCCCATTGCGTTGAGTTCCTCCCTGAGATGAGGAAACTTCTATTGCGCTGGGTCCCTGGTGAGCTGTTCTGTAATCTCTGATGTGGTCAGTAATGGTGGGAAGCATGATTGAGTGCAGTACACATTGAACACTTGGTGCAGGTGAAGGAATGAGGGAATGTTGTGCTCCAAAGCATTGTTTCCCACAGCCTTATTAATGGTGTAAGGACCATGTCGGAGTGGTCTGAGCTTCTGATGGGTTCTGGTAAGGCGTTCTTTCTGCAGATGCAACCAGACTTTGTCGCCCATCTGAAACTTGTGTGGTACCCCTGTGGGTGAGGAGAAGTTGTTCCTGTGTTATTTCATGACCGTATCTCTATGTTGTTGCTGTTGCATGGAGGAATCCTTCGCGGGGGTCATGGATGTGGTGACGATTTTCCCCTTACTTTGGGAACGAACTAGACAGAAAATGAATTTCCTAGTCTGGGAGATGATCTTGCTACCTTTCTTAGCAGCGATCAAAGAGGTGGCGGTAAGTGGGGCTACCTCCGGTATCCTGTATAATGAATTACCCAAAGAAATAATGACATCGCGAGGCCTTGACTCATACATAGCATGTCGCCTCCACAAGTATGGTTGGCCTAATAATACATCACAAACATCCAAAGGTGCAACATCACACAATACCTCATCTGTGAAAGGTTTGATGTTGTAAGGAAGGCGGCTTACTGGCGGACTTGGAGATCTCGTCCTTCGTGAAGCCACCCGATATTGTACGGTTGCAGGTGTGGTGTAGTCGATAAACCCAACCGCTTCACGACCTCTGCTGAAATGAGGTTGTTTTGGCTACCACTGTTGACAATGAATTGCAGCGGCAAACCCTTCACCCACATCTGTGAGTGGAAAAGATGCTCCCCCTCCTCTGGATATTTAGGCTCATTCTTCTAGACCTTGGCTGTGGCAACAGTTGCGTTGGGCTCCGCATCAATGATCTGCTTCCCTTTGTCATTCCCCTTGTTGGGTTCTAACTCAGGGTCGGAACATGCATTTGATTTTGAAGCCTTCAACTCGGCCACCAATGACTACTTGGTCCGACACTCACTTGTGTTGTGAGTGGGGCTCTTATGGAACTCGCACCACTTTCTTGTGTCCTTCTTTGACTTCGTGGTGTTGTTCTTTTCTTGTAGCTTCGACGAGTTGTCTTGGGTCACCCCAGCTTGGCTTTGTCCTTTAGTCTTCGGATTTGCAAATCCAAAGTCTCGCTTCTTCTGTTTGAACTTATGCTTGATTTTGACAGTGTATCGGTACGCCGTGTCAAGCGAGGAGATGTTCAAGAACTCCATCTCTTCCAGAATGTACCTGTGTAGTCAATTACGGTATTTGAGTACGAAATGTAGCTCAGAGTCCTTGATACCCAACTGTGTGCGAGGGGTATGAAAAATGCTTGTGAACTCTGGCACATCTTGGTCCCTTCCCTGCCGCAGTGTGGTCCACTTTATGTATTTATCCTCATAGCTATTGACAAGGTAGTACTACTCCTTGATGGCATCCCAAAATGAATTCCAAGTGGATGTGGCTGAAAATAGCAAGCCCGTACTTTCATCCTTCTACTCGCAGTAGGTTTCCCACTAGTCCTTGACGTGAGGGGCTACTTTAAGAAGAGCAAAAATAATCTTTTCTCGACTGGAAAAATCATGAACAGAAAAATACCCTTCAAAATTAACTTGTACCTTAAAGGGTGTGGCGTTTCCAGAGTAGCTGTTGGAAGTCGATGCGTCGCCTCTGGGTAGTCGTTGAGGGATCTGGGTAAAGTTGTCCATCATCGCGTTCCTTTGTCACTCGAGGGCTTCTTCAAGCAAGATTTTGATAGGATCTCATGCCCCCTCGTCTTTCTTTTCATCTGACATGGGAGGCCGTCGGGATTTGCGGTGCTGGTCTTGCAAAGGTTCAACAAGTTCAAGTCTTAACTCCTTATATCCCGACCTCGTTGGGGACATGCAAAGAAGAACAGAGAAAAAAAACAGACCGCTCTAATACCATCGATCCAGATTTAAACAGGAACACGACAAATTACAGAGATAGCCACAAATACAGAGATGCGGCAGAAATAATACTTCATACTGAAATATTCTTATAAATAGAAATGGAAATAAACCAGCTAAGGCGATGGTAGCTTATCTCTGAGAAGAGATGTGGCGGCTACATGCCTCTGAACTGTGTTACAATGAGGCTCGAAGGCCTATTTATTATTGAGAAACAATGGAAAACCCTTAACATCCAAAAACCTAACCCTAAAAGATGAATCGCCAAACTGTGGGCCCTGTTTGGGTGAATTGGTACATCAACTTCCCGGGGTCATAACTTTGCTATACGATCTCCGTTTGACGTGCACAATAGCTCATTAGAAATATCTATCCGAGTACTATAACTTTGGGAAGAGAAACCTTGGTCCACTACCCATGTTTCTCCCATTTTTCCCAAAAAACGTCGTTTAGGGCCTCAAAACGGCTCTGGAAGTTCAGGGCCCGAAAAAACTGCTAAAAATAGTAAATTGTGCTACAAATAAAGAAACTGAAAAACTAACAGAGACAATTGTGGGGGTCCAAGTGGGATAGGTGGGTGGCCACCAACATCCACCTGGATCATGACCCTCATTACTTACTTTCTATATGAGTATCCCCTTGCTAAGGGGTTGTGTTGCCTCCTTTTATGGTGTTTATATATCCCTTTAGTTTTGGATCTAACTTTTATTTTTTCCCATTTCCTTATCCTTATCTATTTTTTTGTGCCTTAGCTCTCTATTAGTTCGTTGACTAGCCTTTCGTTGGGGCCTTTATAATTATTTTTCCTTCTCCACCTCTAACTTCTTATTAGCTAGTTTGGAAAGGAAGGCCCCAATTTGGAGCTTCTAAGGGAGAGGAATTATTCTTCATCCAAGGAATATTTCATTGTCTATTGCAATGGTATTAAATCATTTTCTAATGGTGACATGGATTCATCATTTTTCTCTAGTTCATGCCTTGGTCTCAAATTGCGTACATGTTTTTCTACACTAGCTTCAATAATTTTCTCATTCTTCAGTCATTGAATTGAGAATCTCGAAGTTGTTATTTTTCTCATGTTTGCCTTTACTAGATCCTTCCCCTCCCCTTGGAGTGGATCACTTAGGGGTATTTGGTCCTTTCGTTTTGTTCGCATTTTAATCTACTGGCTTTAGTGGATTGTTTTGTTGTTTCATTTGGCCTCTTTTCCTCTTTTGTTGTTGCCATTGCTCACCTTCATTCCCTTTTTTGTGTTGCTCCTCTTGCTTCATTTTGCATCTTCTTGAAAAGTGGCCATATTCATGGAAAATTTTACATTTAAAAGGAATTTGATTGTATTCAACCTCCTAAATATGGATCCAACTATCCATATTTAGGGTTATTGTTGTCGGGAGCCCCTTATCTAGATCTACGTCCACACATATATTTGCATAGGAGAAGAGTCCCTCCAATGGCTTGACTCAATCAATGTATTTCCCAAATGCAGGGCAAAAAGCGAAGCTTTACCCAAACAAGGACGACAAATGGGACATCATTTTTAGGGTTAAAACCTAGGCTCCATTGATCCATATATAAACCTTAAGCCCACATGAAGTAAGGTTCTCTTCAAAATATCAAGTGTCGGTCATCCTTGTTCTCGAAAAAGCAGGTTAAAAACATTTTCCATAGAATGTCGAAGCGTTAAAACCCTTGATCATGGGTTTGCACTTTTTTCAACCCACAACCTCACAGAACATAGGGAGGGATAGATCCCCATGAATTGGCCTACCAAGCTACATTCAATCAGTTGCAGGGCTTGTGCTCTTAACTTTGTTACAAAAACCGCGTCCTTTGGAATTTCTTCTAGCTTCTTGACAAAACAAGAAGGCTTTGCCTTCTAGTATTGTCACCAATTTTCAACCAATGAGTTAAAAGCAACAATATTTTAGAGCATGGGGTGGGAGTGCAGGCAGAGACCTGCCCGATCTAGCATCTAGCCACAAAAAAAAATATTGTGTCCATTTAAACTCTCAGAGTTGACAATAGGAAGCATAGCACAATCACTATAAACTCTAAAAACCACAATACCACCTCTTTTTCTACTAATTTAGCTAGCCCACTTGTAAAAATTGTAAACCATTAGAATCGAATGGCATATGGAATCCATTGTTGCTATTGACATTGGGGAGATGAGTTATCATTAAGTGATATTATCTTAATTAAAGTTGAAAGACGAACTTGAGGTTACTAGTCTATTACATTTATGTTGACGGTGTTAGAAATCTGTCAACCAAGGGGGTCTCCCCGATGTGAAGTCCCAAATAGACCTCACACCATTTGGAGTAGGAGCCACATCCAGAGTATCATCCCAACTTCCATATATCCTTCTGGTTTTTGCTTGGCTACAAATTTTTGCACAAGAGAGTAACACACAGGTATTTTTAGATCAGTAAGTGAGTATGCCTTGTGAAATGTTCAACTCTGGAAAGTATCAAGGTCCTTCTACCGAAAGGGATGAGAAAAGAGAGCCCTTTAAAGATAAGTAATAGTACTAATCTAGAAAAGGCACACGAGCACATAAGAATGAATCGTTGATAAACCAATGAAATAGTTCACAATGAAGCAGTGATTTTTGAAGCAACTACAACACACCTTTAACAAGATAAGTACCAAAGCCACCAAAAATAGTTCAATTTTCTCAGTACATATGAGAAACAACATACATCGCAAAAATTCAAAGAACAATCTTACAATATTCATGACATATGCATGAAAGTGTGTCAGCTCAATGAGCTTCTGAATTAAGCAAAAGTTCCAAGATACATCAAGACAACGAACACCACTAGCCCCAACAGTGGAGCATTAGAGCAGTCACTTGCTCCTCCAAAACAACAGTCTTCCTCTCTAATGCCTAGTGCTAAGAGTGAGCCAACATGAAAAGTCTTTTGAATGTCCAATGAGGGTGTATATATAACAAATGGGCTGATCATTCACCTCCCATGTGACTCTTGGGTTGCCCTCATGACTGTTTGACTTCTCTATGACCTTTCAACTCCCATGTGACTTTTTCACATTATAGGGATGACTCTTGGACTTCCACTTTACATTAAATTTTCCAAAATAGAATTTACATAATCCACAAATGATGTGGCACATGATGACTATGACATGACATGACACTGATGACATGGCAATGTCAAACCACTTTTTGTTGTTGCTTTGACATCGATTGCATGATGGCATGGTAATGTCAAGCCACTCTTCATATCCACCCTCTAAAGGGTTGTGAATCAAATGGAGCCTTCATACGGTCCTAACCTTTGATCTTTTGTTGTAATCTGGTGTTCCTTTGTCTTCTCGTTTGATGATCATCCCATCCATCTAGCTTCATATGTGTCTTCTAGAATGGTCCCATTCACCTTTTCCTCCATCATTATCATGTCATGATAGGATAGAGTAATTGCAACTGAAATCCATTCATGACAAGCTGACATCAATATGAAAACCCCTATCCTAACATATTTCATGAACTCACTTGGTAGGGTTGGAACTGGTGACTGGTTGATTGACTGGCTAAGGGATTACGTAGTTCCAAAGGCCAAGGTCTAGGACTGAGGCTTGAGACTACACAATGCCAAGTTCATGATGGCTAGGTTTAGGAGATTGCACAGTTGAGGAACTTAAGAGCTCAAGGTAGAGACTTAAGGCTTAAAGATGTCCATTGCGCAGCTATGGACTAAAAAGGTCAAGGTATTGCACAGTTGAGGGACTCAAGGACTTAGTCTGGAGGGTTAAGCCTCGAGAATGTGAAATGCGCAGTTGAGGGAGGCCTGGGTAGAGGGATTGCGCAATTGAGGGACTCAAGGGCTCAAGCTCGAGGCTTGAGCGTTGATTTTTCGCGCTATGCAATTTTGGGAGGCAGGGAGACCAAGTGATTGCGCAATTGCGTAGTTCAGGAGCCCAAGGCTAAGGCTTGAGGACTAAGATTGTGCAATGTGTAGTTCAGGATGGGTTGGGGAGAAAGATTGTGCAGTTCTGGAGCTCAGGGATTAGGCTTGAGCACTGAGATTACACAATGCGTAGTTCTAAAAGGCATAGATTGCACATTGCGTAATGTCAAGGAACAAGGGTGTTGCTTGAGGGCTAATACTATGCAATGCACAGTTCAGGATGGGCAGAATGAGGCTGAGTGGCCCGGTCGGGGAGTTTTCCTAGTTGGACTAAGTGTTGGATCAATGACCTGAAGATGATTAAAAGAGAGACTCTAAGCATGATCACTTGATGATACAACAAGGAACACTCTGAACATATGAGCAACATACCTTCCTCAATGCAACAAATTTGTGACAGCTCCAACCAAGTGTGACACTAAAGATACACTTTGCAACGGTAGTGACGACACTTGTGCGACAGTGCTTAAAACTTTGGGAATGAGTGCGATGCATGTCTACATGATAGGAACAATTCACTATCACAAAGATTTCCCCTTGAAACAAAAAATCTGATTTCCTCTAAACGAGCTAGTGAATAAAGCAATATCTACAAGTGACAATTTTGAATTCAATCCTAAATTTGCACACAGATTAACAAAGATTATTATTCCACTTCCACAAGTGCATAACTAGCAATTGCACCATATGTTGCAAAGGAAACTTCGTAAGGCATGGGAAAGAGTGGCATAGAAGAAATAAGATGTGATATGAATATTTAAATTATAAATATGAATTATCATATTTAAAAGGAAATTTTAGGTTTGGAGAATTATTTGGATAAAGAAATTGGTTTTTTGTAGCCTAAGGTCATTATAGATACTATATAGAGTATATTCACTTAAGGACACAACATATTGACTATATAAGTAGCCTTATAATTGATGTAGAAATTATGTTGAGTTATAGCGCAATATTTATGAATGTAATGAAGACTATCTGTAATGATAATTGCTATCATTGTGAAATTTATCTACAAGTAAAAATATTTGGAATTCTAACAGTGAAAATTGTTGGCCATTGTATGTTGGAGTCCTGAAGGAAAGTGCATGAGCCTAACAGAATGTTGATTTATGAAACTGATCCCATTCGTTGGATTGCAAGCTAATGTGAAAGAGTGTTATGGATTGGGGTTGTTGTAGGTGAAGAAATCATTGTGAATAAAGGAATTGGACTATATGAAGAGAGCTTAAGTCAACCATAGGTAAATAACCTTTGTGGATTCATAGTTTTAGCTTAAGGGTTGACCTCTATTACAATGAGAGTTGGTGCAATAAGGAGACTATAGTTGGGTGGAGTGTCCCTCTTAAAAATATTCAGGTACTTGACTCTGATCGAGGATATGAAAGTAGGAGCATGCCAAGCCATTTCACTCAATTAGATAACCTCCCTTCGTGGTAACTAAAACTCTAAAATGCTTTCTATTGACTTGAACAAACCCACTGTTGCCTCTGCTTTCAAGAACAATTGTCACAATAATTGGTTTCATTTCATCAAAAGAGACCATATTAATTTAAAGTATCCAAGAAAACAAACACATAACCAACAATATTGCTACATCAATCATCAACAAATTTACTCATTTTATGATTGCATAATATCATTTTGGCAGGAAGCACACAAACCAACGTGACTAAAAAGACAATAAAGAATACGATGCATACTTCAGCTTGCACAAAATTATACTAATAGAAGGATCCTTTATGCAAAAATTGCATGTTTTGCTTCGTTCAAAAGTGAAAAATGTGCCAATTAAGCCTACAATTGGATTCTAGAAATAAAAATAAGGTAGGGTCAGTAAGTGGCAACATCCTGGTAGTTTCCTTTTCAGCCAAGTGAATGAGGCTATAAGAAACAAGTGTTTACATTTCTCCTTGTTGATATTTATGTTATAAAGCAAGGAATCATTGAGAAATAGCCACAGATATCGGGGAACACTCGGCTTCTACAAATGTACTGATATTGATATTTTCCTAGCTCTATGTGGACTAACTCAGGTGAGTGATCCATGTTACATTTCCTATTTGTTTGTGATTGATTGCTTGTACTCGTTACTGCTAGTCTACACTTTGTTTTGGGGATGGAACTCAATGGTCACAGTGATCACTACTTTACATTTCTTGAGTCTCAAATTATTGCAATTGTTGGGTATTGTGTTCCCTAAATCTGTTACATTTGCAAATTTCAATAGTACACAAGTTTTATTGATTAATTTGGTTGTTGGAGGGATTAGGGGTAGATTTTTATGTGTTGGGCTAATGACTGAGGCTAGATGCTCATGTTTTCTTGTGTGATAATGGTGGAGAATTGGGATGACACTGGATTTGGGGGTTTGGGTATTGTTTGAATGTTTAATCCTTCTTCTTCAAATATTCATACACATTTTTTGTGGAAATTCCTGCCAATTTAGGGAGTGGCCTCCTTATTGCATCAAGAGAAGCTAGCACACCATGCATTTAGGGTGGACACGTGCATGGGAGTGATGTATCAAAACACTTATTGTGCATATGTGTAAAGGTAAATTGAATCTAGAGGGTGCATTTGTTGCAACACAAATCCACCTAAATCCATATCTAATGCTGGAGACTATAAATGATCAGTATATCAAATATTGAGTCTCAAATTATGCAACATTGAACTTGTCAAGGTCGAGGTGCATATCACACCTTGGGGGAGATGGGTTTGTGCTAGTAGCTAGAGATCACTGTGATCCTAAATATGGTATCTGTTTTTTGCAAGAATGAGTCTTATGACTTGTCACTTCAAGGCTTGAAGATCCATACTTACATAACCTTATTACAACTGGGTGGTTCTATTCATTTTTCATGAATGAGAATGTTTGTTTGCAGATCCTAATATGATTTTGATTTTTTGATGGCAAAGCTTCGAGGTCCAATTGTATCTCATTCCCACCTTGGATGGGTAGGTCGACACCACTCACTTCCAAATTTTTAACATCATAGTGCATCTTTTTGATGGCAAAGCTTCTAGGTCCAATTGTATCTCATTCCCACCTTGGATTGGGAGGTCGACCCCACTCACTTCCAAATTTTTAACATCATAGTGCATCCCATTTTTTCACCCCATTTGTGTCCATGGAACTGTGATTTTGTAGATTAATCCCATGCAACCTTCAATGCAATTTGGCTAAGATGAGGCATTCTTGATCTGATCTCCTCACTACACTCCCAGACACACCTCTCATAAAAGAACTATCTCACATCATCTCAAATTTAGTCCTTTTAGAGCCAATGAATAATTCCATTGATTATAGGTTGTTGGAATAATTTTTGCAATTGCTTGAATATTAGTCTGATCATACACACTAAATATCTGTCTTTCTCGTTTATAATCCCTGTAGAGTCTAGATGAATGAAATTAGCTCTTGTTCATGCCAATATGGCCCTAAGTAACTTCTACACTTCTCTTTCTATTATAAGTACTCAACTAGTTCATGAAATGTTGCTTGGTCAATTGTGGACCATCACAAAATTTCCAAGACCTCATGAAATATTTTCCATTAGTTAAGAGATACTTGATGGAAAAGTGCATCAAGTGATTCATTTGATGTAGATACATAGACATCTTGATGACTTTCCTTACAGCTAGATGGGATATCAATCTCTTAGCATTATAGATTAGTCACTTACCATTTTACTCTTAAGAATTGGGGTATGTTTTGTTGAAATAGTAAATTTCTATATAGTATATATCTGCTCAATAATATTACTCAATAAGTATAAATGTCTATTTTTATCAAGATCTCATCTCTTATGTCAATTACATGTCGAGCTTTCCTCATTCCAACTAACAAAACTATCATGAAATTAATCAATTACTTGTCTTTTGGACTTTCGGCTTGCATTGCCATGTCCCTAGTAATTCTACTCCATTGTAACCTCCACCATCCATCAATTACATGTCTTTTTGGACTTCCCACTTGCATTGCCATGTCCCTAGTAATTCTAATCCATTGTAACCTCCACCACGCATAAGTCACACGGCTTAGAAATCTATAATACCCATTAAAAATTCAAAAATATTTATTTTGACAAACAATGGTTGGACATCTCGAACATGAAGCGCTTCGCTGTGAAAATGCAATTGACAATAACCATGAGATACAAAACCCCAAAGTTTTATTAAAAAAACTGCCTAAAACCTAAGTTGTATGAAAATTGGAAAGGGATATTAATTTCAGAAATGAGAATGTCATGTAAATATAAACGTCAGAAGAAATGTTATAAATAAAAAATGATATACATATATAACAAATAGATTTTTTTTAATAAATATATGTAGATTGATTTTATTTTTTAAATAACACATTCTCTTGTAATAAATAAAAGTCGACGACATCCGCAGAAAGCAACTATAAATGATCATTGATTACATTGTACAAAATTAAAAATTCCATCCTAAAATGTTTTGGCTGATTTTGTATGTATTTTTGATGAATGCAACAGTGCAAGATCTGTCAGGATAAAACCGCAGATCATGCAAAAGGTGCTTTCGTCAATCAGACTTTTAGAGGCCAAACAAGGCGATTTGGCTCATGTCTATCATCAGGCCAAGGGCATTAGTGGACGCTGAGGCAGCCAATCATGTAGAAATGATGGAATTATTTCCAGTATTCATCGGTTTCGGTTCAAATACTAGAGTTGTATAGAGAAACATTATTATGCCATTTGGGATTAACCAAACTGATCCGGTTTTGAGGTATTTTCATCTCCAGACATTGGTAATTTGATACATTTGCGAATTCTCGATAGTTGAGCGAGCTTCAATGTCAGATAAGGTTGACTTTATGTTTTCTTGCACTATTGGCAGCATATCAGTTTCAGAAAAATCTCCTGAGCAATGGTCTACAGGTCAATTCATTATTTTTTATTACAGAATGGTGAATCTTTACAATGTGCCTATGTAAAGTTTTTTTGTGTAAGCTTGGTAGTACTTCATTTTTCTATTAATTTTCCATAAACAGGTAGTAAAATATTTCTATCAAAATATTTCTGGTGACCTCAACCTACAAGCAAGAAGCCATGTCTATTGGCCACGATCGGCATCAAAAGTTGTCTAAAATTTAAACAATTTAATTTTTATCATCTAGGCTACATTTGCTGCTATGTCTACTATATACTTCATGCTTGAAAAGTAAATGCTATTCGACATAATAACAAAATTTAATCTGGATCTCTGCTTCAGTCATCTGATGATTCTACTAGAGGCGGGTCTTTTGCACTTGACCCTAGTGCTTCACTCTGCAATAGTGTTTGGATCTGCTTTTCCATTCTCTTTAAGCAGAGGTTTTGATGACATTGTTGCACTTGTACTAATTGGATTTCCTTCTGGAGATCTTTTAAGCTTGGTTCTTCTTGCATGTCCCCTTCTGGCTCTTCTTTGTCCTTATAAGTTATAATTGCCTTCGCCAGAAGGTTTTTCATTACCCAGTATTGTTGTATGGTCTGCCTGAATAGTGTTTGGTGACCTTGAGAATGGCCTGGATCCTGAATTATTAGCTCCCAAACTGCTATTGGGATTTCTTCATTTTCCACATTGGCATTTAACTCCACTTCCCATGATGCTATTACTGCCTTTACTTCTGTTGGGGTTCCTACATAGTAGGCATTGATTAAATTCTACATGCTCTCCTTTCTAGTTCTTCTTCCCCTTTTTCTCTGTGGTTTGCTCGCTGATGCCTCCGGGCCCTTCATTTTCTATTTTGTCTTCTTTCCTGCTCTTCTGCCCAATTTTCGTCCCTGTTGCCTGCCTTCTTTTACCATCTTTTTCTGCTTCCGTTTCCTACAATCCCTACACTCCTGCAGCCTTACTTGTTTCGGTTGCCAGAGCTTCGGGGACTAGTGAACACTGGAATTAATACTACCTGTAATGTGAACCAGTAATAAATCATTAAAATCAATAATAATTTTATCCATATTGTTTTGCATTGCTTTTTGGTGTGTGTTTTGGCCTTATCGCTCCCAATTTTCTTCTCATTCACCCCATCGCCCCCAGTTTGCAACCACTCCGTTAATGCCTCGCTCCTCGGCTCTATGCCCCCCCTGATTCCCATTCCCCAGGGTCTCCCCAAGTGTCCCTCTCCTCGCTTATGGTCTAGCAGGCTAAAGGTTTTCTTACCGTCTTCAGGGGAGCTGAGCTTTTTCAGCCATTCTGCCACCGGGACAGACCTCTTCTTCGCTTTTCAATGTTGCAGCTTCACTAGAATGCCATCACTACCCAGTGTTTTCCCAGGTTGCTCTTTCTCCAACCTTGCACTTCCCTTTTGGTCTGGAGTTAGCCCTTTCCTAACCCACTGGTCCAATTTCCTATCCTCGTGATAAGAGTATCCCACCCGACTCCATGTTATCCTCACTTGGCTTTTCTGCCAATTTTGGTTCCTAACTCTCTCCCCTCCCTGGTCCAGGGGGCAACATCTCCCTCGAAAGCTCGCAGAGGCCTCAAATCCTTTCCTCTACTCAATTCTGTAGTGATTCCTACTGGTAGACATTCTTGTTTTTTTCCCAGATTCGGCTTCCCCTCTAAGCTTCTCACAGGACCCTCGCTCCTCCCAACCCATCCAGGAGTACCATCCCTTTATACAAAGACATTATCAACAGGCATTTAGAGATGAAAACACAAAATTTACCATATTTTTCCACAACTACGAGATCAGACAATCTTTTTCTAACCCAGGACCAGCTAGGCCCCTTACGGGGTTCATTTTTTCCCTCCCACCCTTCTAGGAATACTATCAAGTCAAACCCATACAATATTAATAGGAAATTATATTTGAGCACTCGGGATTTTTCATTTCTTTTCTCGATTGAAAGACCAAACACTCTTTTCTTAGCACAGAACCAACATTTTCCTATTACATTGAATACTTCTCTCCTTATTTTCCAATTTCTTCTCCATTTGCGCGACATTGTTACCCTAACAACACAGGGGGAGTTGTAATTACATACGAGGTGTTGTAAACGAATTTCGGTTGTTGGTCATCACGCCCCTTCTCTTGGCATTCACCAGCTACTCCGTCCACTCATTCTCCCTCAGCGTGTTGCATGCATTCCCCCAGCTGCCTTGCCACCTTTTTTCTAAATTTCTCACCCACCTACCTATTCTCATTACCGAGGTACCTTCCACTTGTCGCTTTTCCATGTCTTCCTCCCCTTCCTTCGTGTGAGGTCCTCGGTCGAGGCGCTCACTTCTCATCCATTTACTGTCCTCCATCATATCCTTACAGTTTCTGGCTGCCCTAGCTGTCTTTTGTTTTCTGTCCCCCTTCACCAGTTGTCCTGCCCTCCTTCCATCTGTCCTTCCCTTGTACCCTCTGGCTCCCATTGCCCTACGCACCCCGATTAGGAATAATGTGCCTATATTAAGTTGATCCGAGCCAAAAAAAAATAATACATTGACAGCAAATTTCGTATATTTTTTTGACAAAATGTTTGCACCTTTAGTCCTCTTGGCGTTATTTAATTGATCGCAAACTTATTTCATTATTTTCGTGGCAGGCATAATCCATTATTAGGCTTGCCGACTCTATAAGTTCGAGCAAGACAAGAACACCTCAGATTAATATCAGTGAAATCAAACAGAGATTCAAACCGCTGACAATGAAGGCTTCCCATAGGTCAGATGCAGATTGTAAAGTATTTTATATTAATAAATGTGGTTCATACTATTCGATAGAATATGAAAGGTTATGTAAAGGTTTTTAAGATTGAAAATTGTTCTTTAACATTGTTTCCTGTTTCATGCGCAGGCCTTGAAATTGTCCCGAAATTATCTGTGCAACACTTCCTCCAAAAGCGAAAGGAGAGGTAAAGAAACTCTAGATCATCTAAAAAAAAATTATGTATATTCAGAAGATTGAATAGTGATTTCAATATTTAATTCATTTACTGGTAATTATTTTTAGTGTAAGTTTGGAAGACTCAATAGGCAAATGTGTATTAAATGGATAAATTTTTTGGTACAGAATCAACAGAGTGTCTCCTTATACCACGATGAATTCAACAACAACTTGGAGGCCACAACCCAAAATTAGGCTTTCTTTGATGACATCTTTGAAGGAAACCCTGAAGATGGGGCACAAGGGAATGCATCTTCTTAAAATCATTTCATTTTATTACTCTTTCTGGGTCCTGACTATTTAGGAAGAATTATCAATCTTCATGACCCTCTTTTGAATAACAATTGAAAGGAAGTTGGAAGACTCCACGTTTATGAAAACTCAAATATTACTGTGAACCAACTTAGTTGGAAATCTGCTTTGCAAAGAATTCAAGTTGTTATGGATCAAATTCTGGAAATGAAGACCGAATTACATTCTATCTACTTTATTCATATTTTCCATGAGCACAACTCCCAAGCAGATTCCTTATTAAAGGCTGCAGTGCACTTGAAGGTTGGTATGATCGAGATCTCTGAAGCACAAATATAGAAAATTATAAAAATGAAAACCTAGACTTCCAGCAGCGGTAGTAGGAGGTCGGATAACGTGATTAAATGGTTACTTTTAACAGGCTGGGCAACATGAGTTCATGATCCAGATGGCTTGCTATTGCAGCTACATCGAATGACTTGCCTCATGAATCGAAGCAGTAACCTTTTATTATGACTTGCCTCTTTCTCCACCTGGCCTTATGACTTGCCGACCGACCAAAACTACCTAGCCTATCAGACCAGAAACCTTGCCTCATGACTTACCTATTTTTATTTGCATGGTTTAAGTTAATAAGGTCTATTATGTTGGTTGAGCGAAGTTATTTTTCTTTGTTTAGGTTGCTAATAAGTATATGATAAACTCTACATGAAAGGGAGAATAGTTGGCCATATTATATAGGTATTAACAATTTGAGTGTCAACTATCCACCTCAACCGACATTTTCCCTAAACCTATGAGAAAGTCAAGCCCTCCATATACTATAGCAAAGAAGGGGTTTTCCCAATTGGGTTTTCCAAGGAAATTTTTTGTGTTATTTGTGTGATAGTGCTTTTATCTCTGTGATTATTCCAATGCTTATGAGTGTTAAGGAATTGTGTGTCTTCGATGAAAGAATTTTTTTTTGTCATTAGTTAGTTTCAGATGGTTCATTCAAGCAATTGCAAAATTTCATGAAAATTAACAAACAATTATTGTCATGCCATGTGTTTAAACTTTTATTGAATTTTATTCTGTGTGTATGAATTTTTTTGTATGTAGAACTTATCTCAAACTTTTAGTATGTCAAACTTAATGTCAGCCTTTATCACCAAAATTTTAATGATCAAACTTTATTCGAATTTCAAAGTCATCAAACTCGAACACAAACATGAACGCGGTGACTTAGGTTATCAACCCTTAGTCTTTTAATTCCTATGGAGAATTTTGAACCGTGGATCTCCTTTTATGTTTATATTAAAAGGTTGGATGATACAACTGCAACCCCCTCTTTTTTATTAATATAAAAGTATTTATTTCTATGAAAAAAAATATTTATTATTATTATATTATTTATATCTTTTATTTACATAACACTATTTTAGTAAATTTTTATATACTTGTAAAATTGTATATTTTTTTCTTTGTTGTTGGCTTGATCCACAAGGGATTTGAACTTTGAATTTCATGGTTCACATAATACTTCATAACACGGTGATTGCTAATTGATATGCCCCTTGGTAAAATTATATAGTTTAAAATATAATATTTTTAGTATTTTATTAACATATATTTATGTGAGTTGTATATTTTGAACTTGAACACCAACATGAACCAGGTGACTTAGTCATACAAAAGAGTTTGTTTATATATTTTGATTTAAATATCAATTGCATCCTATATTATTTTGATGTATGTATATGCACTCTGACTTACCAAATACAAGAGAAAACTTTGCATATCTGTCTCTAATGATTTGAAATCACATGGATATACATGCATATGTGTTATTGAATCTCTTTGATGTCACTCTTCTTTATTATTTCTTGTTTCCATACTAACTTTCTTCACACCATGCCTTCATGTCTCAATTTGTCCACGATATTTCCATGCCTTCATGTTTCAATTTGTCCTCTCAAGCCTTGGACTTCCTTTTCTTTTCAAATTTTAACTCTAGTTTCTTCTTCCTTGGGCAATGTTTATAAAACTATCAAAAATTGAAAACTACTTAAAACATAAATGGCATAATCTTATTACTTTTCTCACGTCAACATAAGTATGAAATTAGATATTTTTAAGCCTTCCTTCATGCTACAATTTTTTTATAGATTTCTCTTTTCAGTAGAAATAGGTTTATTGGGTTATATTTAGTTTAATAATTATCATATTGTATGAAATCCAATCAAAATCTGGCACCATTACCACATGAAAACACCCTCTCTAGATTCAATTGATTCTAACTTTAACAAAATCCTAATTTTACGTTTACAAACCTTGAGACATTGAAACTTCATTAACGTGTTGCTTGCCATATCAAATTGACGAAGCAATCTCATCTCCTAAACATTACCCTTCTAAAGCCATTATCCAAACTTGATGACTTTTAATCGCCATTTCCATGACAACAAACAAAGAAGGAGATCCTTTGTAAAGAATGTTACTTTTAGCTCCATATATCATGACACTCTAAAAAAGAAAACACAATACAAAGTATTGTCACTAAAATAATAAGTGGGTGAAGGAACCTTATCCTCCATGCAACTTGTATCCACCATCTTTAGTGGTTTTTAGTTAGTTTGTGCCTTATAAAAAATCAAAGATACACCAGGTAAAACAACTATTACTGAAATATTATCATGCAAAAGGCTATTATTCTTTATAGATCATTTGAATTTTAACATTAACATATAGCTACTAAGTATTGGGGGTTTTCACAGTGCATTATATTAGATATCATTTTTTTGGATTCAACTGTATTAAGTAAGTCATTCATCTATGACCATTTCCATGAGAGGTAGTTGTAACTAACTAATTTCTCGTGATTTTTAAATCGTCCCCTTAGCACTCATTTCATCGGGTGATGCTCACAGGGGTGAAGAAGTGGGATTGAAACTAGTGAAATAAATCACATAGCATCAATCATCACTTCTAGGGCTTGCACCCGGTAACCAAGACTTCCCAGGAGGTCACCCATCCCAAATCGCCTCTGGATCAAGCGTGATTAACTGTGGAGTTTTCCCCACAATCAAGCCCACTTAGCTTGCTACCCCATTTGCAAAACCTTAACAAGTATTGTGCCTCATGAATTCTTGGTTACCGGGTGCAAGCCCCGAAAGTGATGATTGACGCTATGTGATTTATTTCACTAGTTTCAATCCCACTTCTTCACCCCTGTGAGCATCACCCAATGCAATGAGTGCTAAGTGGACAATTCAAAAATCATGAGGACTTAGTCAATTACAACTACATGGAAATGGTCATAGATGAATGACTTACTTAACGTAGTTGAATCCAAAAAAATGATATCTAATATAATGCACTGTGAAACCCCCCAATACTTAATTCAAAAGAGTGAAGGGAACTCTACTTGAATGGTTCATGAGGCACAATACTTGCTAAGGTTTTCTAAATGGAGTAGCAAGCTAAGTGGGCTTGATTGTGGGGAAAACTTCACAGTTAAGCGCGCTTGAGCTAGAGGCGATCTGGGATGGGTGACCTCCCAGGAAGTCCTGGTTACCGGGTGTAAGCCCTAGAAGTGATGATTGATGCTGTGTGATTTATTTCACTAGTTTCAATCCCACTTATTCACTCCTGTGAGCATCACCCGATGCAATGAGTGCTAAGTGGACGATTCGAAAATCATGAGAAATTAGTCAGTTACGATTACCTCTCATGGAAATGGTCATAGATGAATGACTTACTTAACACAGTTGAATCCCAAAAAACGATATCTAATATAGCTACTAGCTGAACAGTACAAGAAATAAAAAGTATGGTGTCCTTGCATCAAATTGTCAAAGATTTATTAAATTACAGCATTGGACAGTGATGAGCTCCGCTGTTTTTGAAATCAGGCTACGTAATGCCTACCATTTGAGATGCGAACTCGAAAGCAAATCCCTACAAACCATCCTGAGGCCAGAATTTCATGGCTGAAAAAAAAAAAAATAAATAAATAAATAAATAAATTAAAAATTAAAAATTAAAAATTAAAAATTAAAAAATAAATAAATAAACAAATAAAATTGATCTCATTAAATTTTAAAATTATATATCTATTTCATGGCCAAAAAGGAACATTCCTTATTTCTCAACCATGCCAAAACACACTCAAAAGATTATTTTTGAGGTCTTCCAAGCAAATTTTCTCAACATCAACCACTTGCATTAGGCATATGATGTATTCGCATGAAAAGTAAATCCTTTTTCTTTTATTAAAAACTTTGGCATTACCTGATTCATTGATGAGTTGCATTTATTGTCCATGTGCAATTTCTTGGATGCCAACAAAGAATGGGGAACACTATCTACTCCATTAAACACCTCCATATGATCTTTCTGCAAGAACAAATGACAACCAGAACTGAGAAAGGAAGCCTTTCGCCAACAGACTCACAAAAATGGACAACAAAATTTATGCTTTATAACCCACTACATTCAGCTAAAAACAAATCCATACAAAAGAAATCCAACCCAAAAAAATCCTATATCAATACATGGTTACCTAGATGGACATAACAACATATGTGAAGAAGACCAACAGTGGGAGTAAACTTATGCTTTAGACTGCATTCAACTAAAACTAAAAGCAATTCCATTAGGCAGAAAACAAAACGCACTTCACCAATACATGGCTACTTAGATAGGTGTAACAATAAAAGTAAACAAGACCAAAAGCAGAATACCTATTACCAACAATGGAGTAACCTAGTAGTTAGCCATGCTACTTGCCAAACAGTGAACATGAGTTCAAGCCCCATTGAGCAGTAACACTTCCAATTAAAACCCTACACTGATCCTAACACCGTGGTTGGATGTAGCCAGCAAAGAGGGAACCTGGACCTAATAATCATATTTGTAGGGGTTTAGATTACAATAGTTCCAAATTTCGAACTGAAACCATATCTATAACATTAAAATATCATACTACCAGGCAGCATATTGCTAAAGATATCCAAAAATTACGTCTTCTAAAGAATTCCACTGTCTACTGCTGTTAGTCACCCATTTTCCCATCGTCTACTACTAAACAGAAAGTATTTCACATCCTCTGCATGCTAGATAAGTTGAAACTTATTCTCTGCTACAAAAATCACATTCATAAGTTCTAAGCAAATAACATAAAAATCAGCACAATAAATTTCAAAAATTGCAAAAATTATCATTAAAGCCATATAATCTGTAACCTTTCCTATGCAATTTGTATATCTTTGTCTTTGTACAGTACCTTATTTGTGGATATAGTAGACTCATTATCTAGATTTAGCCTGTCAGAATCCAGGATTGAATGTGGATCATGCTCCACTCTGTTTAGCATTTGTGTACATTTAGTCTGCAAAGCAACATATAGCATGATGAACTTGATCTTTTTCTAAATCAAAAAGAGAATACAAATAAACAAACAAATGAAAAATGTATACAATTGTCTCTAAATGCAATACCATATCCATGGCATAAAAATTTGAGGATCAAAACAAAATACATCTCAAAAGTAGACAAAGCAACAGTATGTGAAAACTAACTTATGTAGCAATTTTATTACTCTTAAGTAGAACAAGCTAGTTGTGACTCTTGAGTCATGAAAAAGCAGGTTAATCCAACATTACTCCTACATTTTGTGCAGCACAGTTCATCTTGGTAACAAAATCTGGAGATGCTAGCAAACAATTAAAATCCCGGATGTCTGAATTCAAAGATGTGGTTACCTAGCCTCGAATGCTTTGGATAGCTGCAATCAACAACTTATCTCCAACAATCATTCTGACATTCCTTATGATGGTTTCTTTGCCAATTTTTCCTACCTGACAATTAAACACAGGGGGCATGGATCTAACTTTCTGTGCACTTGATTTTGGAAGCTACATCACTACATCAATGGCAAGAAAACTCTTAAATAAAAAACAAAAGTAGCTACCTTGTACTGAGCATAGAGGTGTTCCGATGTAGTCATATAAGCCGGAGGCAAGGACTTTCTTATGACCGAGAATAACCTTGAAAACAACATGTTGGCAACACTGTTGGGTTTGTAGAAATTTTGAATAATATGACACTTATTCACAAATATTATCCCGATTATACACTATTGTGGAATGCATGCATGATACATAACCTCCTCTACGTTGATCATCAATTTAGCAGCATTAAAAACAATGAAACATCAATCGCATGCGCACATTAACACAGTATGTAACCCGGGGAAAGCATATAACTGAAAACCCCACACTATCTGTATATTATAATGATAGAGAACATGTAACAATACATAGTACAGTACTCCTCACAAGTACTCAGTACTATCTCCACCTGTTACACACAAAACTAGCTCAGATCCGAACAAGTCACAGGTTCAAATCTTCTCCGCTGCTTTGCCTGCCTCCACTGCACAATCCAAAGTGAAAATCACGTGAGCACAAGCTACAATTGCCTTGATATTGGCCCACACTGCGCAATCCTCATTGGCATTACTCAATCCATTGCATGTGTAAATCTCATGCACAACTGATAGTCACAACTCACCCTTTCACTTACCTCTAACACCTATCTCTGTTGAATTGTCCATGCACTGAGTTAACTGACGTATTCTTTAGTTTCTTTGAGTTAATAATTAGTGAATTAATTAACGATCAATTCACACAACTCATCACTAGTGTATTCTTTAGTTTCAACTAAGTCAAACTGAACACAACTCCATCAACTCCACAGAACTCACATGCATGAGTTCTAACTGAAGTCCTCCATGCAATAGCTCAACTAACACATAAGAAACCACGTGATTCCTTTTGTCAGCTGCATGTGCCACATCTGTAGCTCAAACTGAAGTGCTCCAAGAGGATAAGATAATGTTTATAGTCCAAATATTATTATGAGCTAATAATATTCGACTGTTCCATTTTTAGCCTGGCAGTCTAAAAATAGACTCCGCCCATATGTCTAAAAATAGAAGTCCATCTATTTTTACCAACATGACCAATCATCCACAAATAGCATCCTGCAACTCATAGATCATGATCCATTGTCTAAAAATAGACTTTGCGCCAAAAATAGCCCGCGGGCCCACTTAGTGAAGGCGACTTCTTTCCACTAAGCTCCATCATCTTGTTGCATTTTCAACAGGGTTGAGTTATATTCTTTCCACGTAGTTAATAGGGGGTTTGAGGTGTGCCCGTAACCCCCCTTTATGGGGTCCAGGACAGCACCCCGGAAAATTTTGGTTTTGGACCCTACGTTAGGTTGGGCAAACCCACCTATGGTTTTGTGCATGATTTTCGCACATGTTTTTGGATGCAATGGTTTTCGGTCCATGGTTTTGGACGCGATGGTTTTCGGTCCATGGCATCAGATTCTTCGACATGTATAAATATGTATTGTAACATTGAAAGGAACATAATGAAAAATCAAGCTGGTAGTCTCGATTTTGGGATCCAGGGGAAAATCTCTGTGTATATGTGTTTTATGTGTTATGCTCTCGCATTGTTTATTTTCTGTGTTTTAGAATTCGTATGCAGGTAATTTCTGTATAGGGTTAAAACCTACATTTGGTATCAAAGCAGTTTTGGCTTCAAGGGGACGCCTTTGTTGCTGAGGGGTTTCGCTCGGGCCTGTGGTAGACCCTGTTCAGTGGGAGATCTGCGAGATCGATTCTGGTGGTGAAAGAAGATGGTGAGCAGTGGAAAGATAGAGATCGAGAAATTTAATGGTCAAAGTTTTGAGTTGTGGAAACTCAAGATGGAAGATCTGTTGGTGGATAAAGATCAGTGGATCGCGGTAGATCCAGGTACTAAACCAACGGGAGTGTCCGATGAAGAATGGAAAAAGTTGGATCGGAAGGCAAAGAGCACAATACGATTGTGTGTCTCAAATTTAGTATTGTTGAATGTATCCGGGGAAGCTACGGCAAAGGCTTTGTGGGACAAGTTAGGGACTTTGTACCAATCTAAGTCTCTGGTGAATAAACTGTTCCTCCGAAAAAAGTTGTATAACCTGAGGATGAAAGATGGAGACTCGGTGACAGAGCATCTGAACGCATTTAATACTGTGGTAAATCAGTTAGCGTCTGTTGATATTAAAATTTCAGATGAAGATAAGTGCATCAGTTTGTTGTGTTCTCTACCATATTCGTGGGATAGTCTGGTTATTGCAATAGGTAGCAATGCAACTGCCTTACAGTTTGATGAAATAGTCTCAGCCTTGCTGACGGAGGAGATGAGACGAAAAAATATGAAGAGCCAGAATGTTGATGCCTTGTCTGTACGAGGATGGTCCCAGAATAGAAACAAAAATAAGTCATCGAGTGGGAGATCTAAATCTCCAGGAAAACCTGTAAAGGTGGTGTGCTAGAAATGCAGAAAGGAAGGGCACTTCAAAAGGGACTGTAAATCTAAAGCTCCTGACAAAGGAAAGGGATCTTATGATGCTCCTTCTGCAGAGGTGAAAACCACCTCAGATGAAGGTGGGGATGTGTACTTGGCTTCTTCAAGTACACATGTAGATCATGAGGCATGGTTGATTGACTCAGGTGCATCCTTTCACTTCACTCCCCACAGAGAGTGGTTCTGCGAGTATGAGAAATACGATGGTGGTGATGTCTTCTTAGGGGATGATAGGAAGGCTAGAATCGTTGGTCGTGGAAAAGTAAAGTTGAAATTGCAAGGTGGAAGAGTTAGAACACTTCCAGGTGTTCTGCATATTCCTGCATTGGCCAGAAATCTGATTTCTGTAAGCAAGCTGGATGATGCAAGTGTAAAAACAGTGTTCGAGAAGGATACCTGCAAGATGGTTCGGGGAGCACTGGTATTGATGTGGGGAGTTCAGATTGGAACTCTGTACAAGCTGCAAGGTAGCACTGTTATTAATGGGTGCAATAGTTCTGTGGTTCCTAAAAGTGGAGCAGAAGATCTAGTGGTCTCTGGAGAGAAGACCATGCTGTGGCATCAAAGGCTTGGACATATTGGAGAGAAGGGCCTTCGAATACTTCATGGTAAAGGTATGGTAGAAGGTATCAGTAATAGTTCTCTGGATTTTGATTTCTGTGAAAATTGTGTATATGGGAAGCAGAATTGGGTGAGTTTCCCCTCTGGTAGTAAGAGGGCGAAACAAATATTAGAACTTGTGCACAGTGATGTGTTTGGACCTATGAAGGTTCCATCACTGGGTAAGTCTATATACTATGTATCATTTATAGATGACTTCTCAAGGAATACATGGATATATTTCCTTAAGAAGAAATCTGAAGCCTTTGACAGGTTTAAAGAATTTAAGGCTCTCGTGGAAAATCAGACAGAGAAGAAGATAAAGGTGTTGAGGACAAATAATGGTGGAGAGTTTTGCAGCAAGGAATTTGAATAATTATGTAAGAAGTGTGTTATAGCATGATAGAAGACTACTCCATATACACCTCATCAAAATGGAGTTGCAGAAAGAATGAATAAGACGTTGATGGAAAGGGAAAGAAGTATGCTCAGTGGTGCCGGGTTAGGACAGGAATTCTGGGCAGAGGTGGGGGATATTGCATGTTACCTGGTCAACAGGTCACCTTCATCAGCGTTGGAGGATAAGACTCCACAAGAGGTATGGACTGGTGGGAAACCCTCTCTTTCACATCTGAGGGTATTTGGATGTGATGCATATGTACATGTTCCAAAGGAGAAACGAACCAAGTTGGATAGTAAATCTAAAAAGTGCATCTTTATTGGGTATAAGGATGGTTTAAAAGGTTATAAGCTTTGGAACCCAGTCACACAGAAGCTTGTGTACGGTCAAGATGTGGTGTTTAGAGAGGTAAAAGATGTTATTAAACATGAAGTCCAACCAAAGGAACCTGAGAAGATAGAGTTTGAGCTAAAGAAGGAAGAGTCGGACTCTACAACGGAGAAGGAATCAGAAGATGAAGAGCCACAAACTCCGGCTGTGAGAAGATCAGTTCAAGAAAGAGGGCAGCCAGAAAGGTATAGTCCATCTGCTTTCTGTTCAAATTTTTCTTTGTCTGTTACTAATGATGATCCAAGAATTGTGAAGGAAGTAGTGGATTTAGAGGATGGAAAACTCTAGAAAGAGGCCATGGTTGATGAAATAAAGAGGCCATGGTTGATGAAATAGCATCTTTGCACAAAAATGAGGCTTGGGATCTGGTGGAGTTGCCGGCTGGAAGGAAACCCACAGGCAGCAAATGGGTGTTCAAGAAGAAGTCAAATGCAGAAGGAAAGGTGGAGAAATATAAAGCTCGGTTGGTAGCAAAAGGTTATTCCCAGGTGCCAGGAATTGATTTTGGTGATATTTTTTCTCCTGTTGCCAAGGTAACTTCTATTAGATTACTTTTATCTGTTGTTGCTACTTTTGATTTTGAGGTAGAACAGATGGATGTGAAGACAGCATTTCTTCACGAGGATCTAGAAGAGGAAATATACATGAAGCAACATGAAGGCTTTGCGGTGAAGGGTAAGAAAGAACTGGTATGCAAGTTAAAGAAGTCTCTGTATGGATTAAAACAGTCACCAAGGATTTGGTATCAGAAATTTTATACATTTATACGGGGACTTGGCATCACGAGAAGCAAAGCAGATCACTGTGTGTATTTTAAATTAATTGGTGACCGTGTTATTTATCTGGTCTTGTATGTGGATGATATGTTGTTGGTTGGAAATGACAAAGAAATTATCTAGGATTTGAAGACCCAGTTGTCCTCCAAATTCGACATCAAAGATCTTGGTGCTGTAAACTATATTTTGGGCATGGAAATTAAAAGAGATCGAGCAAAGAGGAAGCTCTGGTTTAACCAGAGGAAGTATGTCAAGACAATACTATAGAGGTTTAATATGTAGGATAGTAAACCCGTGAACGTTCCTATTCCTGTAGGTGTGAGGTTATCTGCTGAACAGTGTCCCAAGACACAAGAAGAGGAAGAGGACATGTCCCGTGTTCCATATGCAAGTGCAGTCGGCAGCCTGATGTATGCAATGGTCTGTACTAGACCAGAAATTGCACATGCAGTGGGAGTATTGAGCAGGTTTATGTCAAAACCAGTAAAGGAGCATTGGACAGCAGTGAAGCGGGTTTTCAGGTATTTGTGTGGCACTAGTGATTATGGTTTGTGCTACCAAGGAAGACCAGGATTGGATAGAGTGTTGGATATTCGTGGCTTTGTTAATGTAGACTGGGCTGGAGATCTGGATCAAAGAAGATCTACAAGTGGGTATGTGTTTAACCTATTTGGAGGTGCAGTAATTTGGATGAGTAAGAAACAATCTGTAGTGGCACTATCAACTACAGAGGCAGAATACATGGCAGCCACTCATGCAAGCAAGGAAGCAGTTTGGTTGTAGAGATTGTGTTCAAGTATGGGGTTAGTACATGAAGCTATAAGGATAGACTGTGACAGCCAAAGTGCAATTTTCTTGGCAAAGAACCTTGCATATCATTCAAAGACAAAGCACATTGATGTTCAATATCACTTTGTGAGGGATATGATAGAAGACAAAAAGGTGTTGCTGGTAAAGGTGGACACTTTGAAGAATACTGCAGATGCATTGAAAAAATTTGTGAGCTCTGAGAAGTTCTCTTGGTGTAGAGAGACAATGGGTGTTTCAGGGCTGGAAAAATGACTAAGCTCTCTTGTGGCCCCGTGTGGAAAGAAAACAACAAGTGGGAGAATGTTGGGTTGTATTATATTCTTTCCACGTAGTTAATAGGGGGTTTGAGGTGTACCCGTAACCCCCTTTATGGGGTCCGGGGCAGTGCCCCGGAAAATTTTGGTTTTGGACCCTATGTTAGGTTGGACGGACCCACCTATGGTTTTGTGCATGATTTTCACACATGTTTTTGGACGCGATGGTTTTCGGTCCATGGTATTGGATGCTTCGGCATGTATAAATATGTATTGTAACATTGAAAGGAACATAATGAAAAATCAAGCTGGTAGTCTCGGTTTTGGGATCCAAGGGAAAATATCTATGTATATGGATTTTATGTGTTATGCTCTCGCATTGTTTATTTTATGTGTTTTAGAATTCGTATGCAGGTAATTTCTATACGGGGTTAAAACCTACAAACACTAGGAATTCGCATTGATCCTTTTGCAAGTTCCTACATCTTGCATTTTCTTCCTTCAACTGAAGCTGAAGAAGGGTGCTGGAAGGCAATTTAAGAAGTATTAAACCAAAACAAATTGTTGATAGGATAAAACCAAGAACTAATGACTTAATTAACTTGTAGGAGACATATAATCTCAAGTGCATTAAATGGAAATTGCCACCGCACTATCAATTATGTTACGTATAGGTTATAATGTAAATATAGCAACCAAGAAACATAATACCTCTCCCAAAATAATACATTCAATTGCTTATAAAAGTAGAGGCCATCCAAAGTAATATTAGTTAAATTTACCATGTCATAAACAGAACTCTGGTGAGCAACTTCAACATCCTCATAAATTACTGCATCACCATAAATTTCTGAAAGAGTGGAATATCTGATTGAAACCAGAATGCTAACAAATTTGCTTAAATAAAACAAAAATCCTAGGTATGGGATTGCGAGAGCAGCCTTTACGACTCACTCAAATTACTATCCTTCATTTCTCTACTCAACCAGGCGTTGGCAGAGGTCTCGAGTTGGACTCCCGATTGCTACCGAGGTTCTCCTACTGGATTCGTTCATAGTTTCTCCACCCGATGGATAGTTGGCCCTGATTGGTGAGATATTCGATTCACTGTAATTTTTTTAATCGCTACAACAAATCGCTCATTGTTCTCTCGTAACACCATGTGAAATCTATGGTTCTATTTGGAATTGTAACTGGCTATCAGATTGAATTGTAACTAACTGATACCTGTTTTTAATATGATGGCATACACTATTTCAATCATCTAACACTAAAATCAATGGCCCATTATCGCATAGGTGGTATGGGAGGGGAGTTGTTCTGAGAGGGAATGCCTTACGGTGTAATAAGAAGAAATTCATTGAAATGATTAACCAAGAAATATGCTACATAATATAATCTATGATTGTTCATATCATGAAGGCCATAAAAGTTTCAATAAAATCCAATGCTTTAAAGAAAAACCATTTTTAAGGGGGGAAGACTTGTAATATACTTAGGATATACTAAAGCTAGGGGTATAATGTAGTAATCACTATGTATTAAATAATAATATTCATATAATAATTAGGACAAACATTAATATATAACAATGATAAGATGTTTCCCTTGCCAAGGACATGAACTATCCACCCACTATGTGTATATATACATGTTTATTATACTCAATCAAAATCATGTTTTATATATATTTTACCAAGGCAAAAAAACCTGTAATTGTATTCAATTTTAGAAAAGGAACAAAATTACGCTAACCAAATTTAGTAAGAACAAGCTCTTGACTTATGTGCATAAGAAATAACTTGAAAAAATAACATAAACCTATGATGTTAAGTGTGATATTAATCACTTAACTTCTCTTTCTTTCCTTTCTTTTTCTGGACCTTCTGTCATCCCCCTGAGTTGGGATCAACTAGAACCATTTCCAAATCACTTTTAGTTATCTTTGGTGGAAGTTCTTTGTCTGAATTTGAACTTTTGGAAGCATGAAATCTCTTTGTTCCCATCGTCCCATTCTCTTTTTGTACCACGCTTTTATGTTGTTCTGGTTCATGGATCACTTCTGATTTTGTACCATTATGCTTGTGGATTGCATTTCCATTATGGATCGGAGCATCCCATTCTTCTTGGTTTAGAGGGTTCTCTTTGATTTCTTCTTCTTCTTCCTCCACGAGGGAGGCATCAGAAAGCTTCCATCCTTTTGTTTTGTGGGCTTGCCCCTTTTTCTTTTTTGGGTTATTTTTTGCCTGCAGGCATATGTTCTGCAAGTGTCCTATTTGGTAACATGATCGACACTTGAATGTCGTATTTTCATAATCCATAAGTGGGGTCCACCTAATTTTTTTAATGTATTTTCTAAATGCGATTAGGTAGACACTTATTTAGGCCTATTTCTACACAAATTCTAGCGAATGTAAATAACCCTTCTCCATTCTCTTGATGTCCATATTTTTTAATGAACCTAGGGTGTTCCCAATTTCCTCAAGAACCTTGTGATGCCAAAAGGAAGGGGAAAAGTTGGTAGCCTCACCCATACTGGCATTATTGAGACCAACATTGATGTGGCATCAAAACTTGGGAACCAAGGGGTAATGAAAATACCTGCATTTCCCTAAAACTAGGGCCCTTCTTTCAACACTCTCTCCACATCTTCTTGGGTATCACACTGAACAATAAAAAAACCTTTTGAGAAAAGGTCTATGTTGCAGTTATTGGTCCAGGTTATAAAAACCCATTGATGCAAAGCATTGCATCTAGGCCAAAAACCGTTGAATCTGCAAATAACTCGCCTTGATTGAAAAAACAAAACAAAAAATGATTTACCTTTGTTAGGATTACCTCTATGGCTAGAGTTTGTTGTTGTTGTTCAAGAATGTAAGGTCTAGGATTGTATTGTGGCAGATCTGATGGATCATAGCCTTTGCCCCATACCGCATCCTTGTAGGAAACAAAACCTCTTGGGTTTTTGGCTCCCAAAGCACCCCCTCACAACCTAGATTCAAGCCAATGGTGGAATTTCTTGAGATGTTGTAATCCTACAACTCAAAATGATCCTATGACTGCTTCCCTGCATGAAGGAGATGTTGTGTATCTACAGTATATCGCAACCATTTCTCTATTTGCTTCTTGAGATTCACCACATAATCTGAACCAGAAACCCAAAAAAGGAAGGACTTCCCATTAAGAGTTTTAATGAAGAGTTGAAATTCCTCCCCTTGTTTTTATTCTTCAAACCCTTCATAACACAATGATTTCGAACACAGTGATTGCTAATTGAACTACCCCCCATGGGCTTTTAATATTTATCATCATCATGTCACTCGTGGGGATTTGAACTTTGGTGGAGAATATAACAACCATTCTTCCCAACCAACCAAGATAACCTCACTTGACTATTCCCTTCATTTTAATATTCAAGTGGATTTAAAATTTGTCCCATCCATTCCATTAAGTTAAGTAACCAAACTATTATCCCTAAATTATTGTTTCATAAATTCATGCAAATCAAAGTTATAACATGTCATACAACATTGACAATTCTGGGGGCACTCATGAGTGGTTTTGGAAATCATGGTGGGGGAGGGTGGGACCCAACTAATGGTTGCCACATTGTGCAATTTAACCACTCAAAAATAAAATAAAAAAGTGTGTGGATGATGGGATGAAAGCACATGTACTTAAAATTTTAATATTATTTTCAAACTTGGAAATATTGGGAAGTTTGCATTATTCAATGCTTTAAATGGAAGTTCATTCATTGAAAAGTATGAAAGTTAAGCTAAAAAATATTATTAACGTGAGTAAGGGGACAAATAAAATATTACTCATGCATGAGATTCTAGAAACAAAGCACACAAACTTTGAGGAAATAATCATGTATGCTATATATAATGTGGTTGTATTTATTTATGATAATTCACATAAATAAATAAAATTGATACACTATTAGTGAAAGTTGCCACCCACACAAAAAAATAATAGCTTTAAGATTTTAGCAAAGGGTGATATAGATCCACATTTTGAGAAAATAAAATATCACAACATTATTGGTAACAATTGAAAAGGACAAGTGGAAAAACTTGGAGTAGTAAATCGTTAAAATTGTGAACACTACCACACAAATGTCAAGCTTTCCAAAACAATTTGTGTCTTCAACACATTTTTTTATAAAACAGTGGGAGCATTTCTAGAGATCAAAGCCACCAATCAACATCCAAGAAACATAAAGCACACAACTAAAGGCTTCAAGGGTGGGGAGAGAAATAATTTTGCAGTAGCAAGAGACTAAGTTTTCTATGTAATGCAACTCGTAGGGCTATTGTAAAATTCTTAGATCCGTGGGATTTGTTTATTAGATCCATATCTCAAGAATAGTAGAGCTTTGTTTCTCTGCCATTTTTTGTTTTTGTTTTAAGCTTCTCATGTGTCATCCTAATTCCTTTCTATAGAAGAGTGTAATTAATGTAGGTTTTAGGCAAGGGCTTTATATGTTCAAAGATTTGCAGAAATTATTTGTGTTACAAATGTTTTTTATCATCTTCTTGATTATATGAAGTATTTATGTAATAAAAAGGGCATTATTGAAGAATTAAGATTTGTTTTCTACTCTTTTTGATACCTTTGAATATATGCATTTAAGTTGATCATTAAAATAACAAAAGAAGTGTTTATCGGTCAGATTCACATTTAAGTGCCCAATAAATCAATTGTCTTCATCACAAGCAAACAAATATTTTCTTACTCTTTGTTGTGCTTGAGATTCACGTCTTCTCGTTTTCTTCCACCTTTCATTCTCAACAATTGTTTTATGTTACTTGAAACTCCATTCCCAATGGATAGGTCTTTAGTCTAAGATATTTACAATGTTTGTCCTAGATTGTTGTCATTTACCCTTAACTTTATTTATCAACCCATTATCTTGTTTTTATCACTTTCAATCTAACATCCAAAGCTTATTTATCAACCCATTATCTTGTTTTTATCACTTTCAATCTAACATCCAAAGCTTAATTATGTTAATTGTTTCTTAGTGACAGTGGGAAACTAACTTTCTTGAATCTGATGAGGGAGCCCCATCTGGCCCAAGAGTTAGTTTATGGCCAAAAGAAGGTTTTAGATGCCTTGACATAGTTCCTAAGTAACGAGGAACATTTGAAGGAACTACATCAAATTGGCATCGCTTCTAGGGAGTAGAGTTGAAAGTTTAAATTTCCTCAAGAAGTTATACAACTATCAGATCTAATTCCTAAAGGTGAACAAGGGTAAAAAAACCAATTGTAAATTTCACCTTGCAACTCCATGTTATGGAGACTCCACTTTGACTCCATTGTATTATAATGGCGAACTTATTGGCTTGACTATTAACTGCAAGGTATGGTCTGCTTCATTTTTCAAATGTACCTAGTTTTCCAAATCCACTACCTGATAGAGATAAATATAATGATATCCTCCCTATGTTTAGAGGAGTTGAAGAAGAAATTTTTCTCAGCATTTGTAAGATTTTCATAGTCTTACATCAACTTTAAATTTTTGACAAGGATGTTTGCATGGAGATGGTCATGATATATTTGGAGGGAGATGTGAGAAAATGGTATAGAATTTTGCATGTTGTCGACCATTGGTTGGGGGTTGGGGGACCCAACCAATGGTTGCCACATCGCTTCCATTAAAAACCGATAGTTTTTCTTTTCGAACCGCCCACCCTCCCTCCATTTTAATCTCCGTGCACTTTAACGCCTTAAAATTTTATAAAAGTGTGTGAATGATGGGATGAAGGCACATGTATTTAAAATTTTAATGTTTGTTCAAACTTGGAAATGTTGGGAAGTATGCATTATTCAATGCTTTAAGTGAAAGACCATTCATTGAAAAGTATGAACGTTAAGTTAAAAATATTATTAACATGAGTAAGGGGACAAATAAAATATTAGTCATGCATGAGATTCTAGAAAATGGAGCATACAAGGTTTGAGTAAATAAATAATTTTGGTTCGATAGGATGTGGTTGTATTTATTTATGATAATTCACATAAATAAATAAAATTTATAAATCATTAGTGAAAGTTGTCACACATGCAAAAAAATTTAAGCTTTGAGATTCTAGCAAAGGATGATATAGATCCACATTTTAAGAAAATAAAAGATCACGACATTAACAAGTGAAAACACAAAGTGGAAACACAAGGGTAGCAAATCAATGAAAATGTGAATACTACCACAGAAATGTGAAAATATCCAAAATAGTTTTTTTCTCCGACATTATTTTTGTGAAAATAGTTAGAGCATTTATAGAGATGAAGGCAACTCATCAACATTTTTGGAGAAACATAAAGCAAACAAATAAAAGCTTCCGAGAGTGAATATTATTGCAACAACAAGTGACTAAGTTTTCTTTGTAATGCAATACATAGGGCTATTGTAAAAATCTCAAATCCGATGGATTTGTTTATTGGATTCAATGTGAATGTATGTTAATTCATCATGATTATTTAAAGAAAATCACAACACCTAAAATGGCCCCCTTATGGTCTATAAAGTGTCAAATTGTGAGACTATCTTCACTAAAAACATATACTTTATAATAACATTTAAATACAATTCATCACGATTATTTAAAGAAAATCACACCACCTAAAATGGCCCCCTTATGGTCTATAAAGTGTCAAATTGTGAGACTATCTTCACTAAAAACATATACTTTATAATAACATCTAAATGCAATTCTTTACATAAAATCATAAACTACTCTAATTATAATTATAATTATACCACTCACCAATTTGAATTATAATTTTATTTTTTTATAATATAATTTTTTTAAAGTTGAAAATTCATTTTTTTGTTTTCCAGGTAATGTGAGTCTTTAGATGACTGGGACGCCTAGCACGTGGCTTGAGTAACCATGACCTGGGGTCATCTAAGGTGTCAAAATCACTCGGGGATCACACCCATCCTGGGCCACACCAACCCTTAGCATGGTTGGATTTTTGCACACAATGTTTTAAACCAGTGACCTTTACACCACAAAGCGTCTTAACAGAACACCCTGTCACCGTTTGCTCTACGCACCATGGGCAAAAATTGAATATTTTTATGTAAAACATCTTAATCAAATATATTAATTTATTATGATTAAATGTAACACTCTCTTCCACCAACTTAGCTTAAACTAGCTTTGTGGAAGGTGTTACTTTCGTTAAACTCGACCTCCATAGTCCTGTCATGGAAATGGGGTCACAAAATTCCTCAACTACCAACTTCTTTGAATCTAAAAACTAATATTACCATCGCGTCTATCTTAGAAATATCCTTCTCATAACATAAATCTTGTCCCGGTCCGACCTACAAATCAAAAGTTATGCCCATTAAAAGATTCAACCAGTAACCCTTGTTGCCATGTCAACGGGCACTGCCACATGACACCCACGTGATTCACACATCGTACCAAAGTAACATCCCACACCACTTTCCATGTCATCCTTGGCTAGGTCCCACAAGGCCAACCCCTTAATATGAATTGTGATCATCTATCGCTATGATAGATCTCAGACTTGACTCTTTCCTTGGCCTGCAGTGCACAACCCATTGTAAAATGGCCCTGGGGCGAGTCAAACTTGAATCCACATCAATTGATGGGATAACCTTCCTATCTATACTTCCATCTATCTCAGCGCTCACTTCCACATCACCATAGTGGCAATGTAAAAACTCCCCGAAGTTTCGAGATGAACTTCCTTTACTGTCAAGTATCAAAGCTATTCCCATCTCCATTAGCCATTTATCTCGACCATTTCCATTTGTGTATAGACACAATGAGATCTCTTTGAGATTCAATATGATGTCATCTCATCCACGCGAACTCTAATGCTTAGGGCCACTGACCTGCCAGCTTCGCTAGTAAACCAACATTTCTTTGTTATGAATATTTTCTGGGATTTTTGGCAGCACCAACATCAACATCTAAGTATCTCAACTTGGATCTTTGGTTACCTTGGCACAATGTGACTCTCCCAGGGTTATGCTACCCCTGTCAAGGTTCCCTATGACAATGATCCCACTCTGTCAATTACCAACTCTATTTTTCGCTTGGGCATCACACACAAGTGTGTGTGCACGCACACATACGCACACATGTGTTTTCATTAATGAACAGTGTGGCCCTTAGTCATATATGTACAGCTATCTCTTCTGATCTTAAGTGACATACATGTTCATGTCTTATTACGACCTCCCCTACAATCAGCCTTATCGACCTATCCCTCTTGATCTTATGTATATATGTATGTATACACATAACGCCCTTCGACACTTGGTCGAATAAAGGTTATCCCTCCGGAGCTTATCATACACACCTATATATATGAACACACACACACATTCATACAAGGACACCCTTATCCATTATAACAAGGCATAGAATTCCGCTCAGGATGCTATGTTTTATTTTTTCATAAGCATAGCAGAGTTACATGGAGCATCAAGCCTCCCACACATGCATAATTAACATTCAAGCATTCATTTGAATTGCACAACGATTAAGAGCATTCCATTAATCAACAAGATGATGTCACAGTGAATTAACCATCACAATAGCTTAAAACTACCACTTATCTTGTATTGTAGACGAGCTTGGAAACTAAGATTGGGACTCTAACTCTCCACCCAACCTTAGGGTGAATGCATTACAATATTTTTTGCAGTCAACCACCCCTAAGCCATATTTAGAGATTAAGGAGGAATACTCAAAGTAATTAAACCACAATAATTAACTGAAGTAGGGAATCTAGAGATCCCATGATCTCAAACCTCAGGTACAATGAATCTAGATATCACACCATCTCCACCCTCAGATATAGGAAATCCAAATATCACACTATCTTAACCCTCTGATACAGGGAATCCAAATATCACACCATCTCCACCATCAGATATAAGGAATCCAGATATCACACCATTTGCACCCTCATATGCCTACCAATAGTGCTCACATTGTCCCCACCCAATCTAGGAATCCAGAGTATAGTGACTCCACCCTAAGTAGGAATCCAAAGCACATTGACTCCACCCTAAATCAGGAAACTAGAGTCCACAGTCTCCACCTTACAGGGAACCTTACAGGGAATCTAGAGCCCGTTATCTCCACCCTAAGGGGAATCTATATCCCACTGTAGCTACTGCAACCAATAATCCAAAGGCATCAGGACCTCCACTCAAGTTGGGAATGCAGAGGGCCTTGAACCTTCTCTTGAGTTGAGTTCCTATCTCGATGCTTATTGTGTGTATCCACAACCTAACTCCGACATATGTTCATTATTATTATTGTCCATGCTTCTCCTAGGGTGTTGCTATCCCAAACTATTATCTCTCATTTTTCTTTTTCAATTATGCTCTCCCTTGTTCAGTCAATAGTCGAGCACCCTATGTGGGTCTCTACTATTCCTACCTTGTTGAATGGTAATCCCCCTTTGTTCAACGTTTTTAATTCAACCGTTCTATGTGCCTATCTTCTCCTGTGGTTTCCAAGCACTCTCTCTTGCGTGTTAACTCCCCACACAACCCACAAGGCATGGCAGGGGAGTAAAGGGGTTGTCCTCCACTCAGGAAGTCCCATACTCAACCTCCTTCCTACCATACCACCATTAAAAACTCAGTCAAGCCTCCATTAATAAACAATCAGGGGATGGTGTCCATTAAACACACAACCACCCATTCTCCATTCCCAAGCAATTCATTCCTTAAGCATCTGAATTTTTTCCCCTTTCTCTCAACCAGTTCATTGTAATTAATTTACAAAATTAGAATTCACGATTATTTACATGGGGGAATTTAGTGAAAGGGTTGTCACGGACCCAAACCCCTTGGAGGAACATTGTTCTCAGTGTTCTAGACCCAAACACATTTACAACCAGGATTAAACCAAGCATAACAGAAGTATATTATGAGCTTTATATACACAACTCTATAACAATGTACAATCATATTTACATTTTCCCATCCAGTAAACAAAAAAGGATATGTTGCCTACATTTGATCACCCATCTCCCATGTGGCTTGTTGGGGCTCAAAGTGCCTCCATTGCACCTTGAATTGCTTGATTAATCGATTATTTAGCATGATTTTCCTCCAATCCAAGATGCATATGGGTTCCATATGGAATTCTCCCTTTGGTTCTACCCATAGCACAAACCAATCAGTGACATGATTAACATCTTGTACATAAATTTTAAGTAAGGAAACATGGAAAACATTACAAACTTTAACTGTTGGTGGAAAGGCCAACCTATATGTCACCAACCCTATTCTTTTGAGCACTTGAAATGGCACACAAAACCATGGTTCTAGCTTCACACGAGACTCAATCTTCAAAGAGATTTTATTGGGTTTAACTAGTAGGTAGACACACTCCTCTACTTTAAACTCTTTATGTACTCTAAACTGGTCCACATAGCTTTTTTGATTATTTTGAGCCACCTTTAAATTTTGCCTAATGGTTACCATTTCATGTTCCATTTCTTTAAGCATGTCGGGCCTGGTAAGGACCCTACTCACTAGATCACACCAATTGATAGGAGTATTGCATTTCCTCCCATAAATAGCCTCAGATGGACTCATCCTCAAGTGTTGAAAAATGTGTAACTAGGTTCGGTCTTTGTAAATATGAAATGTTTTTTATTCTTGTATATTGTAAAATGAAATAAAAATTATTATTGCTATTTTGGTGCATGGGTTTCATGCTCAAGGTCTTTTATTTTAGAATCTAGTCAAGCATCCATTGAGTGCTTCTAGGGTTTATCCTAGGTCAAGAAGTCAAAAGAGTCATTGCCATATGTTGAAGACCCCATTAAGCACATTGTAACTTGTAAAAAGAATTATTTTTATTATTTAAAAGTGTTAGAATACCATCCAATACCAAGTCGACCTTCCAACTAAGAAGTCTGCCTAAATTGAGTAACTTCATCCACCTTAGAAGCCTATATCTAGGAGGGAACTCGACCTTCTAGGAACATAATTCATTCTCTCATCAAGTAAGCAAAGGAGAAGAAGAAAGAGGCTAGAGAAGGAAGAAGAAGGATGAAGAGAAAGTGTTTGGGCTATTTTTTCTCTCTCTTCACATGTGCAAAGGAAGGAAGCTAGGGTTTTTGTTGTTGGGTTAGGGTTTTGTTGTTGTAGGATTGAACTTGGAGAAAGTCCAAAAAGAAGGTTGAAGGAAGGCTTATTAGGTCATCCTCAAGCCCTAGAAGAAGGAGAAAGTCATGCAAAGATCTAAAGAAGTCTTGGAAGCTTGAAATAAGTTCACACGTGTGGAAGCAACTACTGTTGGGAGGGCTGAAAATTTCAAACCTGTAGTAGAAGCTGAAATTCTGTTTTTGGGGGTCGAAGTTGTGTAGTTGGAAGAGATTTAACTGGGTTTGACTTGGACAAAGGAAACACATAATCTAATAGGATGGACTTGGTCTTGGAAGGGTATTGGTCTTGGTCTAGATGAGTTGGAATTTGTCAATTGAAGAATCTATAAGAAGAGGAGAGATTTGTGGGTTTTCCTCTCAAGTGGAGAGGTTTTTGCCCTTGCTTCCAGCCTATATCCTGTGTTCTTGTGTACTGTTGATATTCTTGTTTTGGTAGTTGTTTGATGATAAGAACAACATAATAATAAGAGAAGAAGCTAGAATAAGCTAGAATAAGCTAATAAGTAATAAAAGGTAAAAGGACATCACAAGCAATTATCAAATATAAGATAAATCATTCTAACTATTGCCATATAGATTTCTCAACATGGTATCAGAGTTAAGGTTCTCTAAGAGCATGGTGAAGATCACTACTCCCTTGAAGAAGTTTCTAAAGAAGTGTTTGAAGGTAGCAATTCATATTAAGAAGGGAATCAAGGCATTGTGGAAACTCCTATTTATCAATAATGATATGACCAAGACATCTACAGAGGACGAAGGACTATTCTCAGCTCTTACTGGCACATTTGAAGATGAGAACATTTGGGTGATTGACAGTGGAGCATCAAGACATATGACTGGTGAGCATAAGCAACTAAAGACCTTATCAAGCGGGAATTATTCTTACTCCATTGAGCTTGGTGACAAGAAGGGCTATCCTGTAAGAGGAATTGGATCAACCTTGCGGGAGCTAGAGAATGGAGGAAGTATTCATCTCAACAACATCTTATTTGTTCCAAGTTTGCAAAATAATCTACTTTATATTTCATGTCTAAAAGATAAGGGAAATAGATTCACTTCTATAGATTGAAGGTTGTAGTATGAGATAAAAAATCTAGCATCAAAAATGCAAAGATGATTGGGATTCGAGAAGGAAGGCTCTATAGATTGTTGACTCCCCTCTCTAAAGCTTTGGTTCACATTCAAGTAAGCCCATGTGAACTTTGGCATAGAATGTTTGGTCACCTTCACTACAAAATATTACCAACTCTAAATTCAATGATGAATGGCATCCCCGAACTCAAGGAGGATCATGAAGGAGTATGCAAGGGATGTGCATTAGGAAAAAATGTGAAGAGACCATTTCGAAGTAGTGCTTCAAGGTCAAAAGAAATTTGGGACCTCGTTCATTTCAATGTCTATGGTCTTATGTCCATAAAGTCTCTTGGAGGTCATTTATATTATGTGACATTCATTTATGACCATTCAAGGAAAACTCAGGTTTATTTATTGAAATCCAAGGATGAAGTGTTCATCAAATTTCAAGAATTCAAAGTTGAAGTGGAGAACCTTATAGAAAGAAGAATAAATATTATGAGGTCCGGTAATGGAGGAGAATATACTTCAAAGGAAATCATAGGTTTCTGTAAGGATTCTAGATTAAGAGGGAGCTAATAGTTTGATACAATCCCAAACAAAATGGAGTTGCAGAATGAAAGAATCGATCTTAGTTGAAGAAAGTGTAAGAGCCATGTTACATGATCAAGATTTGTCAATTTTTTGTGGGGTGTAGCAACAAAGATTGTCGTATATATTCAAAATCAAAGTCCTCACAGATCACTGGACAACATGACTCCTGAAGAAGCATTCACTAGGAAGAATCCAAGCGTGGACCATCTCTGAATATCTGGTTATCCTATCTATATTCATATACCGAAGGATAAGAGAAAGAATGTGGATCCTACAAGCATGAAGGGAATATTCGTTGGTTATATTAATACTTCAAACGCATATAGGATCTATATGAAGGGACAATACTGAATATAAGTTAGTCGAGATGTGATATTTGACGAAAGTATTGCATTTAAGAAATCAAAAGACCTCCCAATGGACTCTGATGATGAAGAACTTCCTATATTTGAAGAGGAATGTACCAGGGAGGAAGAAGATTCAAATCATGAAGATGAAGGTCTCAATGAACCTGTGGTCATCCCTGAAAATAGAAACAGACCTAATTTGTTGAAATCTATTCTCTTAGATGCATAGGGACATGGAGAAGCCAAAGGCACATTTAGGGAAAGTAAGAAGCCCAAAATATATTCTGGGTATGCAGCCTATATGATAAAGCTAATAGAATTAGAACCATCCAAATTTGAAGAAGATATCAAACATCAAGAGTGGAAAGATGCCATGAATGAAGAGTATTAAACAATAATGAAAAATGGAGTTTGGGAGATTGTACCTAGGCCTGAAGACAAATCTATGGTAACTTCCAAGTGGCTCAACAAGATTAAACATGTAGCAGATGGAAGTATTGATAAATATAAGGAAAAATTTGTGGCTAGGGGCTTCTCTCAACAGGAAGGCATCGACTATGAAGAGACAATTGCATCTACAACAAGGTATACAAGTATATGTTCGTTGGTTTCTTTGGAAACACCGATGGGATGAAACATCGATCAAATGGATGTCAAAACTGAATTCATAAATGACACCATTTATGAAGAAGTTTATATAGAGAAACCCTTGGGATTTGAAGTCAAAGACAGAGAGACTTATTTTTGCAGGTCAAAGAGGGCATTGTATGACCTCAAGCAAGCATTAAGGGCATGGTATGCAAGGATGGATGCATACCTACAAAGATTGGGCTTCTCCAAGAGTTTTGCTGATTTGAATCTCTATATCAAGGTTGTGAAGGATGATCCCATAATCATTCTTCTATACGTGGATGATCTTCTCATGACATGAGTGGAAGGTTGTATCTAAGAATGCAAGAAATAACTAGTAGCAGAATTCAACATGAAGGATCTAAGGTTGATGCACTATTATTTGGGACTGGAAGTTTGGCAAGGACTTGATGAGATTTATCTAGGTCAAGGAAAGTATGTGATTGAGATGTTGAAGAGGTTTGTGTTAGGTTATGGTATGTTCTATGCTTATAACAGTCTACTTCTTTTTCTTATTATATTCCACAGATTAGCAATCACATATACATAAAGTAAAGTGCAGATAGAACATTAAACGATCGACAGAAAACAAGCCAAGACAAGAGACACAAGATGTGGCGGCTAGCTAGGGACAAACCCCACAATGTGTGGGGAAACCCTTTGATCAAATCTTCTTTTATCTTCAATAATTCAGCAAAGAGAAATAGTACAATAAATCTGATTCATATCAGCAGTAGCAAACCCTAGATCAGCAGCATCAACATTAGCGGCTTCATTATCAAACTAGGGCAGACGATATCTCACAAACCGACTGTCAGATTGACTTCATTCCACCACCAAAATTTTCGGCTTCCATAGGAGGTTCAGATGAACCTACAGCGCAGTTTAGATGAGGAGATCTTCTAGGCCACGTAGGTCAATCCTTACTTCTGCAGTTGCAGCTTCAGTTTCAGCAGTTTCTGGCTTCAAACTAGGGTAGTCGATATCTTGCAAACCGTTCGTCGGATTGACTTCATTCCACCACCAAAAGTTGCGGATTTCAGAGGAGGTTCATATGAACCTACAACGCAGTTCCAAAGAAGAGATCTTCTAGGCCACACAAGTCAATCTTTACTTCTGCAGTTGCAGCGTCAAATTCAACAGCTTCCGGCTTCACATGTGTGAGAGAGAGACCCATTTCAGCGCAGTAGAGAAGAGACTCATTTCTACGCAGTATAGAGAGAGAGAGATGTGATGAGATGAGTGAGTGCAAATGAGGAAAAGTCCTCTTATATTTATACACAACGTTGGTGTTTGAATAGATGCGACTGTTGGGCTTCTGAGCCTACATGAATTGTAGGTCGGCTTGATAATAATTCCATAATCAAAATAAATTCATATCTCCATGAATACTTATCGGAATCGGATGATCTTTATATCAATCCTACACCTCTCGATGAGGGGAATCTAATAAAAATATTATCAGCCATGAATAAGATGACCCACATGAAGTTTTTCCCTGGTTGCCAATTTTAACAGTTTGACATGATGGATTGCAAACCTATGACTACTCACATGATCACAAACTTGAAGAGGCTAAGTAGTTCTAAGTCAAGCCCCGTGGATCTAACCAAGTATGGAAAATTGATTGGCTCGTTGATGTAACTAGTGAATACTAGATTAGACATATGTTTTGCAGTGAATATTATTAGTCAGTTCCAGATAGATCCCAAGCATGATCATTGGATAACAGCCAAGCATACACTGAGATATCTGCAAGGAACAATCCACTATTGCCTGAAGTATGATACGAAGAATGATGTCCACTTGATTGGATCTACATATTCCAATTGGGGAGGCAATGAGCAGGATGGAAGAAGCACTACTGGAGGATGCTTTAGTTTGGGATCCTCCATGATCTCTAAGATTCGGAAAAACCAAGAATCGATTTCTTTGAGTAGCGTTGAGGCTGAATATATTGCAACCTGTGAGGTATGCAGAGAATTTGTCTGGTTGAGGAAGCTATTGTATGATTTGTTTGAAGGACCAATGGACCCTACAGTGATACATTGTGACACCACCAATTATATAAGGTTTTCTGAAGACCCAATGTTTTATGGAAAGACAAATAATATAAATAACAAGTATCACAACATTCGAAAGCTGGTGCAGGATGGAGTATTGCAGCTACGGTATATCTTGATTGATGAACAAGTCGCTGACATCTTGAAAAAATCTCTTCCTATCAAGAAGCTTGTGTATTTGAGAGACAAGCTTGGACTAGTTGACATATCCTCCCTAGTTGAGAGGGAGAGATAGACAAATCATTATTGTCTTCACTTCGGGAAGAAATAATGGAGGATTAGATTAGCATATGGCATCTTGATCCTATTTAAGGATGAGGTTGGGCATCCAAGATAAGAGTAGTAGCAGAGGACCAATATTCTTTGAGGATTGGGAATCCAAGATAAGAATAGTCTTGAAAGGACATACCGAGTGAACACTCGAGTGGGGTATGTGCCTTGAGAGACAATGATGATGGTGTCTATTAGCCATTGTTATCGCCAACATTGTGCTATGATCTTATTGAGAGATAGAGTTGTTAGTCAAGGCCTTGCTATGTGACAATGTTGGATGCTACGATGTTAAATAGATGGGTTGCCAATCTTACTATTCTTATGAGATCTCTTCAGATTAAGAATGTCCATGTATCATTTATGAATACCTCCCTAGTTAAGAGGGAGTGTTGAAAAATGTGTAACTAGGTCCAGTCTTAATAAATATGAAATGTACTTGATTCTTATATATTGTAAAATGAAAGAAAAATTATTATTGTTATTTTGGAGCATGGATTTCATGCTCAAGGTATTTTATTTTAGAAGTCAAGCACCCATTTAGTGCTTCTGGGGTTTGTCCTAAGTCAAGAAGTCAAAAGAGTCATTGTCATAAGTTGAATACCCCATCGGGCACATTGCAACTTGCAAACAAAATTGTTTTTTTATTTAAAAGTGTCAGAATACCCTCCAAGACCAAGTCGACCTGCCGACTAAGAATTCAGCCTAAATTGAGGAACTTCATCCACCTTGGAAGTCTATAAATAGGAGGGAACTCAACCTCATAGGAACACAATTCATTCTCTCATCAAGTAAGCAAAGGAGAAGAAGAAAGAGGCTAGTGAAGGAAGAAGAAGGACGAAGATCAAGTGTTTGGGCTATTTTCTCTCTCTCTTTGCACATGCGAAGGAAGGGAGTTAGGGTTTCTGCTGGTGTGTTAGGTTTTTATTGTTGCAGGATAGAACTTGGAGAAAATGCAGAAAGAAGGTCGAAGGAAGGCTCATTAGGTCATCCTCAAGCCCTAGAATAAGGAGAAAGTCAAGTGAAGGTCTGAAGAAGTCTTGGAAGCCTGAAATAATTTCACACACGTGTGGAAGCAGTTGTTGTTGGGAGGGTCGAAAATTTTAGACCTGTAGTAGAGGCTGAAATTTTGTTGCTAGTGATCAAAGTTGTGTTGTTGGAAGAGATTTGACGGGGTTTGACTTGGAAAAAGGAAGCATATCATATAGAAAGTTGGACTTGTTCTTGGTCTAGAGGTATCGGAATTCGTCAATTAAAGAATCTATAAGAAGAGGAGATTTGTGGGTTTTCCTCTTAAGTGGAGAGGTCTTGACCTTGGCTTGCAGCCTATATCCTATGTTCTTGTCTATTGTTGATCTTCTTGTTTTGATAGTTGTTTGATGATAAGAACAACATAATAATAAGATAAGAAGCTAGTGAGTAAGAAAAAGTAAAAAGACATCACAATTAGTTATCAAGTATAAGAGAAATCATTCTAACTATTTCCCTATAGATTTCTCAACATCAAGGACTCTTGGTATCCATTGTTGTAAACAAACTCCACTAGTGGAATAAACTCTTCCCATTTCCTTGGTTGGTGCATAACATACATCCTAAACATGTCCCCCAACACTATGTTCATCCTCTCAGTTCGCCCATCTACTTGTGAATGGTATGTTATACTAAAGGCTAATTCTATTCCTAGAATAACAAACAGTCCCTTCAAAAACTTTGAATTAAATTTTGCATCTTGATCTGAGACAATTTTCTTGGGTACCCCGTGCAACATCTCAATCTTTTTTATGAAGAATTGAGCCACATCACTCACTGCATAAGTGGATATTACAACTATGAAGTGAGTTGCCTTGCTCAATTTGTCAACCACAACCATGATGGCATTTCTTTGATTGGTTTTCCTTGGAAAACTTGTAATAAAATCCATGGAAATCGCTTCCCATTTCCATTCTTGAATGGGGATTGGTTGTAGCAATCTTGTTAGATGTTTGCATTCAACCTTCACTTGTTGGCATTCTATGCATCTGGAAATAAATTCAACCACATCCCTTTTCAAGCCGAGACAATAATACAACCTCTTGATGGTTGTTGGCATATTTTGATACCCTGGGTGGAAAAAATAAGGTTTTTTTTATGGAACTTATTTAACAAAAGCCTCTTCAAGTCGCTCTCACAAGGAATATACATCCCGCCTTTAAATCATAACAACCTATCCATTGAGAGGAATAAATTGTTAGTCCTCTCACCTTCGGGCTCTTGCTGCAAAACCTCTTTTATTTCTTGGTACCTCTTATCCTCTTGTTAGACCACTTTAATCTTTTCTCGCATATTTGTTCCATATGAACTCACTACTGCTGTATGGGATAGTTGTAACTTGTTGTTTAGTGCATCAACGATTTTGTTCTCCTTTCCGTTTATATATTTAATTTCAAAATCAATTTTGTTAATTAAGGCTAGCCACCTAGTTTGTCAGGCATTTAACTTTGGCTAGTCAAATAAATTCTTCAGACCTTTATGGTCCATCATTAAGGTGAATTTCCTTCCAAGGAGATAATGTCTCCACATCTTCAATGCATCGATAATGGCAACCAATTCTAAATCGTGAGTCATGTAATTTTGCTCATGCTCATTTAATTTCCTGGACTCATAATAGATCACTTGGACTTCCTACATTAAGACTCCACCAATTTATTCTTTGTAAGTATCTGTGAATACCACAAAGTTCTTGTCTGAGTATGTTATTCTTAGAACCAGTGCATGAGTAAGCAACTGCTTTAGCTACTCAAAACTTGCAACACATTTTGTTGTCCATTCAAACTTACACCCATTCTTTTGCAATGTCATGATTGGGTGACCAATCTTAGAGAATTTCTTGATGAACCTCCTGTAGTAACCTACTAGTCACATAAACAATTTAACTTCCACTACATTTCTTAGTGTTGGCCATTCCATGATTGCCTTAACCTTCTTGGGTCAACAACCACCCCGTCCTTTGAGACTATGTGTCCTAGATATTGGATTTGAGATTGGAAGAACTCACACTTGCTAAGATTTGCATAAAGCCTATGTTCCCTCAATAATTGTAACATTGCAACTAAGTGCTCTTTATGCTCCTCTTTGTTTTTTTAATAAACAAAGATATCATCCATGAATACTAGTACAAATTTGTCCAAATGAGGACTTAAAACATTGTTCATCAAACACATAAAAATAAAAGGGGCATTAGTAAGCCCAAAGGGCACAACTACAAACTCATAATGCCCATACCTCATTCTAAATGTTTTTTGGTGGATGTATTCATCTTTTATATGTACCTAATGGTACCCTAATCTAAGATCAATCTTTGAAAAGATAGCTGCTCCTCACAACTGATTGGATAAGTCATCAATTCACAACAAGGGGTATCTTTTCTTTATGGTATCTTTATTAAATTACCTGTAATCTATGCATGGCCTTAGAGTTCCATCTTTTTTCTTCACAAATAGAACCAGTGTCCCCGAAGGTGACACACTCAACCTATTATGACCTTTGTCCAACATTTCTTTTAGTTGTAGCTTCAACTCCATTAGTTCTAAAGTGTTCATTCAATAAGGAGCCTTGTATGCTTGTGATGTCATGGATAAGAACTCTATGGAGAAGTACACTTCTCTATGTGGAGGTAGACAGGGAATTTATTCCAGAAACACATCCAAAATTTACTTCAATATTGGGTGTTCCAATATATCACTATTATTGTTGCTTCCAGAGCTGTGGTTACATGAACAACAAATAATTTGCACCCCTTCTGACAATTACTCTTGCCATGCATTATTGTAACTAATCTAATTGATATGGGCTTCAACTTCCCTTGCAGTACCCTTCTTTCCCCAACCTCAATGAGGAACTCAACTATTTTCTTGTAACAATCAACTTTCATTCGGTGAAAAACCAACTAGTCCATCCCGTGCAATGCATCATATGCACCTAGTGGTAATAAGTTAAAATTCATCTTTGTAGGCACCTCACTTAGCACAAATGGGCATGATTTTACCATGTGCTACAGTCTCCTTTTTGTCCCTATGGCTAATTGAACTAACCACAATATCCTGTGCACTTCCTTTGCCAAAGCACATTTTCAACGACTGCTGGACTAATATAACTAAAATTTGATCATGTGTCAATTAAAATATAGATACTCAAATTACAAATCATACCTTCCATCTAATTAATAGATGCCTGGTGCCCAACTTGTCTGTTGTTCACGACAATGTAGATTCTCGGTACATTTTAATCCATGTCTTGAACCGTCTCAGCTTCCTGTGTGTTGTACGTCCTCAGGCCATTGTTCTTGTGTTGGGGACAATCCCTCTTCCTATGGCTTCCACCACAATCCCAATAATTTAGTGACTCTCCTCTGTAGCCCTTGTTTTCTTCTCCAACAATTTGAGTTAATCAACCCTTATTAACAACGTTGAACCTCTATTGGGATTCATTTCGGTTAACCATGGCCATTCTCATTCCCTTCTCTACAGACTGTTGTTTCAAATTTTTATGGCTCTTTCCTTTAAATTTGAGGTTTCCTTTTAATTTCCACTCTGCCATGTACTCCGGCATATGCCTAGATTGTTCATAACAATGTTTTAGTTTTTCTAATTGTGTCCTCAAGAGTTTGTGGCATCAAACTCAATTCGGTCTTTGCATGACTGTGACAACCCACTGATATACCTCTAAAATTTTGCCTTTTCATCCTTGAGTTAGGGACATACCTCAATAACTCTAGAAATTTTGTGGTGTACTCATCATTATACAATTGCCACATCTTGAGTTCATATAACTCCTTGGCCTTGTCATTGTAGTACATCTTGGACAGGTACTTTCTCCTGAAATTCCTTTCAAACTCCCTTGAAGAAAACTTTTTCTCCCTAATGTTTTTCATATTCTTTAATTCCTCCCACCAACTATCAACCTTGTCCTTCAAGTTGAAGGTGGCCACTCTTGCTTTCATATTTTCAGAGTAATTATGGACCTTGAAAAAACTCTTCATCCCAAGTAGCCATGCTTCTGCATCCTCTGCTTTCTTTGCCTCACCGTCAAATGTAGGAGGCTTTTCCTTCTTAAATTCTTTCAGGATGTGGTTTTTTCCCCTCCTTCTCCTATGATGGTGTCTTCTAATAGTGGCATCAGATTACTGCCCATGGGTGTTTGTCCTCCTTTCTGGAGTACCCATTAGAGTACCTTCCTTCATTGTATCCTCACTTGGTTGTCTGTGCCTCTTCCTGGATCTGCTGCCTTTTGCACCATCAGTCCTTAACTCTTGTCTTCCTTGTCCTTAAGAACTCTGCTTGAACTTGTAATTGGCTCCTAGCTCATGCTGCTTTTGTTTCTACAAATCCTATAGGATTCAATATGACTGCATTTACTTCAACTTGTTTCTCATGGACTCTAACAATCCTCTCATTTTCAACCTTACAACTCCTTAACTCAACCTTCCGACTTCTCAACTTATTCATCCAATCAAGAGAGCCCGCCTCTCCTCTCTTTTCAACTGATTCTTCCTTAGACGCATGTTGTTACCTGTTAGTGCTATACTACACCATTTTGTTGTTCATTTCTTTTTTGGTCTTTATTTTTCTTTAGCGTCTTCTTATGTCATCAATGGTAATCTCAATCATCACCTTGGCTTGTTACTACAAGGTTGATGGTGCAAATACATCTGAAACATCATGCCTCATGTCAACATGTCCATTAGAAGCAATAATTATATCAAAATCAATATACACAATTTATATATATCACAAGCATCACACATCATCAATCCATATGCTGACTATCATACTCTCTAACAGGTCATCCCTCAAGTGCTAGGACCTTGGTTTATCTCTAGAGGTCCAATGTTGAACCTTTTGTTATGATACCACTCTGTAATGCCCCCTTCCACCAACTTAGCTTAAACCAGCTCAGTGGAAGGTGTTATTTTGTTAAATTCGAACTCCATAGTCTTGTCATCAAAATGGTGTAAGAAAATTCCTCAACTACCAACTTCTTTTAATCTAAAAACTAATACTACCATTGTGCCTAGCTTGGAAAGAGCCTTCCACGATATGAATTTTGTCTCGATCCAACCTGTGGATCAAAAGTTGTGGCCATTCAAAGATTCGACCAACAACCCTTTTCCATGTCAGCAAACACAACCATGTGATCCCCACATGGTGCCTACGTGACAACCCACACCACTTTCCATGCCACACTTAGTTGGGGCCCACAAATCCAACCCCTTAATCTGAATTACGATCACCTGTCGCTATGACAGATCTTAACCTTGACTCTTTCCTTAGCTAATGGCACACAATACATTGTAAAATGACCCCGGGGCGAGACAAACTTGAATCCACATCAAAGAACATAAGAACTTCTCATCTCGACTCCATATTGGCACTCTCTTCCATGTTACACAGTCGGGACATAAAAACTCCATGAGGTCTCAAGACCCCAAGGTCCAAGGCAAACTTCCTTTGTTGTCAATTATCAAAGATATTTCCATCTCCCTCAACCATGTATCTTGGCCCTTTCCCTCTGTGCACTTCCGTGACGAGATCTCCCCGAGGTTTGAGATGACATCATCTTGTCCATGTGGCCTCTAAGGCTTGGGGCCCACTAACCTTCTAACTTCACTGGTAAACCAACATTTCTCTATCATGAATAATTTTGGGGCCTTTTATCAAAGTCTCCCTCGACTCCACGTATCTCAGCTCGGTTCTTTGGCTATCTTGACACAACTTGAATCTTCTGGGGGTTCCAATTCCCCTTTCAAGGTTCCCTTCAATGACGATCCCACTCTATCAATTACCAACTCTAGTTTACGCCTGGGCATCACACATAACTATATGTGTGTGTGTGTGTGTTTTCGTTAACAAATGTCATGGCCCTTAGCGTGTGTGTGTCTTTTCGTTAACGGACGTTGTGGCCATTAGCATGTGTGTGTGTGTGTTTTCGTTAACGAATGTCATGACCCTTAGCCATATATGTACAACTATCTCTCTAGAGATTACGTGATATGCGCGTTCACATATTATCACGATTGCCCCCTGATGCTTGGGCTTATATATCGTGCACACACACATATATTCATACAAAGACGTCCTCGACCATTATAACAGGTTATAGAATTCCACTCAGGAAGACATGGTTTTTTTTTCATAATCATAACAGAGTTACTGGGAGCATTGAGCCTCCCACGCATGCATAATTAACATTAAAGCATTCATTTGAATTACACAATGAGTAAGAGCATTCCATTAATCAACAAGATGACATCACAATGGAGTAACCACCACAATAACATAAAGATACCACTTATCTTGTATCGTTGATGAGCTTGGTAACTGAGATTCAAACCCTAACTCTCCACCCAACCTCAGGATGATTGCAATGCAATCTTTCTTTCAGTTAACCACACTCGAGCCAAATTCAGAGCTTAAGGATGAATGCTCAAAATAATTAAATCACAATAATCAACTAAAATAAGGAATCTAGAGATCCCACCATCTCCACCCTCAGATACAGGGAATCCAAAGATCGCACCATATCCACCCTTAAATATAGGGAATCTAGAGATCACACCATCTCCAATCTTAGATACCAATTAATAATTCTCATAGTGTCTCCACCCCAATCTAGGAATCCATAGTACAATGACTCCACCCTAACTTGAAATCCAAAGCACAATGACTCCACCTTCAACTAGGAAGCGAGATACCACTATCTCCACCCTACAGGGAATGTAGAGCCCATTGTCTCCACCCTAAGGGGAGTCCAGAGCCCACTGTAGCTACTACTGTAACAACCCTGGTGAAAATTCCATATGAAAATATATAAATACCATGAATTATGGGACATGTATTCCAAGATTAATGTTGGGTACGACATCCTAGTGGGTGTTCATTTGGTTGTTTATGGTTAAGGAAATTGGAAAAGGAAATGGCTATGGCATTAAAGAGGCAAAAAGGTATTTTGGCACATTTATTTATGAAAATAATGGAAATTAGGATAAAAGGAAGATGAAAGGTCACATGTTGCATGTGAGGAGGAAATTGAAGGAAAATAATGGAAAATGAAGAAAGTAGAGGCCTCATTAACAAAAAGGCTTATGAGGATCAGTGGGCAAGACTTGGTCGGTTCAGTTTTGGAGCTCTCTCATTATTCTCCCTCTCTCTCTCATACTCTTGGAGACTTAGAGTTTTCTTGGAACACTCTTGGAGGGTGTGGCATACTTGAATTCTTGGAGTAAGAAGGCAAAGGAAGAGCAAGAAAGCGCAAGAAGGCATCGGCATCAGCAACTACATCAGATTTTCTTGCAGGTACCGAGTTGCATGTATGATTTCTTCACTAGTTTTGGCATGCATAACACATGCATGTGGCTTCTTGGTTATGATCTGTCATTGGCATGGAGGATGGCCGAGATTGATAGTGGATTGCCTAGCCTTGCCATTTCCTAGATAGCCATAGTGATTGTGGGTTTACTTTCATTGCTTTGTTTTGGTTGGTTCTCATTTTTCCATAGCTTGGGTTGAGTTACTAGTCCTGGAAGGCCTGGTTGAACAAATGCTCTGGAAGCCCTAGTTGAACAAACGCTCTGGAAGCCCTGTAATAGCTTGGGTTGAGTTACTAGTCCTGGAAGCCTTGGTTGGACAAACGCTCTAGAAGCCCTGTATAAGTTGTGGGTTGAGTTACTAGTTCTGGAAGCCTTGGTTGGACAAATGCTCTGGAAGCCCTAGAAGGCTTGGATGGAGATCAATCTGATGATGGTTTTTGGTGATGTCTGACCGTGAGGTGGAATCATTGTTTGATGGGTTGAGGTGGGTGGCCTCTAGAAGCCCTGAATGAGTTTTGATTGATGTGTTCTATGAGATCCCACATTCATGCTTGGAATATGGCACGGGGGTGATTGGCTGAAGAGAGACTTGGCTCAACCAATCTATGGTTGGGTGGAACATGGTAGTCCCATCTCCGGTTGGTTCATTGCATTTATTAATGAAAAAAATTCATTCCCTTGATTTTCATGTGCAAATGTATTGATGTATATATGGATTTTGATGGCTGATATGTTTATTTTATTTATGTTCCTATTATGTTGTTTATATGCACATTTACCCGGAGGTTGTTACAAAGTGGTATTAGAGCATGGTTCAAACACTTGGACTGGGTGGGCTCTATCATAGGTGAAATGAAGAACAAAGGTTTAAATTTTAGACCTTTTTTTCATATATGTTATAACTTTTCTTCTGTGGAATATTAGAAGTCTAAAATTTGTCCATACTGAAGGTAAATCCCACTGATAATGTGGTAAAAAATTCAGATATTGGTTCACAATACTTTAGGAATTATGTTCTAAGGAAGATGACCTTCCTAAATGCACCTTTAAACAGGTCACATTGGCATTTATGCAATAACTTTTCTTCTGTAGGATTTCAGAAGCTGAAAAATCATCCACATTGAGGGAAAAGACCAATGATTATGTGGTAGAAATTTCAAATATTGGGTCACAATATTTTAGGAGATATGAGCAAAGGGAGTCGAGCCTTCTGAATGCTCCTAAAATTAGGTCTCAAATAGGTCACACTAACATTTTTGTTATAACTTTTATTCTGGGCACTCTCAGGAGCTGAAATTTTTTTCCACAATGAGAGGAAATCCCACTTATATTGTGATAAAAATTTCAGACATTTATTCGCTATATTTTAGGATATATGACCAGTGTAAATCGAGCTTTCTGGATACTCCTAGAATTGTGCACCAAATAGGATTGTGTTGGTATTTTTGTTATAACTTTTCATCTATGAAATCTCAGAAACTGAAACTTGAACTGTAGTGAGGTAAAATACCACTGATCATATGGTTCAATTTCCATAACTTGTACTACTACAATTTAGGATATATGCATTGAATCATTCGCTATATTAGTTTGCATGCAAAGTGTTTGATGAAATGCTTAAATGGTTCAATGATTAATTGCATACAAATTGTTTGATAAAATGCCCCAATGAGTATGTTGTTTGTGGTTGGGGATAGTATTGATGTGTAATAGTATTGTTGTAGTTGATATATGCTTACTTTTATGCAAATAGTTTGCTATATTAGTTTGCATGTAAAGTGTTTGAAGAAATGCTTACATGCAAATGTAATAGTATAGTAGTTGTTTGAATAAAATGTAAAAGTATGGTAATTGTTTGAAGAAAATGTTATTTTTTGGATGGGATAGTATTGTAGTATGATAATATGGATGTATCTGATCTATGCCTATTTTCATGCAAATAATTTGAAGAGTTGCATGTAAGGAATTTGAAAGGTTGCATGCAAGGAATTTGAAAAGTTGCATGTAAGGAAATGGAAAAGTGGCATGTTTTTAGTTATTATGTTACAAGTGGAATAAGTGCAATGTTTTTGACTTAGTTTCATACAAATGAATGAGAAATAAAAATCAATTTCTTTTCAAGTGTGGTTAAATTAAGTAGAGCTTTGGAGATCCCATTTCTATAATTGGACATTGGAGATTGGGCCATTATAGTAGCTCCCTCCTTCTACCATAGTGTAAACCATGAATAGTAAGGGGGTATGCTTATAGGTTGTTAGTATTGGTGAATGTTGATTTCAAATTAATAGACATGACGTCTTATTTTTTGGAACATGTGACTAACTGTGTATGAATTATATGTCGCTTACTTGTTGATTTCATGATACCTACTTACATCCTTGTATGTTAGGTTACATTTTTGAATATTTTGATTACATGCATCAGTCTTGTTGGTTGATTACAAGAACTGATCGATTATGTTCGACTACATGTGTTTATGCATATTGGTAATTGGTTTGGCATTGCTTATGCATATTGTTGGTTGCACGTGGCAATGTGAACAATGGAGTAACGGTTGTTGTCATGCATGAGGTCATGGTTTATGTAGATGATATGGTCATTCGTTGATGAATGGACTCTAGCTAAAATGATGTGTATATGGTTTGGTACTCAATTTTCATGTGTGTATATGCAGTTGTTATGCATGTATGGTCTTGGTTATGATTATGCATGTATAGTAGGTCAAACATGCCTTGTGAAGTCATTGTATGCAATTTAGGTCATCATGATGCTATTGGTTTTTATGATGCTAATGAGCTAGTTGAGATAGAGCAAGGGATGCAGATCATAATAATAAGGTTGCAGCATTATACTTTGGGATAAGAGCAGATCATCATACATGTAGTGTATGTTTGGCACGCAGGTATGTAAGTTAAGGATTATTATGTGCCTTAGGGTTATATACATTAGTTTTATGAACATGTATTTGATGTTATGGTTACATTCGTGATAGATGTTAGATGATTAGTGTGGTTATATGCACATGTGTCAAATAGTCAAGAATGATAGTAACCTGTAGTTGTATGCATTGCTATTGTTGTTTTATATTAGATAACCTGATGATTATGTTGTATGTTGTTGATGAGTATGATATATAGATTATTGTTGTTATATGCTATTAACTTGATGATTAGGGTCATTTAATTGAGATATTGATGTTATAATTTGGATTGGTCATATGCATGATGGTTATGTTCATTGCCTTGAAGATCTTGATGTTATATGTATTGTGTTAACCTAGTTTGACCTATGCAGATGGTTATGGTTGCGATATTCAGGTATGAACTGACATATTTGTGAGATGGTGTCATACTAATCTAGATTGACTTTGCATATGTGTGAATGATAATTGTGTATGAGTTTACGATGTAAACATGTTAGTTAGCTATTGTTATGGATATCATGATCTTATGAGTGCTTGAGTTGACATGTTGTAAAGTTATATCTCACTAACTAGATTGATTATGCAGACAAAATAGCCTCCCTTGAGATACACTAAGGTATGAGTTTGCTTATGTATTATACTTGGTGTTTCATAGTTGATTATGTCGTCTATTTGGTATTTGAGTGTTTGGTGCCTATTATGTCGTCTAATTGATTTATTTAACATGGTATGTTTGCAAGTGGTTGAATGATTGATGAATTGCTTAATATGAGTATGTGTTCAAATGATTTGTTTTAAGATGATTGTACTAACATGTATGTGTTGAGACAGTTGATATGTACTTGAATGTAGTTGATAGTTGTAGCATTATGTCTAATGACTATGGATTATGACATGATTGTTTGTAAAAGTTGATTTCAAATTGATAAATATGATTGTCTTGATATTTGGAACATGTGGTTGACATGTGTGAGCATGATGCAGGAAGTTGCATGGCAAGAGAGGTTGCCTTGAAATCTTAAAGAAGGCTCGGTTGAGCTTTCCTTGGGAACCATGGGGATTGTGTCATGGTGTTTTTTGTTAGTCTTGTGCTTTTTGGTCTTTTATGAATTGTTGAGCTTGATTTACAAATTCGTTTATGTCTGGTGTATGGCCATACCACTTTGTTTGCGGAGTCATGTTGTTATTGGTTTTTATGGTCTTCTTCTTGTTTGTTTCTTGTTTTGCCTTTTATGTTTTGAGTCTTGGGAATTGGTTGGGAAAGAGGAAAGTTGACGGAGCTTGGGGAGAGCTGTGTGGTACTCGAAAGTTAATGTAAGATTTAAATGAAGCTAAGTGTATGAGTAAGCGCAGCGGAAGGTAAGACTATGATAGTCGGTTGGACTGGTTGGGTCCATTGTGGTAAATGGACAAAAGTAGTGCAAACATGAGAAAGGTAACCAGAAAAAGGTAAAGTAAATGGATCTGAGGTGTCATATGCTTTGGCTATGTTGGAAACTATTGCTCTCAATGCTTGTGCATAAATAAGGAGGTTCTCTTAACCTAGACCTTATGTTATCTGGTGATTATTTTATGATCATGATTATGTTCATGTTTATATATGTATACATGTATGTATGTATGTCATTGTCTGACAGGATCATGATTGTTTTATGCTGACGTTTATATATGTATATATGTATATATGTATCCATGTATCTATGTTACTATCTAACAGGGTTGTCAGGGATCATTCTTGTGGAGGAATGATTGCTTATGCAGGAGAAAAACATGAAGAGGTTCCTGGTCTTACGAGGAATCAATTGGGAAGAGTAGTCACGAAAATATACGAGGTCAGTATCATGTGGATATGAATTGATATTGTATACTTGTATTATGCCTATGTTTATGTTATGACAGGTAATGTTGAAGGATACATCAACAAAGTGAAAGCAGTGTGGTCTGCGGCATGCTAGGATAAGCATGGATGAGATACCGGAAGCAAGGTTTCTTGGTAAGTACAATATGGTTTTGGATGTGTGGTACTACTGTTATGCATATGTTGTATATGTTGCATCTATGATGTGTGAACTTGTGGTGTTGTGTATACATAGCATGTGTACATGTTATTTATGCAATGTTATGTACATGATGGTACAAATAGGGTTGTGCGAATATTGCATATGGGGTGTTGTATACATATTGTACTGTCTTCATTACGTATATGCGATGTGTGTGCATATGGTGCTATGTACATGTTGGATATGTGGTATTGTATACATATTGTACTGTGTGCATATGGTGCTATGTACATGTTGGATATGTAGTGTTGTGTGCAGATGACGCTATGTAAGTGTTGAATATGCAATGCTATGTACAAGTGTTGTTGCGTGCATGTGGTACATTGGTACTATGTACATATGGTGTGGTGTGCATGATTGTACAAGTGGTGCTGTGTGCGTGTGGTGCTGTGTACACATTGTACAAGTGGCGTTGTGTGCATGTGGTGCTATGTACATGTCGTGTGTATGGCGTTGTGTACATGTGGTGTCGCATACATGTTGTGCGTGTGGTACTGTGTACATGTGGTATTGTGTACGCATTTTATCGTGGTGTAGTGTACATGTGGCATTGTGTACACGTTAAGCAGGTGGTGCCATGTACATCTGATGCCATGCACAGGTTGTGTAGGTGGTGCGTTGTACCAATGGCACTGTGTACATGTTGTATGTATGGTACTGGTGTACATGTGGTATTGTGTGCATGTCATCGATGTTGTGTTATGGGCATGCGGTATTATATATGTGCATCATGTAGTCATGGTATTATGGCGTGTGTACTCATTGTGTTGTGCTCTGTGTAGTTACATGTATTGGGTGGTATTGCACATCGGGTATAGATGATGCACTGTGTTGTACACTGGGTGTAGGTGTATGTGTTGTATGTCAGGTGTAGATGCATGTGTTGCATGGAGTTACATGTCGTATGTGGTCATATGTGTGTGATGCACACTATGCGTATGTGCACATGGTTGAGGAGAAGGCACTGGATGTTTGTCAGGTGTGGCAACCAATCCAATGTGTTACATAAAGAACCAAAGTAGAAGTAAGGATCGATGAAGGATAAGTATCGATATTGTATTTCAGTTTTAGTATGCATGCGATTTATGATTCTGGCCATGATGATTACATATGATCTATGATTTTGATTTATGATGGTTACATGTCATTTATGATTTTGATGGTTATGTTTGAGCTAACCGAATGTGATATTTTATACATGTTGACTTGGTCAAATATGCTAGTTTGACTTGTTGTGACAGGAAGTGAACATGATTGCAAATGTACCGTATTAACGAGCTACCAATGAGGTATGATGTGAATTTATTTTAATTTATTTTAAAACTAATGGAAGCTATGTGCGTGGTACAAGAATCATGAACATGCCCGGTTGGGTAGTTGAAATCAACTACAAGAATTAGCAACTTGATATGGTGGTTTGGTGGTTGCTTATGGTGGTTTGGTAGTTGCTTTATGATGGTTTAGTATTTTATTTATGTTGGTTTAGTATATGCTTTATGGTGATTGATATATGCTTTATGATGGTTGATATATGCTTTATGATGATTTGATATGTGCTTTATGTTGGTTGATACATGCTATATGATGTTTTGATATATGCCTTATGATGTTTTGATATATGCTATATGATGATTAGTGTATGATTGATATATGTTTGGTATATGATTTGGCATATGTTTTGGTATATATATTTTGATGATGTTGTTATATGTACACCCGTGTATGGATGTAAATACTGTAACGAGCTATGTTATAAAGCTCCACTATGCGGTATGGGTGTAATGTTATTATGCTATCATGTGGTTATGTTATCATGATGTTATGATGTCATATGAGTTTTCTTAAGCAGAATGATCATTGTAAATACTGTAATGAGTTGTGTTATAAAGCTCCACTATGCAGTATGTTGTCATGTCGTTATGATGTTATGTCTTGAGCAGATCTTTCATTGTAAATACTGCATCGAGCTGGGTTATAAAGCTCCATGAGCAGTATGTCTTCTTTCAACAGGCTGCTGAGGTATATGTGTGATTGAACACCGAGGATGGTGTTCCCCCAAGGGGGAGGGTTCTGTAACAACCTTGGTGAAAATTCCATGTAAAAATATTAAATACCACGGATGATGGGACACGTATTCCAAGATGAATGTTGGGCATGACATCCTAGTGGGTGTTCATTTGGTTGTTTATGGTTATGAAATTGGCAAAGGCAATGGCTAAGGCATTAAAGAGGCAAAAATGTATTTTGGCACATTTATTTATGGAAATAATGGAAATTAGGAGAAAAGGAAGGTGAAAGGTCACAGGTTGCATGTGAGGAGGAAATTGAAGGAAAATAATGGAAAAGGAAGAAAATAAAGGCCTCATTAATAAAAAGGCTTATGAGGATCAGTGGGCAAGACTTGGTCAGTTCAGTTTTGGAGTTCTCTCATTATTCTCTCTCTCTCATACTCTTGGAGACTTAGAGTTTTCTTTGAACATTCTTGGAGGGTGTGGCATACTTGGATTCTTGGAACAAGAAGGCAAAGGAAGAGTAGGAAAGCGCAAGAAGGCATCGGCATCAGCAGCTACATCAGATTTTCTTGTAGGTACCGAGTTGCATGTATGATTTCTTCACTAGTTTTGGCATGCATGGCACATGCATGTGGTTTCTTGGTTATGATCTATCATTGGAATGGAGGATGGCCGAGATTGATAGTGGATTGCATAGCCTTGCCATTTTCTAGATAGCCATGGTGATTATGGGTTTACTTTCATTGCTTTGTTTTGGTTGGTTCTCATTTTTCCATAGCTTGGGTTGAGTTACTAGTCCTGGAAGCCTTGGTTGAACAAACGCTCTGGAAGCCCTGTATAAGCTGTGGGTTGAGTTACTAGTTCTGGAAGCCTTGGTTGAACAAAAGATCTGGAAGCCCTGGAAGGCTTGGATGGAGACCAATCTAATGATAGTTTTTGGTGATGTCTGACCGTGAGGTGGAATCACTGTTTGATGGGTTGAGATGGGTGGCCTATGGAAGCCTGGATGAGTTTTGGTTGATATGTTCTATGAGATCCCACATTCATGCTTGGAATATGGCACGGGGGTGATTGGCTGAAGAGAGACTTGGCTCAACGAATCTATGGTCGAGCGGAACGTGATAGTCCCATCTCCGGTTGGTTCATTGCATTTATTAATAAAAAAAATTCATTCCCTTGATTTTCATGTGCAAATGTACTGATGTATATATGGATTTTGATGGTTGATATGTTTATTGTATTTGTGTTCCTATTATGTTGTTTATATGCACATTTACCTTGGAGGTTGTTACAACTACAACCAAGAATCCAAAGGCGACCTCCACCCAAGCCGGGAATGTAGAGGGCCTTGAACCTTCTCCTGAGTTGAGTTCCTATCTTCATGCCTACTATGTATATCCATAGCCTAACTCTGGTTTGTGTTCACTTTTCTTCTCGTCTGCGCTTCTACTAGCGTGCTTCTATCGCACACTATTGCCTTTCCTTCTTCTTTTTCAACTGCGCTCTCCCTTTGTCCATTCAATAAATGAGCACCCTGTATGGGACTCTACTCTTCCTTCCTTTCCTAATGGTAACCCCGTTTGTTTGACTTTTCGATGTTCAATCGGCCTTTGTGTCTCTCTTCTCTCGTGCTTCCCAAACACTCTCTCTTGCGTGTTGACTCCCCACACACCCTACGAGGCATGGCAGGGGAATAAAGGGGTAGTTCTCCACTCATGAATATACTCTACCTTCTACCCTCAATACCACCATTAAAGACTCACTCAAGCCTCCATTAATAAATGATCATGTGTATGGTGGCCATTAAACACTCAACCACCCATTCCCAATTCCCAAACAATTCCCTTCCTCAAGCATCTGAATCTGTGTCCTTTTCTCTCAGCGATTTCATCGTGATTAATTTACAAAATTGGAATTCACAATTATTAATATATGGGAGTTTAAAGAAAGGGTTGTCGCATTAAACCTCTCACCAATTTTATTTATAAAATTTAAAGTTGATAATTCAATGATTTTTATTTATTTTTTATTTTTTTATAGAGCAACATAATAAAATTTATTGATTTAACATATAATAACATATTAATGTGAAATTAATAGGATATGGAGAAAGTTTTTTTTTTCTCCTTAAATGAGTTAATGGATAATTTTTTTTCCTCAGGAAAAACCATAATTTTTATTAAATGGTATAAAAATCACATTTTGTAGACACACATAGTGTGTATGCATATAGAACTAGAAAATACATCGTGGAGCTAAAGAGTAAGAAAAATATTAAAAAAATTATTTTATTGTTTAATGACTAAGAATCATAGATCATGAGCCAAGAAGTAACAAAAGAACCCAAGAAAATTAAGACTACAACTAACTAATGCTCACCCTTTTTTTTTTTTTTTTTTTCGCGTTTTTTTGCCAACTATTGGAATTTGGTTCAACAAGAACCAAAGCCAATTCTTGTCCCACATGTAAGACTCTTTTTTTTTTGACAATCGTAGCTCTCTAAGACATAGCTCTTTTTGTGCCCCTAATTCCATTTAATGTCGAAGAGTCTTCAAAATCTATTCCTTTATATCCATTGAATGTTCACTGCTACTAATTGAACCATAACATGCCCATTCACATTGTCTCTTTAGTAAACCATAACATTCATTTCTTCTTTTAAATTAATGGATCAAATCCTCCCTAAATGAAAAAATAATGACATTGTCTCTTTAATAGACCATAACATTCATTTCTTCTTTTAAATTAATGGATCAAGTCCTCCCTAAATGAAAAATAATGTAATTAAAAAAAATGAACAATGAAAAAAACATATCAAAAAAAAAAATTGTGTCTATTCAATTTTTTTAACCTTCCCCTCATGTGACCTACATCGTTAGGCCTATTCTCTTAGATTTCAATTTTCAACCTTCCCTCCCATGTGACCAAATACAAAAAGGGAAAGAAAGAGGATAGTTCAATTTTTTTTTTAGCTTCCCCTCACGTGGCCTATATCGTTAGGTCTATTCTCTTGGATTTCAATTTTTTTTCAACCTTCCTTTCATGTGACCTATATCGTCGCGGGATCATGCGATCTATCAGCTCTATCCCAGCAGTATTATCCCACAGTGCCCATTTTCATCATGTAGTTGGACACCCGAAAAATTCCTATTTCTTGGATAGTAGAATAAAAACCGACAACAGCAGCCAGCGGCAGTATGTTAGGCATCGTGAATCTCTGCAACATTAGAAGAACTCCGTCTTCTTCTTCATTATTATGCATCAGTAAGTTTTCTAATGTCTTGTTAATGCGCTCCTCAATATCAACATCAGTTTCAGGAATCAATAATTCATTTGAATTGTTCAGCACTAGCTGGATAAATACATCGTTTTCATTGTTTTTCACTTCTTCAATCAAATCCAAATCTGCTCGTCAGAACAATGTCTTACACAGAGAAGTTTTTGAACGGCCCATTAGACAATCACCTACTTCTGTCGATTCCCCATCTGCCCAACTCACTGATTTCAATCACAGGAAAGTTGCTGAAGTACCCATTAACAAATCAAGCCCTTTGGCCAGCTCGCATATTACAGCTGCCCATGCTGCTCCTCAGGGACCCACCTATAGAGAAATGAAGTTTGAAAACTGGACACAGAAATTACAGAGAGGGTTTCAGCCAGAAGACGTTGTAAAAGTGTTGAAAGAACAGAGAGATGTTGACATATGTTACGATATTTTCCGGTGGGCTTCTCAGCAGAGAAGGTACAAACACAACCATCTGACTTACCATGTTATGATCCAGAAATTGGCCGCTGAAACGAGGTTGGATAAAGTGGAGAACCTGGTTAGTGAAGTATTGGCTGGAGCTTGTGATGGCAGTGAATCCCTTTTTAACACAGTGATATATATCTATATTCAGGCTCGCAATTTGGGGAAGGCATTAAATGTGTACAGGCACATGCGCAAGACATCTGATTGTAAACCTTCTTTGAGGACATACAATACATTACTAAGTGCTCTTGTAGATAAATGCACAAATTCGTATGTCAGCCAAGTGTACATGCAGAACATTCAAGCTTTGTTCGAACAGATGTTAGCTGCCAATGTTGCTCCAGATATTTTCACCCTCAACACAATGATCAAAGGCTACTCAAGGTCCTTCCACCTGGATGATGCCCTCAGAATTTTTCATCAGATGGAATTTTATTGTTGCAAACCCAATGCACACACTTTCAACTATTTGATCAGAGGACTATGTTTGCAGAATATGACTGAGAATGCCATGGTTATTTACCAGGATATGATCGGTAGAGGGTTTGTTCCGAGTAACATGGTTTATAACTCACTGGTTAACAGTCTCTCCTTTGGCGGGGAATTGCATGGGGCAACTGAGGTCCTTCGTGAGATGATAGAAAAAGGTGGTGTTCCAGATTTTATTACCTACAAGACACTTGTGGATGGTCTTTGCAAAGAAGGAAAAGGAGAGCAGGCTAGAGAACTTCTGCATGAATTCCGGGAGAAGGATCTTGCATTGGATGGGATTTCTTACAGAAAATTACTCAATCTATTGCAGCTGTGGAGTGACACTGTGGATGCTAAGAATTCCAAAATTTCTTGACATGCGTGAGCGCATCTACCATTGATTCATTATCCCTTGACTGAGTATAATGTGCAGGACTTGAATCCTACTTGGGAATTTGAATACTTTAGAGCACATGCCAAGTAGGAGAAATAATTGCATATTAAAACAAGAGACTAGCACGAGCTCTCTATTATTTGATGGGAGTCTCTTAAAAAAGTCTTTCAGAATCACCATGGTAAACTTTTTGAAGATTATTTGTTTCAATGCTCATTGCCATCTCATATGGAAGGGAGCAGGATTCGGAGAGTATTTTGATATATCAAAAAAAGCGAAACGCTCTAGGCTTGCCTAAACAAGGGATTACCACAAAGCATTGTGGCATTTAAAACAAAGATGTTTCAGGAATAAAGGCAGTGAACCTATAGCCTTATACATTAGATCCAGAGGATTTTTCATAACGCTAGGTAGTGAGTTGAGTATTTTAGCTTGGGCTTGGTGCCATCCAGAGCATACATTCTTCAAAGTTTGACCTCCAGTCAGACAAATGCTTAGTTGGGGCCTGGTCACTTTGTCAGAATCTTATGGCACTGTGTAATGTCTAACGCATATCTTGACGCAGCAATAGGGCAATGTTAACTACATATAATACACAAGTTGATTCGTGAAATGGAATCAAATAGTGTGAAATGATCTAGTTGTGTTTTATATTTATCTTATTTAGCATAGCCGGTAATTTCAAGTAATTTTGCAGTATTGTCTTCTTATTTGTTTGGGCTTTATGAAAACTGCTTGAAATGTGAATAGGCGTGTTGTTTTCTGTTTGTTCTGTTTCACATGCCAGTTAATTTGAAGTAAATTGTCATCATTGACTTGTGTTCATTTTACTTTTGTTTACTATTATCTCTATCTTTGTTTTGTAATTAATGGAATGAAACCGGGTAAAGCTTTACTGTTTATTCATATACGATCAATAAAATCACAAAAGAATATATCTTTACTCTAATTCATATGCACTTATTTCACTTTATTGCAGGTCCCTCGCAATCAATTTATTTTAATGTCCTAGATGTTTGTGAGAAATAATTATTTCAGAGTTTTGTGCTATGGACCTATTGGATCTGTTAGAATTAAGGGTATAATCTCCAAATCTGGCCTTAGGTAACATTATTTGTAATTTTATATTTTACGTTCATGTTTGGCTAAGGCCAATCTAGTCAACTCAATGTAGGGCCATAACCCCTCCTTGGGCAAGTGCCCCATGTCTTTCGTTGTGTATAAATAGACAAATCTTATTTGTATTTTTCACACATTGTGCTCATTCATTCATATACAAGTGGTTTAACCTAAGGGCACCATAAAATGTTATGCTCTCTTGTTCGTGGTTTGATCTATCTTATGCTTAGGTTACTTCTCTTTCTAAAGCACTTGTGCTAGGTTTTATTTCTCTCTGTAGGGCTGTGCCTCTCTTGGCTGTGTGCTGTTTATCTGTTTATTCATTGCATAATTTGGGTTGGTTTTGGTCCCATTCAATGCTCTTGCTAACACTTGTGAATCTCAACATGATATTAGAGCAGGTGTGAGTCTCACTCACTCAATTCAGCCACTAATTTGAGCCTTTGGACTGGTAGCATTACTTTTGTTTTGTGACTTTGGAACTAGGGTTTCAAGATCATATTTTTCACTTATTTTTTGCTGTTGATCCAGTGTTTTTTTGCCTAGTGTCATAGCCTTAAGTGTTATAGAACTACAGTTTTGGATCATTCTCTTATGGTTTATTAAGGTTTTTCATACGGTTTATAACCCTTTTTACAGCTAATGCACTCTCCTCTTTTGCCACAGATCTGTTTTCCGGAAGTTATTGGTGCCTTCCCAGGGTTTAAACCCTCTTTTACAGCCAGCATACTCTCATTTTTTTGCTGCAGATTTGTTCCAGTAGTTGCCAATACCTTCCGATGGTTTAAAAATCATCTTTTAGAGTCAGCATACCCTCCTCTTTTGCTGCAAAATTTTTGGAGAGGGCTGGTACCTTTCTTTTCTTGGATCTATAAAGGTGAATTGAACCTAATGGACTCATCTCACAATGCACATCTAGCTATGCACTCTGCATTTTGGTTCTCCTCCCCTTCAACGGAATGGATTGCCATCTATGGAGCTACCAAACATATGACTAAACTTCGACACTTCCACTCTGATTATCTATGGTAGCATACTGGAGAGAAAATGATCATTGGTGATAACTCAACCCTACAAATTTCAGGATGTGGGGATCTCATCATTGACACTGCTAAGTTTGGAGAAGTTCTTAATGTTCTAGGAGTTGGACCTGATCATCTTTCTATTTACCGCCTAACTCATACCAACAAAAATGTAATGTCCCTGGCTTCCGGCCAGGCGACACTACGTAATCCACAACACAAATTTCATCAATAATTTACCAGTCATTCCATCAACAGTTCTGTGGAAGTGCATCATTTATTATTTCCTGCGGAAGCACATCTTACTGGGTTCTATTTATTGAACCCTGTAATTCTGCACCTGCTGTATTTCTGGGTATGAACCCTGGCTTAGATTTACCAAGAACGTTATAATTATCAAACAGTTCACACAGGGCTTCAACCATTATCTTTTTCTTAGTAATTAGGGTTACCATACCAAACCATATAAAACATATGACAGCGAATTATATATCCATACTATTATTACCAATAATTGCAGTACATTATCTAATTCACAAAGTGCGGAAGGTAAACCATATATCAACATATTAGAATTATGTACAATGTATCACATAATTATAATGCCAATCCTAACTAGGGAAAACGCACAACGGAAATACAATCAATTATCCATACCCAGTACTTAACCCTGAAATCAGGGTTTATAGTAAACAGCCCATATTTATCAAATACGGCACATAAACATAAATTGGCACAACACAGATACAAGAGTACTTATCTGAGTAAAATGTCCGACTGGCTGCGGGCTCTCCATGTTCCGCCCTGCCATAGACCGCATAGTTCATAAATTCAACCGTAGGTCACCCCCGAGCCGAGGCTGCAACTCCACAGGCAACAGTAACTGAAAATAACCATACATCCATGGCCAATGTGCCAACCCAACAGTCATGTTGTCCAGGGCTCCAGGCACCCTCCAGGTTAACTGCCAAGGTGCCAACCCACAATGATGCCGCTTTAGGGCTCCAGGCTCCCTCCAGGTTAACTGTCAAGGTGCCAACCCACAGCGATGCCGCTTTAGGGCTCCAGGCACCCTCCATGCCATCAAATCGACACAACTCTGCTTCCCCCAAACCTGCACCCCAAATGACGCCTTACGGCCAGCCAAGAACGTCTCAGCTACTTCCCCTGTACTTGTGCCCAAGTGGCGCCTTACGGCCAGCTAGGAACATCTCAGTTGATTCCCCTGAACCTGCGCCCAAGTGGCACCTTATGGCCAGCTAGGAAGTCCAGAACCATAAGAGTCATCCTAGCGATCCTCCATAATAATCCCATGGTAAGTACACACACACACATATATATTTTCACTTTGCATGGCTTCCTCTGCCATGTGGCACACATCAGAGCCACATGGATCCCTAGATGTCCTCAACACCATCCTCCATCACCCACACCATTGCACGTCACCGTGGGGTTGCACGCCCCATACACTCACTGTGAAGTGGGCTCTGCAGCTGGTCTCTTTTTATTATTATTAAAATATTTACAAATACATTGTATTACAATCTGGGCCCTCCTGCCACTTAACCAACACCAACACATATGCCTGGGCACACTGGCCCCACAATATATAACATATCCATATGGGCATGTTGGCCACATATCATAAACACATAGGCACGTAGGCCCGCAATATAACTCTGGAATACCCTCCTTATTATTATTTTCTATTTTCTTATTTTATTTTATTTTACCTTTGGGTATTATTTCTAATGCTATTAATTGTTTTTTTTCCCAATTAAAAATCATAATTTTCATTAAAGAAGGTGAAAATTACATTGTGCAGATGCACTATAGTGCATTCAAAAACAGAGTGCCGAAAAGAAAACAACCATCCATCAGGAAATTTCTAAAAACATCAGGCCTGAAAGCCTATCTTAGACAACATTTGAGTGTATCCAAAATACATAAATATCAAAAAACATTACTGAAAAACCTTCTAAACAGTGGGAGGATACAAATATAAAGACATGCCATGATGATCGAATAGACAAAAAATTTTCAATCCTGCAAATGTTCCATCTCCAGGCCTTCTATAAAGGGCCTGCAGTAGAACTCGAAAAATGCATCTCCATTCTACTTTGATATCTTCCATGTGCCATGAGCTTGTTGTGTGCCTGCTTTGGAAAGGTCATCAACCATGGTGTTCCTTTCCTTAAAAATATGAGAATAGGAAATTTGGTCAAACGTTTTTTTCAACTGCAATGCCTTCTCCAACATGGGAATAAGTGTGTGCACGTGACATCTTGCAACTACATTAAATCAACACGTGACATCTTGCAACTACATTAAATCAATCAATAACAATGAGGGAATCACCAAAAATATGGAGCTGTCTGCATCACTTTTCAATAGCAAATAATAACAAAAGCTTTAGACTGCATGATTCAGCAAAATTGTTTATGCCCTGCCCCAAGCCACTTTGGAGTTTAAAGAAATGTTCTTCATGTGAGTATAACACGGCGCCTCCACCACACTCGCTATCAGCCTGAGAGGCACCATTGAAGTAGGCCTGAAGACGAGATCGGTCCACCACTTTGGGAGAAAAATGCCTCGGCCTATGGATGTTAGTTAACTCCGGGATCAGATCATATATTGCCAATGAATTTGTTGCCACTCTATCGGGGGTTGTAGCCTTATCCTCGAAGATGACATGATTTCGTGCTAGCCAAATCCCCTAATTGATAATGGGCGAAAGATTTCTGAGCTTATTAGGAGAAACATTTTCCCACCAGGAGTGCCATGCTTCCATGCATGATATACCCTGCCATAATAAATCTAAAGACAATGAGATACGAATGGTATTCTACACAACACAGGCGAAAGGGAAATGTAGGAAAAGGTGGGCCACTATTTCCTTCACTGCTTCACAAAGAGGGCACTAGCTCGACCCTAGGAAGCATCCCTTTTTTAACTTTTCACTTGTGGGGAGCTTGTTTTCGAGAATACACCATTGAAAGAGTTGTGATTTCGCCGAACAGTTGAGCCTCCACAACTTCTTCCACCACCAAGCTAACACTCCAAGTTCCTTGTCTGTCATAATAAAAAGATAACCTATCTTGGGTGTATATCCCCTTTGGGAAGAATGTACCCAACGCAAAAGATCTTCCCTGTTGCTCAATCTAACATGAGATGCATTAAGAGAGGTAGTGTCATTCTGCCTTGCGTCCATCCAGCTTTGAGCCCAAATAAATGTTCTGTTCGGATCCACCACCTGATTTAGAGTTATATGCCCACTTTCATTTAGGAAAGCTGCCAACTCTTGTGGCACAATGTAATTTTCCCCATAGCTAAACCAAGCATCTTGACCAATTCTAACTCGTTCACCCGAACCAACCTTCCATGCTAGACCCTATTCAATCATGCCAAAAGACTCAATAACAACTTTCCAAACTACAGAAACATTTAGCTTGTGTTTGTTTGGGGATCTGATCCAATCTTTGATGGAAATGGGGGATATGTACTTTCTATAGACCACATTAGTCTATAAGCTTTCCGTGGATATCAAGCTCCATCCTACCTTGGCGACCAATGCTTTGGCAAAGGACACTAGATTTTTAAGACCCCAGTCGTCCCATTTCTTTGGAAAAGAAATTTTCTGCCATTTAACCTATGGGAAAACTCTGCCATCCTTTGAACCCAGTGATAGAAATCTACAGCAAGTTTTACAAACATAATTTAGGATTCCTTTTGGAATCTAGGATAAAGACATCTAGAAAACCGGTATTGCTTCTAAAACAGATTTGATAAGCACCAATCTGAAGCTCCACACCTTGAACCTTTTTTCAATCTTTGCTAGCCCTTAGTCAATGATATTAGAATGAAAAGGGAAAAGATTTTGGGCATTGGTAATCTCATCTCTAGACAGACCCACCACGGAGAAAGATGATTTCTGCAAATTTACCAACATACATGTTGCTTTTTCAAATAGAGAGAGTTGATTTTATTGAGGCTAGATCCCTCCTAGATCCATCACTGAACAACAAAATGTCATCAACAAACAACAAATGCGTATGGTCAATACTATTAATTGTTTTTAATAATATTTTATTTATAAGAATTATTATTATATAATCTTATTAACCTTCACCTATAATCCTATCAATTTTATTATTTATTTATTAATAATGTTTTAATTTATAATAATTTAATATTATTAGTATTTAATTATTACATACATAAGTCTATATTTATGTTCCTTTGACTTAGGATATTTTATTTATTTTATAACAATTTAATTATTTATTTTCATTAAATTTATTATATTACCTAATGGCCATTTTCTCTTAATTCCCCCTTTTTTATACCCTTGTTGGATCATATTCTCTTCATCTAATTGTCCTAATGATGAACCACATTGGTTAGTTCGAAACATGTCGGCAATTGAAACATTTATGTGATGGATCTAGAAGACAAATCTCTAAATAACTCTACTCAAATAAGCCTCCATTCAGATAACAAGTACATATATTTACATCATGCATAGGTAGGGGTATTACATTCCCCCCACCTTATTTTATGCACTGTCCTTAGTGCATCTTATGCATATAATCTAACTCAACTGCTGCAAAGTAACTTGAGCTCGCAATCTTGTAGTTGTAAGTCCATGTTCTCATGCATGGTTAGCGTGAAACTCAGTACCATCATCCTCACACCTAGAGGACATCAAACAAATAACAATAATATCAACAGCAATTACTGCTCACATATATAAGGACACACACACACTTTCTTTTAGCAGGAGCAACTAGTAACATTCATGCATGCAACTATTTATGAAACATGAATTTACAATTTTAAGCAATGTAATAGCTATACAAATATTCCTGTCATGCTGGGATTATTGTGCCTCAACTATAAAGTACTGTTGCTGCATACAATTTCTGTAGACAAATATATATTGTTAACTGCTATTCTTTCTTTTTCTGGTTGCCTTCGTTCTTGCTGCCTTATTTAATTTTATATAACAATTGACCTTGTACAAACTGTATCCAATCTGTTGCAAGTTGCTACTACTTGTCGTAACACTTGTTATTCCTGTCACTATAACTGTAATTGCCATGCATAAATTATTATCAACAGTAACTTGTTATTCTTGTCATCACACTTGTTATGATCTGTGATAAAACCTGTCATAACTTGTCATTAATCCTCACCATAATACCCATTATGGTCCTGTGACAATCGTGTTGTATACCTGTCAAGACCCGTCAAAATACCTATTGCAACTTGTATACAAGACCTGTCAAAAGATGTTAAAATTGGCAACTAGGGCCAAATTCCACCTTGGGATAACTCTCTTGATGGAGATGATGATTGCATTAGATTCCTCTTTTCAAGAGGACCAAGATTGATATAAAGATCATCTCATTTGGACAAGCAGAAGTATGATTTTGAATTTATGCCCACTCATATACAATTTGTTCAGGTCGGCCACATCATCATGTAGGCTCATGAAGCCCAATAGCTTCACCCTCATCGACTTGTATAAATACAAGTGTCCTCCCACCTCATTTGGCATCTTCATCTCTCACACATTCTCTCTCCTTCCCTCATTGGTTCGTACATCATTGGGCATTCTCTCTCTCCCACCCATGGCACAAGGAGGACGAAATTACAGGACAAAATATCACAGAAATTTTGCAGTTTGACCAGCGTTGATCAGCATTGATCGTGACCTTCTAGGTATCATTTGACTTCGATTTTTGGGGTTATTTCTGTAGCAGCAGGCTGCATCTTTTGGCACAAAAATTGAGACATTCTGAGCTCTTGGACTACAGACCAAAATTGTAGGTTGACTGCAGATTTCAGATAGCAGTTTGACCAAGTTTGACCGTTGACTTTGTCACTGTTTTGGGCTGACTTTGACCTCCTGATCAGGCCGAGTTTGATTGGGGAAGACCAAGCTATTTTGAGGACATTCTATTGCTGCTTTGACAAATGTTGCCTTTTCTGGTTAAGGCTGGAGTTTGACTGTAGTCGACTGCAGAAATTTACAGGGCTGTTTTGACTTTGAATTGGGCAAGGCAATTTGACTTTTGTACTCTCTCTGTCTGGGGAACATTTGATATAATAATAAGAAGATTCGATCAAAGGGTTTCCCCACATTGGGGTTTTCCCTTGGCATCCTCCAAATCTGGTGTCCTTTTGTCTTGGCTTGTCTTCTGCATTTTGTTTCATGTTCTATCTGCTTTCACTGTCAATTTGATTATTGTGATTGCCATTGGAAATTGGAAATTGTTATTGGGCTGTTAAGGAACATTGAAGTAAATTGTTCTAAGCATAGAACATACCATTGTTAACGAAAATTAACATGGTATCAGAGCTTGGGTGAAGACAAAGCCCAAGCAAGAGAGAGAAAAGCAATCACTAAAGTTTTGAGACAAGAATCTTGGTCTAGCTTCAATGGTTTCTACATCCTACTTCAAACTCGAGGATAAGCTCAAGGACAAATTTGACTATCATGCATGGAAGATGACTTTGGACATGACTTTGGAAGAGCATGATGCAATGGACTATGTAAAGGGAAGAGTTGTGGAGCCTCTTTCAAATGCACCTGTTGCTGCAAAAACAAAGTACAAGAAATGTGAGGTAAAAGCTAAGAGAATTATCATATACTCCCTTCAAAAGCATTTGATTGCCTATATTTATGATTTGGAAACATTTAAAGAGATGAATGACAAGCTGGTTGGGATGTTCAAAATGATCAATGCAAATCAAATCCTTTTTTTCAAGAACAAGTTGAAGGACATCAAAATGGACAAAGGGGAGTCTATCCAATCCTACTTCATGAGGATCACACAAATCAAGAGAAGTTGTTTCTGACAGGGTGCTTACCCTCATTGCACTGGGAGGTCTTACAAGAGCATGGGATGTGTTTAACACCACCATCCTCAACAATGACAGGATTCCTAGTTTTGATGAATTATTGGCTAGATGCACTCAAGAAGAAACAAGGATGATGGAGAGAAATAAGCCTTCAAATAGAAATGATCCTACTGCTTTCCCACTCATGCTAAGAGGAAGAACAATGCTGGTCCTAGGAAACAAGGTCAAGGATTTAAGTAGGGATTCAAAGAAGGAATAAAAGGGAGGTGCTACAATTGCAACATGTTTGGCCACTATGCTAGAGAGTGTCCTCACAAGAAGGATACTCCAAGGGATGATGAACAAAACAACCACAACAATTACAAAGACAATGGAAATCAAAGGAACAACAAGTTCAACAATAAAGGAAAGAGGAATGCTCTCGTTGCTCGATATGGAAATGGTCAACCTCCCAAAAGATCAAGAAATTCCAGGTATGAGGAAAGTAATGTTGTAGAAAAACAAAATGAATTTTATCTTATTTCCGCTTTATCTACTGCCTCTGCTTCGAATATGTTGGATCATTGGTTGATTTATAGTGGAGCCTCAAGGCACTTCACTGGGTACAAAGAGACCCTCTCAAATTTGATTGAAAAGAAGATTAATTTGGAGATCATACTTGGAGATAATGCCACCTATCTCGTAAAAGGCATAGGTATTGTCACTCTTTTCTTGAATCAAGGTCAAACCATTCATCTACAAGACATATTGTATGTGCCTGATATGAAAAGAACCTGGTATCTATTTTTGCGATGGAAGATAAAGGCTTCAAGGTAGCATTCATTGATGGAAAGGTACGTATTTGGCAAAGAAACCCTAAAGATGCATTTACACTTGGATTTAGGGTTGATGGTCTTTATCAAGTTGGAGGAAGTCCTTTGGGAGCCATGTCTTGCGATACTTCTCTTCAATTTGAATTATGGCATTAGAGATTCACCCACCTTCATTACAAAATCTTACTTGGGGTAAGGAAGATGGTCACAGGTATGCCCGAATTCAACATGAATCATGAAGGAGTTTGTCAGGGTTGTGCAATTGAGAAACTTACAAGGGGACCATTCCCTTCAAGTGAAAGTTAAACTTATGATATTCTTTAACTGGTCCATTTTGATCTGTCTGGTATGTTGCCCGTAACATCATTGGGAGGATACTTATATTATGTTATCTTTGTGGATGACTTCTCTCGCAAAACATGGATCTATTTCTTGAAGAATGATGAAGTGTTCAAATGGTTCCGTTCTTTCAAAGCTTTGGTGGAAAATCAAACAGGAAGAGGATCAAAATATTGAGGACCGACAATGGAACCAAATATGAATCAAATGAATTCAATGACTTTTGCAGAGAGGCTTGTTACCCACCACTTCGTGGGTGATATCCCCAAGATAAATTTTTCTCCATGATGGACCTCAACCGGTAGGCAGTAGCCCCTTGTAGCCTCCTACTAGCTCATTGTGCTATTTCTCTGTCGCCTGAGCCAGCCATGTGGTCCCTCACCCACTTGTATTGATCATATGTTTGAAGGTGGGTCTCCTAAATCTAAAGGTATGTCTTGTCATTTGGTAATTGAGTACTGGGTTTACTTCTCATGGATACTTCTGGGTATGGATTGATGGGGGGATTTGGCGGAAAGGGTGGGCTTAGTTTGTGCTCTTGTCCCCTTGATCTCTTTTGGATGTTACCTTTGGATCTTAGTCCCGTGGGATCTCCTTTATTGACCATTTGGTTCTAGGGTGGTACTACTTGGGGAAAACCCGACTTTGGATGCGTGGTCCTGCTCATTTATCTGCATATATTACTCCCTTTCCACTCACTATACCCCCATTCATCATTTCTCTCCACTGGGTCCACATAGGCCAACCTCCCTATCCACTTGCCCCACCTTCGGTCAGGTCTAGAATGATGCCCCGAAGGTTGAAGTAGCTAAAAGAAAAAGAAAAAAGCATAATTGGCCATATTTAGTAGGAAATTATACCACAAAATGCAAAAGATGACCAGGGCAAAAATAATTAGCACGTGGGCAAAAGCCAATACATGAGCTCTACCCCAATCCATGGTCATCACCCTGGTTCCATAGGCCCTAGATGAGCCTCCTTTATCATTCAGGAACCCATGATTGTCCCAACCCCTGGAGGGCAATGAACCGCCCTACCTAAAAGGGGGTAATCACTGCTATATCTTACACATCATGCTCTTGTCCTTTGAGCCCCGAGCAGTTAATGAAAGAAAATTCATAAAAGGCAAAAGACATATAAAGAAGGGTGGAAAAATCAAGGTCGGGGCACCTCGTGTACCACGATTGCTCCCTCCTACACATTACATACCCAGGTGTGGGCTTCCCCTTATCCAACTACCCCTATGCCCCAATATGTGGCCCAGGGTTGCCCCTCTCATTCCCTATTCCATTCCACTTATTTATCACTTGCCACCCCCATTAGAGGGATGTACCTTGGACATACTATCCCCTTTAAGGGCTGAAACCACCTAATAAGGTACTTGGTTAACCCCCTTTGGAGCTTGGAGACACTAGCACATGCTAAAGCCCACTACAAAAGGGCATGCCATTATGAAGTGCCCACTTTGTTATCCATGATTTGTAAACTCTTTTACCCGATTATTTTAATGATTGGTTGTACTGGAAGCCTAGGGGACGCATTGGATCTTATGCAGGATTACAGGTGGTTTCCATTTGGGTTTGGTCTCCCTATATGGGATCCTAACCCCCAGAGGTCTACATTGGCACATATAGGGTGTGCATAGAGAGCCATTGGCCTCCACAGCAATAGACAACACTCCATGGATCTTCATCAATGCTCAGAAACTACTAGCGATCCACTTTTGGGATGATGGTGATATGCTTGGTACATTATGCCCAGTAGGCCCCCATAGGAGCCCCACACTCTTGGCAGGTGTCCTAGGACTTGTACGATGTCATGGCAGCATTCATTCCACCACTCGGACCCTTGCAGAGGATCTACAGGAATCTCCGATTCATATGGAGACACATGGGGTCATTTATGTGTCCTCAGACCCACTGGGAGCACCACTTGGTCTATTACTTGGAGAACAAGGGGCCACCCCCTTGTCCATCATATTCCGAGGAATTTATTCCTCAGTATGGCACTTCAGGACATTATTAGGCCTTTGGAGGGCCCCACGACATGTACATATTATTATTTGGCCCCTTGTGAGTCTTATTTTTACACTTGTGAGCTAGTTTGGTGGGCTTGTCACCAATAGGGGTTTTATTTGCACATTATTTTATCATTAGGGGTTAATGTAGGCCCATATGCTAATTCGAACTCCTTAGGAGGCTATATATTGATGTTAGATACATTCATTTGGATCATCACTTGACTTGGGATCTCTCTAATCATAGAGAACTTCACATTTTTTCCTTGGAGTATATTTTTTGGAGATGGATGAATTTTGACATATGGATTTGGGCTATTTTTCTTGTCTTGGAGCTTTGTCTTGCGAACGAAAAGCTAGTTGGATATATTCTAAAACATTGTAATTAAATTTTGACGTTGTTATTATTGTTGCTGCATAGTGCTAAAATTAGGGCTAGTCGCTGCATAATTGAAATGTGGAATTAAGCATGTTTTAGCTAATTTAATGTATGGGCCAATGTTATATGAATGAGATGTTCTAGAGATTATTTGTTTTGATAAACTTGCATCATTTGCTTTGAAGTATAAATGCTTGAAGGTCACTTTTATTTTCTTTCTCTCAACATTGGATGAAGCTAACTTTCCGAGCTTCCTTGATCAAGAAACCAAGTTCTTACTCATCATCATCCTTGACTTCATATCCCCAAGTGAAATTATGTTTTATAACTCCGACTCGGACTCCGACTCGGCCGAGGGTCGACTTCGACTCCGACTCCGTCGGCTCGATTTCAATGACTCGGTCGTTGTAAAAAATACATTATATATATATATATATATATATATATATATATATATTTTTTTATTATAAAAAAACATAATTTTAAAGATTTTCATTCATGTTTCCAAACACACAACATTAGAATATAGATAGAAGACAACATATGATCAAAGTGTGAATCTATCCATTATATCAAAATGGCACCCAGTGCACTGTCCAATACATACATGATCATGATATAGAGATCAAAACAAAAACACATAACCAAGGAGGCTAGAAATGGCCTCTACAACAAAAGTAAACTGTGACCAATACTACTGGCTACTGCTAGAGGAGCCGAGATCATGTGGATCAATCTCTGGATCAGAGTCAGACAGGGGGCCCCATGGCTCCTCCTCATCATCATCTCCAACTGCAACTGTAGAAGTGGTAGCACTAGCAGGCTGTGCAGTAGCTGCAAGCTGAGATAGACGAGATATGCGCTTCTGTTGTGGCTGAGCAGAGGAAGCGCCTGCAACTGGAGGACTTGCTGGCTCTGAGGCTGAGGCTGGTACAAGTGGATCAGGATCTGCATTCAACTGAACATTATGTTCGAGTGATGCTATCGTTTGTAATTCATAATCCATATCCTCATCAGAAGCAAACTTTGCTGGATGACTCTCCACTACCCAATCTGATGTTGGATCAATGTCTTCCAACACAATGGGATTTGAATCAGGTCTTTTGTTCAGCAATTGGTTGCGCCTAAGCCAGAGGTTGTATTGGACATATACTAGATCATTTAACTGTTTTTGATCCAAACAGTTTCTCTTCTTTGTGTGAATCCTCTCAAAGACAGACCAATTGCGCTCACACCCAGTAGCACTGCAAGTTTGACTCAAAATACGAATTGCAAACTTCTGCAATTTAGGACAATGGCTACCAAAAGCCTCCCACCATTGTGCTGCAAAAAACATAGGAGTGTAATGAGTTAGCTCAACAAAATTACAAATTATATCCAACTTTCAAATTATAAACGATTTAACAAAATAAGTATTAAGAATTTGAAAATTGAAATTTTTGTTTACCTGGCTCATCTGCTTCCCGTGTAATCTTTGCTAGGTTCTTCCCAAAGGTACCTGAGGCAGTGCTGAAGGTTGTGACCTATCGATGTATCTCCAGCTGATCACACTCCAATGGGATCATGCGATCAATCTAGTCAATCAATCCATCTCTAACCTCCCCCCTCAAAGCTCCTATCGCCTTAGCTTTTAAATGATACCGTGGGTTCAAAAGATACCCAGTTGCATGTATAGGGCGATGGAGTTGATTGTTCCATCTTTCATCAATGATTGCCCAAATGGGCCCATACTTAGCCACTTTATCCTTGTATTCCCTCTTTATTTGCTCCTTTGCTTGATCCATAGCCTCATAAATGAAGCCCATAGCCAATCTTTCCCCATCCACGAACAGCAACACCTTAACCAGTGGCTCAGCAAGCTTCACAATCTCTGTTGCCTTTTTCCAAAATATTCTTCATTAACTTTCTTTTTCAATTCTTTGCCTTCCAGTTTGTGAGACCACTGGTTTTGATTCCATTCTTCACTGGAAAAAAACTTTTGCAAGTTTCTATGTTGTGAAAGCATAGATTGCAATGTTAAAAAATGAGTAGCAAATCTAGTGATGGCAGGCCTAATAATATCCTTGCCCCCTGTGTGTCTCCTCATCAAGCTCAAAATCCATGAATGATTGTAGATAAATTTTGTTATGCTTTTGGCATGATCTACAGTGTTTTTGACCCAATCTAATTTGCCCATATCCTCAAGCATGAGGTCTATGCAATGTGCAGCACATGGGGTCCAAAAGATGGTTATGTGTTTTTCCTCTAACAGTTTACCAACAAGAACATAGTTAGAGGCATTATCTATGATGACTTGAACAACATTAGCCACCCCCACCTCCTCAACAACTCATCCAATAGCTGAAACAACAATTGCCCATCTTTTACCTTATCAGATGCATCAACTGATTTTAGAAACATGGTTCCCTGTGGGTAGAAGATAAGAAAGTTTATGATGGTACAGTTTCTTTGATCAGTCTATCCATCTGACATGATGGTACATCCTGTTCTTGCCCATGAGTCCTTGAAATCTTTCAAATACTCATTAATGGAGGAAATTTCTTTCTGCAAACGATACCCCCTTAGCTCATACATAGTAGGGCCTTTGAAGCCTTTTCTAGTAGCATGTATGGCATCAAACATAGGCTCATAATATAGTGAATGGGAAGCATTGAAGGGGATATCAGCATCATACCACCATCTAGCTATGTAATCACAAGCAATCTCCCTCAATTCTTTCTTCCTGTGGTCATCTAAAGTGGGTTGCATATGACTTCTACTAGCTTGAGGACCATGTGCATCTGATGGAGAGGAGAGAGTGAAATAACTTTTGATATTCATATCACCCTTTTTCATTTTACCCTTTCCCTTTTCTTGAATAGGCTCAAAAGAGGGAGGAACATATCGGAAGGGGTTGGATGCATCAGTACAAGGGATAGAGGAAGAACCCTCAAAATCAAAATGGGGGTTGGTAGCCAAAATTTTTTGTATATTCCTCTTCCTCTCAATTTCAGCCTCTTAACTCTTTTTGCCTAGCCTTATCTTCTTTAAACTTCTCAAAGCTGGCTAACAAATCCTTCCTAATCTCCCCAATTTCTAGTGAGGTACATGGAATAATTGGCCTCTAATCCCCGCCAAGTGTTGTTTCAGCGTATTAATGCCCCTAGGACCTTCCTTAATTTTCCTATGGCAAAATTTGCAATGCATTTGACTATCAACCATTTCAACATATGCCCAAGCAGCATCTTTCACTCTAGGTGCCATTTTTTGACTTGGAAATGAAAGCAAAAAATATGAAAATGAAAACAAAAAAAAAGCATTGATTCAATGTTCATTTCTTTCACAATAAAAACTCTTTTCAATTTCCAGATTTGCACATAAAATTTAATAAGCAAAAGCAGATTTTTACAAGTGAAAAATATACCTCCAGGCACAAACTGCCTCCTCAAGGTTGCTCCAAGAAACCAACTCCTCAATGGCAAATGCTGCTCGAAATGGCTGCCCAAGAAGCTCCTCACTCCAGCTACAATGCTTGCCCAAGACTCCTCACTGTTGCTCCAAAAACAAACTCAACAACTCCTCACAAACTCTCGCTGAAATTCTCACTCAAATGCATGAGATGGCTGTGAGGAAATGAGAGGGGTTGGGTGCGTTAAATAGGGTTTAGGAGAAGGGAATGGACCCCAAAGACAAAATAGACAAACTAAAAACTAGTTTGGAGTCCCCCAAAAGAATGATTTTAAAAAAATCGCATTTTTTCGTGGTTAACGGGCCGCTGTTCCAACCCGGTCGAGTTAATATGGACTCGGCCGAGCCGGCTGGGTTAATACTAAGCTGGCTGAGTTGTTAGACAACCCGACCGACCGAATCGTTTCCTAGGCTGAGTCAAAAATTTGGGGTTTGGCTCGGACCAACTCGGCCGAGTCGGTTCCGAGCCGGCCGGTTTTGAAAACAATGAAGTGAATTAGGCACTGATCCCTCAAAAAGGGTGGTCATTTTAACCCTCTTTTTACCCTTTTCCCCCTTTTCTCTAGGTCTAGCCCCATTAGGTCGCCTAGGGCATCAATTTCCCAGGTATTGACCCAAGGAAAAATTTTGATCTCCAACAAGCTATTGTGCTAATGGGCCCCCCCGTCTCCTCCAAATTTGAGGCAATTCTAATGGTGAAATCTCCGGGAATCCCAAGCCCTAGCTCTAGGATCGAATTTTGCCTAGGCATCCCCGAGGCTAGACCTCAACAGGATCAATTCAACCTTTTGAAGCAAATTTTCTTGTTTGGTCCTTTCCTTTCACCTTGTCTAAGATAAGAACATCATTGGTTGCTACATTCCATCCCTGAATTTGGATTGGGTCCACTTGGCCCGGTGTGGTCCCACTTCTCAATAAAGATCATTTGTCAAGGACCATTTGGGAATCCAAGTTTCCCAAGGATTATAGGGATTGAGAACCTCGTCTATAAGCCTATTCCTTCTCCCTCAACCCTCCAATCTTCACTCCTTACCCCTAGAGAACCAAGTCCCTTGCTTAAAGAGAAAGCAAGTTCCACTCTCCACTCCATCCCTGGGAAAGGGTTTCCAGGGTCACTTTCCACCTATCCATTGACATGTACTTTACAAGTGACCCCTACACTACTTGGACTCCTCCCATCAGTGAATGTTCGTAAAGAGCAGGGAGACTTAGCTGTGGTGACAGTGGGCTAAGCCTCCACTGTTGCCCTTAACCTAGCTGTTGCCCTCTTAGGAATCCCTTTTAGGCCCCCTGTTGGTTTGAGCGATAACAAGGCTGGCATTAAGAGGGGGACAACCGTTTCATACACTATTGAGCAAAATGGAGTTGTTGAAAGGAAGAATCGAACGATCATGGAAGCCACCTGTGCCATGCTCCATGATCTAGGTCTACCAAAGTTCTTATGGGGAGAAGCTGCCAATACTATCGTGTATGTTCAAAATAGGTGTCCACATCAAGCATTGGATTTCAAGACACCTGAAGAAGTTTTCACTAGTAAGAAACCTGATGTTTCTCATTTTAGAATATTTGGTTGTCCCGTGTATTTTCATGTGCCTAAAGAGAAGAGAAACAAGTTGGGAGCATGCGGGAAGAAAGGAACATTTGTGGGCTACAGTGAAAATTCAAAGGCATATAGAATCTATGTGCCTAGTCAATGAGATGTGGAAGTAAGCCATGATGTTACATTCGATGAAGACACTGCCCTTGGGAAAGCTAGAGATCTCCCCATTCCAGGAAAGGAGAATGATAATGCTGCAGATAAACAAATTGAATCTCCGGCAGATGAATCTATGCCCGATGGATCCCATTGATCCACCACCTGGTGATCCCTCTACCTCAAGAAAAAGACCTTTGTGGCTCAAGGATACTCTTGAAGATGCTGAAGGACATGTTGCTCCAAGAGGGACATTTCGTGAAAGTAAGAAGCCAAACAGGTATCAAGGGTACCTTGTTGCTATGAGTACTATTGTTCAATCTGAGCCATGTACATTCGAAGAAGCCGTAAAGCACCAAGTTTGGAAGGATGCGATGAATGAGGAATATGAATCAATCATGAAGAATGATGTCTGGGACGTGGTTCCTAGGCCCAAGGACAAGTCTGTGGTTACATCTAAATGGCTTTACAAAATCAAACATGGAGCTGATGGGAGTGCTAAAAAATATAAAGCCAGGTTCGTTGCTCAAGGCTTCTCTCAAAAGGAAGGAGTGGACTATGACGAGATATTTGCACTAGTTGCCTGATATACCACTATCCGATCGATTATTGCTCTTGCTGCCTCTCAGGGATGGAGCCTACACCAAATGGATGTTAAGACTGCTTTCTTGCATGGCTCACTTAAGGAGGAAGTCTACTTGGAACAACCTCCGGGGTTCGAAGTACAAGATCGAAGGACACACGTGTGCAGGTTGAAGAAAGCCCTCTATGGGTTGAAGCAAGCCCCCAGGGCTTGGTATGAGAGGATTGATAGCTATCTTATGAAGCTGGGATTTACAAGGAGTGAAGCTGATCCTAACTTATATTTCAAGGTTGAAAAGGACATGCCTCTCATTCTGGTCCTTTATGTAGATGATCTCTTTCTGACAGGTGCAAACCCTCTCATTTATCAATGCAAGAGGGAGTTGGCTTCCGAATTCGAGATGAAGGACCTAGGTTTAATGCACTACTTCCTAGGCCTAGAGGTCTGGCAAAAGCCAGGTAAGATTTTCTTTTCTGAAGGAAAATACATTGTGAAGCTGCTCGAGAGATATGGGATGGTGGATTGCAAGTCTGTGTCTACTCCAATGGAACTCAACTTCAAGAAGCTATGTGGAAGTGTTGCTGGGCTCGAATTAGCAAACCCTTCCGAATATAGACAACTTGTGGGGGCCCTGATGTTCTTGGTAAACTCCCGTCCTGACATATGCTTCACTGTGAATACGTTGAGTCAATTGATGGTCAAGCCTCATCACATACATTGGATTGCTGCTAAGAATCTCTTGAGATATCTCTGGGGCACAATCAATTACGGACTGAGATACACTGCTGGGAATTTGAGGCTGCATGGATATACAGATGCTGACGGGGCTGGCAGTGGGTGGATTGTAAGAGCACGTTTGGATGTTGCTTCTCATTAGGGTTTTCTTCAATTTCTTGGATGAGTAGGAAGCATAAATCGGTTGGTCTAACATTGTCGAGGCCGAATACATTGCAACTAGTATGGCCTGTTGTGAAGCTGTTTGGTTGAGGAAGCTCCTCAGTTAGCTATTTGAGCACGTGCTGGATACCACCATGATCTTCTGCGACAACCAGAGTGGGATTCACCTTTTAGAGAATTCTGTGTTCCACGACCACTCCAAGCACATTGATATCAGTTACCGCTTTATCCGGGATATGGTACAGCGAGGAGCAATAAGGCTCCAACACATCAGGACTGATGAGCAGGTCGCAAATATCCTCACGAAGCCCTTGGGGAAGGTAAAATTTTTAACCTTCCAAGAGAGACTTGGAGTCGTGGAAAGACCCTCCCATTAAGGTCCCGCTTGAGTTGGACATTGAGCTCTGGGAGCTCTTGGGGACTTGGTGTACTTCTTGGAGCTTTGAGCGACCATAGGGTGAGTGGTTCACCTTCCCCTATTGGTGCGATGTAAACAGGGTGAGTAGTTCACCTTCTCCTATTGGTGCGCTGTATACAGGGTGAGTGGTTCACCTTCCCCTTTTGGTGCGCTGTATACAGGGTGAGTGGTTCACCATCCCCAATGATTGACATGCATAGGATGAGTGGTTCACCTTTTCCTATGGCATATGAGCAGGATGAGTGGTTCACCTTCTCCTGCTGATGCCCCAAAATACATCCTACCCATGTAGTTCGGGAATCATGGGAAGTACCTCTCATCTGGCCAATGAGTTGGTAAAAGTGGTTAGGGACTGCAGCACTACCGATGGACGCATCACGTACTGTTGTACTCCCTATGTCTAAGATGCATGGTGTTCAACCACTTGATTTGGGATCAAGTCTGATTGAGGTTCTACCTTTGGACTGACTTTTGTCAGTGGAGAGTGGTAAGGTATTGTGACTCACTCTCGATTGATTCTTCTTCATTATTCATATCAGTGTTCAACAGAGCAGAGATGAGATACAGAGATGGTTCATGGCGTCAAGATGGCATGATGATTGATGATGATGGATGGATTGGCAGATGGAATTCTCCCTAGTTGAGAGGGAGTGTTAAAATTGGCAACTAGGGCCAAATTCCACCTTGGGATAACTCTCTTGATGGAGATGATGATTGCATTAGATTTCTCTTTTCAAAAGGACCAAGATTGATATAAAGATCATTTCATTTGGACAAGAAAAAGTATGATTTTGAATTTATGCCCACTCATGTACAATTTGTTCAGGTCGGCCACATCATCATGTAGGCTCATGAAGCCCAATAGACATGACTTTTCACCCTCATCAACTCCCCACCTCATTTGGCATCTTCATCTCTCACACATTCTCTCTCCTTCCCTCATTTTTCGTACATTCTCTCTCTCCCACATGTGGCACAAGGAGAACAAAATTACAAGACAAAACTGTAGGACCGAAAATCACAGAAATTCTGCAGTTTGACCAACGTTGACCAGTGTTGACTGTGACCTTCCAGGCATTGTTTGATTTTGATTTTTTTGGGTTATTTTTGTCTCAGTAGGATGCATCTTTTGGCACAAAAATCGAGGCATTATGAACACTTTGACCACAGATCAAAATTGCAGGTTGACTGCAGATTTCAGACAACAGTTTGACCAAGTTTGACCATTGACTTTGTCATTGTTTTGGGCTGACTTTGACTTCCTGATCAGGCCGAGTTTGACTGGGGAAGACCGAGCTGTTTTGAGGACATTCTATTGCTACTTTGACCAGCGTTGACTTTTCTAGTTACTTAAGAAGTTTGACTGTAAAAATTTACAGGGTTGTTTTGACTTTGAATTGGGCTAGTCAATTTGACTTTTGTACTCTCTCTCTCTACTGAACATTTGATATAATAATAAGAAGATTCGATCAAAGGGTTTTCCCCACATTGTGGTTTTTCCATGGCATCCGCCAAATCTAGTGTCCTCTTGTCTTGGCTTGTCTTCTGCATTTTGTTTCATGTTCTATCTGCTTTTACTGTCAATGTGATTATTGTGATTTCTATTGGAAATTGAAAATTGTTATTGGGCTGCTAAGGAACATTGAAGTAAATTGTGCCAAGCATAGAACATACCATTGTTAACTAAAATTAACAAAAGACCTATTACAATTTACAACCTACCATAAGTCTGTCATAGGCTGGTTGTAGACCTAATATAATCTGTTAGCATCTTGTGATAAATTGGTCACAAAACCTGTTAAAAAACCTGCTATAAATGTGTTATGCCCTGTTATGACCTTGTCACCCACCTGTAACAAATTTGTGATGACCGGTAATTAATCTGTCACTAACCTGTGACAAACTTGTGGCAACCTGCATATAAACCTGTTATAGAACCTATCGTAAACTTGTCACCTACCTGTGACAAGTTTGTCATAAACTGTAAGGAACTTGTCACCGACCTATGACCATTATACCTGTAACACTTTGTTACAACCTGTAATACACTTGTCAGGTATATGCGACAACTTATTATATAACTTGTAATATACCTGTAGGAAATTCATAATACCATTTGTGTCCTGATTATACCACCTATACTTGGTTATTTCATCTATATCTCTAACAAAAACCTGTATATCATCTTTGCCTAAAGTTCCCGCATGCAATCCACTGCAGCCTTGCTAATTGTTGTTCCTGTATACAATTCTTGTTACAAAACTATCATATTTGATGACAATCCTGTGCATGGCCCTGTTTTGCAGCCAAGCATGTTGCTTTCATAATATATGCCCTGTGTTATTACAAAACTGCTTTAATTCTACAACCCTTACTTCTCATTTCAAGGAAGTTAAGTAACGTACATAAAGCTATAGTTATCCAAATTTAGAAACTACGTTATGAGATCTTCTTAAGACATCTGAGCTCATATTTATAACAACTGATTAAATAACTACTAGAGCTTTGATCATGCTCCAACTTGGGTTTGTTAACCAAACCCTAACTTTCATTTGCTTAGCTGCTTTCATAGTTTGTCTTCCTCATTGAATTAAGAGTTTATTAATATCAAGCGAATAGCAAACTGAAGTGCTATCCCATTGTCAACCACTTCATGTTGTAACCTTACAGCCGCCCAGTGTTGCCAATGTCAATAAATAGCAATTAACACTGTATATATGACATCATCATAAGCAATACTAAATATGTTTCTATTCAACATTACACTCTTACAATACTAAACTTCATGAGTGTTGCCAATCTTGCGCATTTCCATCTCTTAATCTGGTAACATTATTGCATCATGGGAAAAACCCCTCTTGACAGTTGAGACTTCCCATTCAATGGCAAGCCTCTTCTTTTAATTCTGCCTTATACAATCTCTTTTGCACATTCTCCAATTTGGGAGTTGAAATGTAACAATCCCTATGGGGTGGCACCAAATTTAAAAATGCAATAGTTAAACATCTCGCTGACTCAAGAGATTTCTTCTTCAGTAAATCGCAGCGACAACCCAATAACCATTCGAGGTAATCTTCACATCATGAATGTTGGAAATATGGTAGCCATGGTTGGTATTTTCATGTGAAGAAAAAGAAAAAGAAAAAGATTTAAATTTAAATCTTTGCCTCCTAAATACATCAAGTCGGTTGGGCCTCTTTAAAGGCACCCATTCGATCCCATTTGAAGTATATATATATAGAACATCTCTCTCATTTGGATCGTCAAATTTTATCAAGAAGATCTTTGCTCCCACACATAAGAAAGGATGAAGGGGGCCGAAATCTGAAGGAGAAGAAGGAGGGCTTGGCATTTAATATTGATTACTAGTTTGGTTATTCTCTTGATGATTGTTTCTTCTGATGTATTGATGGACAATTGAACTCTCTCTCTCGCATAAGGAAAGATTTATGGGTTTTCCCCTTGTGGGTTTTTGCCCTGGCCTCAAGCCTAATTTTTGTGTCTCTTGTCTCATTGTTTCATGGTTACTGTCTACTGCTCTTTTATGTTTAATGGTTGAATTTTTCTTCTGTATAACTGCTTAATGATATTGAATGAATGCTATATGAAACTAACACTAACTAATCATTGGAAGTGGTTATCATTGAAGAAAAAATGTTTCTAGCTTGTGCCCTAGAAAATCAACATGGTTCGAGAGCACAGGAAGATCAATGAGCAGTCTAAAAGGAGGTCGAGTTATCCTTGTGAAGCAGCCAAATTCTTCTGTGAATTCCTTGTGAGGTTCTGAGCCAAGAGCTTGTATAAGGTACAAGTTTGAGTTTGTGATGAAATCAAAGTTCTTGAGACGTGATCCGAGTTCTGTGAATGATGATCCGAGGTCTTCTGCCTCTATGGGCTAAGACCCTCTGTGATATATCACTAATAGCGATATGGGCTAAGACCTTCTATAATAGACCAAAATACAAGTGCGAGAACCAGATCTGAGCTCCCTCAGTGACAAGCGAGTTTCTCTGTGGTTCATATCTAAGATCAGGACCAAGAAACTTAGAGAAGCCAAATCAAAGAATCTTGATGTCGACCAAGTCTAATCTCAGTGAAAAGAAATATTTGTGGAAGCGCAAGTCTATGGAAGAAGGACCATCCGTGCAAGAGGTCCAAACCTGTGACAGGGGACCGAGTATCCTCTGAAGTATGCAAGCTTATATGTGATATCTTTTCATGCAAGCGAGCTTCCATTCTCCTATAATACACATGATATGTGAAGGCACCTAATTCTCTGAACTTTTGCAGACCTGAGGCTATTGCTCTGAGACTGGCGAGCTCTATGGCAACTTTGTAACTTCTTTATACAAGCAGTCTCAGTGGTACTCGAACCTCTGTGGCATCAGAATTATATCATATAGACCTAAGGCTCTGCGATATGAACAAGTCTGAGGCTTTGCATTTTTTCTATGCTCCAACTTACTATAGTCCTATAATGATGCATACGAGCTTATATATGGCATTTATCTCTATTATGCGAGCAATCTTTATGGCATGTCATGCGAGCTCATGTGACTATGATTTGCGAGCTCCTGTGGCTTTGTTATGCGAACTCTAGTGTCATCTTATTCGCTATGGTTGCTACTTGAAGACACCTCTTCTCTATGGTCCTGTGACACAATGGAATGATGTGAAGTTTGTGTTCTAGTCCTAGTTGTGGAGAAGTAATCCGAGTCTTGTTCTCTGAGTTTAAAGTCCGAATTGTGGTCCGTATTGCGTGGTTTAGGCCTTGGTGGTAGAAGTTTGAGTAAGGTTGAGGACTATTCAATAGCACTGATGGGCAATTTCCTCTGTGCATAAGTATATGGTGATATTTGAAATCTGGGAAGACTGAAATTATCTTTGGCTCGAGCCCATTACTATGACACAAATTTGTAAAAAATTCAAATATATGGTATTGCTTGAAGGACACTCTATTCTATACATAAAGGACGTCATCACTTTGAATAAGGTTGACCTAGAAGCCGACGCTTATATGTCTTAGGATCCAAGACCATTATATATTTGTGAAAGCCGTTCTCCTCTATAACTCTTCAAATATATGATTAGGAATATTGAAGTTTTAGTAATGATCTCCCTCTAATTTTTTTGTCTGACCTTTGAGCAATCAAACAATGATGAGTAGCTCATTCTCCAAATGGAAGGATCAAAAGGCTAAGATCTTGAGTTACAATGAGATCTGAAGTTTAACATGTAAGTATATAAGCCAGAGGCAGCCCCTTGTTCATTGATGACCTTGTATAGATTAATAAACTTGGAAGGAAGAACAAGGAGAATAAACCGAGTTATATTTGTGTCAAGAAGTTGGATATTTTGTAGATAAGCTGAATTAAACCTTTGTATGAACTTGTGGTACCAATATGCAAACCAAATTAGGGATGATTGGTTGATTACAAATTCATGGAAGTGATAGTTTTAGTGGTATGATAAAAAGGGGTGCATCTATTGCTACTATTTTTTTGGATGAGGTCAACTCCTTGATGATATGTACTTCTTGATGATGTGGACTCCTTGATGATGATGTAGACAAGGCCAACTCCTTCATGATGATGTGGACTCCTTAATGATGATGTAGGCTCCTTGATAATGATGTGGACGAGGTCAACTCCTTGATGATGTGGATTCCTTGTTGATGATATGAACAAAATTAACTCCTTGATGATGTGGACAAAGTTGACTAAATCTGAAAAATTTAAGATCAAGAGGGAGTTGTCACACTCTCAAGAGATAAGTACCTTCTTGATTGTTTCTATTATTGTTTCATTATGAGTCTCTTGTCTTTGTATGTCTTGCTTGGTTGTAGTTGTTCTTTCATGCCCTCCTAGTGAGGATTGCAAGAACGTGATGAAATATGTCTAGGCTTTGGCAATCGTTGAAAGATGGAAGAACAAAGTGACAATGTTGATTTGGGGTAGCATCGGATGTGCTATAGCCATGAAATTTGGTGGAGAGGCTAAGGCACATGAGATCTCCAATACCCAGAAAGGGTTTGGGCAGATTCTAAACAGTTTGGGAGATATTAAAATAATTAATATTTTTAATGGGAAAATAAAATATTAATGTGAATTAATATAAAACTGTGTTAGAATGGTCCAAAAGTCATGGATCAAGCCAGATCTAATCTTAGGCGTTGATTAGGGACTTGATCTCGGCCGTTGATTTGTCAACAAGAAAAATATAAGAGGCTCGAGGGTCACTTGGAGAACACACCGAGTTGATCAAGATTTCGACTTTCTGGGGCAGGGTTTGCTGAGGAAGTCGAGAGAGTGATCAGAGTTGCAGCTGAGGGGTAGTGAATACAAAAGCAAAGATAGTGCTGGGAGGATCAGCGCAACAGCCGGGAAAGCTGACGCAGAGGGCAAAAGCCGGAATCAGAAACAACAGGAACTGCTGGAATAGCTGGGAAAGCTGATGCAAAGGGCAGAAGCTGGAACTGCCGGGAAAGCTGACACAGAGGGCAGAAGCCAGAACTGCCAGGAAAGCTAACGCAGAGGGCAGAAGAGGTTGACGCTGGGATTTTTTGTGGGGCAGATTGGAGCTGAGGAGCTGTCGGAGCGTTTATCTGGGGTTTCAGCTGGAGCATCTGTCTCCGAAGGAGAGGTACTACTGCCGAGATTTTTTCTCTGTTGGGTGAGCCGGATTTGGCACCCAGATTGTATTCTGAAACTGCTTAATCAAACCTTCAGATAACTGCATCAGTTTTCCCGCATTGGGTTTTTCCGGGGACATTAGTCCAAAAATAATGGTGTCATTTGTGTGCTTGTTTTTGTTTCCTTCGGTTGATGATATGTAATGTGTTGAGCATGTACTTGTGTTTATTTTCAATATTTACATGGTAAATAACTTGTTAATTAATCAAAACAAGTAGGAAGGAATAAATCAGAAAGTACATGGAGGGATTCTAACTGTTAAACTTAGAAATTCCAACAGACAAGAGGACTCATGATAGGATGGGCTTTGGACTCAGAGGTAGCAGACAATATCATCCTGATTGAAGATTGTTTTGATTGTTGATGTAAAAAAGTCAATTGTGAAGATGGCTTGAAGTCTTGAAGATCAATGTTGATCCAAATCTGTTGAAGAAGCGCCTGTGACTTTTCTTGCTATGTGTTGATGAAGTGTTTCTGACAAGGATTGAGGTCCTCTTCGTCCAGTGTAAGAGGGAGTTGATTGAAGAATTGTAAGTATGGCACGAGCCTAGTGAAATCCTTGCCGAAGTTGTGACATAATGGACTGTGAGTCCTTGGGCATTTGCTTGAGGAAAAAATTTGAAAAATTTGTGAGATTTTGCTGTTGATTTGATGAATCCCTCTGATTGGCTCGTTGAACCACCTGATGCATGGAATTGTTGACTCTATCTGAACTGGATGTATTCTAGATTGGTTTGAATGACATGGATGGTCCTGCTGCATGTAGCACGATTGAAGATGGAAATGTAGTTGGTTTGTGAAGCTGGTTGTTGATCTATTTGATCTTCTGCTGATGAGCCGGTTGCTTATATTTGCTTCTGTAAGAAGTCAGTTATTGTCTGCTGGATTCAACTATGGCACACTTTTCTGCTGATGAGCAGGTTGCTGATATTTGCTTCTGTGAGAAGCCACTTGTTGTTTGCTAGATTCGACCATGGTTGCTGATGTTTGCTTCTGTGAGAAGCCCCATTGAAGCTGGATGAATAGCTGGATGTTGTTGTCTGCTGGAATGTTTGATAGTGTTGAAATCTGCCATGGCTACTTTTCTGTTGTTGTTGATGATTATGTGAGAAATTTGGAATGGCTGAGAATCACTTTGGAGAGGGAGCATTGATTGATAGCATCATGAATCTTCCTTAAGCTGTGGGCCGAGAGACTAGTGAGTTTGGTTGGGGAGCTTGGTTTTGAGGCACTCAGTTTGTGATCTCTCCCTTAGGTTGTGTGCCGAGAGACCTATGGATTGGTTAGGGAGATTGATCTTGAGATAGGGATTCCTCCCTTAGGCTGTGGGTTGGGGGACCTTGTTTGTGGTCAGGGAGATGTACTATGTTTATATGATTGAGATAGGGATTCCTCCTTTACGATGTGGGCTGGGAGACCTTGTTTGTGGTCGAGAAGATGTACCTGTGTATATGACTGAGATAGGGATTCCTCCCTTAGGCTTGTGGGCGAGAGACCTTGTTTGTGATCGGGGAGATGTACCCTGTGCATATGATTGGTTTGGCCTCATTGATTGATCCCACTGGTAAAAAAAGCACTGACCTGGATGCCATGGGTTGGTGGCTTGTTGGATGCTATGTATCTTTCCTTATGATGAGACTGATAATCTCTCCTTAGGTTGTGTGCCGGGAGACCTATGGATTGGTCAAGGAGATTGATTTTGACTGAGAGAGACTTGTACTTGTAATCTCTCCCTTAGGCTGTGGGCCGAAAAACCTATGGATTGGTCGGGGAGATTGATCTTGAGAGAGAGAATGAAAAGTACCTCCCTGGCTAAGAGGGAGTGTTGGAAATATGGTAGCCATGGTCGGTATTTTCATGGGAAGAAAAAGAAAAAAATTTAAATTTAAAGCTTTGCCTCCTAAATACATCAAGTTGACTTCCTTTTTGTCCAAGTCGGCTAGGCCTCTTTAAAGGTACCCATTCGACCCCATTTTTGATCCTATTTTCTCTCATATTTCTATATAAATGGATCAATCAGATCCACTCTATCTAGAGATCTAATGGACAAAAGCAGTTAATTGATCTTAAATCTTGTTACCAAGCTCGTTTTACTACGAAATCCGATTTGCGTTGGTACGATACTTAGAAAATATTCTGTCTAATTGTACAGTGAAGTATATATATAGAGAGCATCTCTCTCATTTGGATCATCGACTTTTCTCAAGAAGATCTTTGTTCCAACACAAAAGAAAGGATGAAGGGGGCCGAAATCAAAAGGAGAAGGAGGGCTTGGCATTTAATATTAATTACTGGTTTGGTTATTCTCTTGATGATTATTTCTTCTAATGTATTGATGGACAATTGAACTCTCTCTCTTGCATAAGTAAAAAATTATGGGTTTTCCCCTTGTGGGGTTTTCCCTAGCCTTGGCCTAATTTTTGTGTCTCTTGTCTCATTGTTTCATGGTTACTGTCTACTGCTCCTTTATGTTTAATGGTTGAATTTTTATTCTGTATAACTGCTTAATGATATTGAATGAATGTTATATGAATCTAACGGTAACTGATTATTGGAAGTGGTTATCATTGAAGAAAAAATGTTTCTAGCTTGTGCCCTAGAAAATCAACAATGACTTCATCAATCTCGGTAAGTTTATATAAAATACTGAGCCTGATCTATTTTTCGTAAGGTGATGAAACAACCATATTTCTCTGTAGGTAAGGAAATAACTTGATTTGTTATAACTACCTATTCTTCTTTGCAAGGCCTATCAAATCATGTTGTCTTGGAGTGTTAAATTTTGTTAACAATGGTATGTTCTATGCTTAGCACAATTACTTCAATATACTTCAGCAGCCCAATGACAATTTCCAATTTAGTTTCCAATAACAATCACTTTAACCATTAATCACATTGGCAATAAAAGTAGATAGAACATGAAACAAAATGTAGAAGACAAGCCAAGACAAGAAGACACCAGATTTAGCGGATGTCAGGGAAAAACCCCAATGTGGGGAAAACCCTTTGACCAATTCTTTTTATGATTATATCAAATGTTCAGCAGAGAGTACAAAAAGTCAAAGTTGACTTGCCAAGTCAAAGTCAAAACAATCCTGACAAATCTATAGTCAACTACAGTGAAATTCAAACCTAACCAAAAAGTCAACGATGGTCAAAACAACAACAAAATGTCTCCTTTGAAGCTTGGTCAAACCTAGTTAAACTCGGCCTGAACAGGAGGTCAAAATCAGCCCAAAACAATCCCAAAGTCAGTGGTCAAACTTGGTCAAAATTCCGCCTTGAAGTCTGCGGTCAACCTACAATTTTATGCTGTAGACTGTAGTCAAAGTGCCTAGAATGCCTCGGTTTCTATGCTAAGGTGTACAACCTGCCCAAACAAAAATTTGCCCAGAAAATCGATGTCAAAATTTGCCTAGAAAGTCAAAGTCAATGCTGGTCAAACTGCAGGAAAATCTGAAATTTCCGGCCCTCTAATTCTATCTGAAATTTGTCCTTCTTTGCCACACGTGTGAGTGAGAGAATATGCCCAATAGCTGTACAAACCAATGAGCGAAGGAGAGAGAATAATGTGTGAGTGATGATGCCAAATGAGGTGAGAGGACACTTGTATTTATACTAGTTGTTGAGGGTGAAGAGACATGTCTATTGGGCTTCATGAGCCTACATGATGATGTGGCCGACCTGAACAATTTGCACGTGTGGGCATAAATTAAAAAAAACACTTCTGCTTGTCCAAATTAGATGATCTTTAGATCAATTTTGGTCCTCTCGAAAAGAGGAATTCAATGCAATCATCATCTCCATCAAATGAGCTGTCCAAAGTGGAATTTGGCCCTAGTTGCCAATTTTAACACAATGTCTTCCCAACATTTATATCATGGCTTCTTATGTCAATTATGGTCTTAAAATAGCCCTTACTAGAATTGACTCAGGCTTTATATTGCCAAGGAAGTCGATTTAATTTTCTTGTACTTGACAAAATTAACACTCAGGAATCTTGTCCTAAATTTCTTGCTTTTGTTTTACTCAATGACTAAGTTATAATTTTTAGTCCTGTAGCTTCTTGTGAGATTCTTTCCCACAATTCTCACCCAATTTCAATTATGGATTTGCGAGAATGTTCTCCTGGTCAATAGTTTTCTATTGACTATTTGTTTGGGCACTTTCAATACTTGGGTTAAGAGTTATGCCCTCCGTAAGTTTTATTTGAGCTCACTTTTTTTTTCCAATTTCTTGTAGCTTTCTCCTTAATTTATGGGGGTTTCTTGCCACCAAATCTAGTTCCTATCTTTACAAATGTATTTTTCTCATAATCCCCTTTCTTTTGACTATTCACGAGCCAAATTCTGACTTCTAGGTACAAAGATATGCCCCTCTAAAGTTTTACTGCTCATTTTTTTGTTTCTTAGTTGTTACAAGGTCAAGATTGTTGATTAAGTTACCAAGATTAAACTTAATCTTTTATCACTGCACCCATTTTGTTCTCATTGGTGGCAACTCTTGCCTTCACGAATGTGGCCAACATGCATTCACTGGTTCCAGCCCATCACCTGGGCCATGTCCATGTGGCATGGTTTATATTAACACTACCAAATTTATGAGTTATACTTATGACACCCACATGCTCACACACACACACACACACACACACACACACACACACATAAAACAAATTGATATATTTAAAAAGGTAACAATGTAAGCCTATATATAAAACAAATATCAATATATGTGTGTGTGTGTCATCGGACTGTCACAATATAAAACAACACACACAATATATATATATATATATATATATATATATATATATGAATGCTCCTTGGTCAACTCAGCCCTTGCGTGGCATATTGGCCCATCTCTCCTGTGCCTTCGTGGCCCACAAGGGGCATGACCTCCGCCTACCACATGGCCCACTCATCCGTGGGATGAACAAACGTATTATTAGAAATTCACGGGTCCACAAACGACGGGGAAGAAACCAACGATGGGGTCAACAATGGACCCACCCCTTCCACGCCCCGTCCAAAATTAATAAAATATTTTATTTTACAATGTGCTCAACAGGTCGACATTAAATCGACGAAGTAAACCAACATTCGACCACAGTTTTAATGGGCGGTATTGGATCGATAGCAAGGCAGTTTTTTTGGGATGTCCCTCTAGCTCGATATCCAATAGGACAGTGCCATGTCATACTGGTGGTGGGACCTATCACCATAAAGTCTAGTAGGCCTTGGAGAGGGAAACCCTATAAGACAAAGAGCTAGACTAAGTGTTAACCAATGTTTTAAAAACCGGACGGCCTGAACTGGTAATCAGTCAAACCCGGCTTAAAAACTGGGTTTAACTCCTCATTTCACCTTTTTTTGCCCTAACTGTCCTAATCGGCTGATTTAGGACGGGACTGGCCGATTTGTGGTCAAGCCGGCTGATTCCGTCCTAAACTGGCCAGTTAGCTGCCACGGCCATGGAGGACCCACGCAACACTTATTTCCAATTTTTTAGGGTGTTTTGGAGGGAAAGTAAGGGTTCTTTCCCTCCAAAAACACCCTCTCCATGCCTTTAAAAGGCCATTCTCCCTCTCATTTGTCTCACACATCTCATTTGGAGTATTTGTGAGTTTGATTGGGAGCTTGGAGACTGTTGAGTTTTGCTAGAGTGGTGGAACAGCAGAGAGTTTAAGCTAAGTAGTAGTCATCATGCCTCCAAAAGCCAAAGATACTGCATGGCTCATTGTGATGTGATTGATGGCAAAATGATCTGCAAATATTGCCAAAAGTCCATTGAAGGAGGGGGTATTAACAGGTTCAAGCAACACTTGCTGGGATAGGAGGCCATGTAAAGCCATGTGGAGCACCAAATGAAGTAATAGGGCATATTAGGGCAGAATACCTTCAGAAGTTTGAGACTCAAGTCACTGAACCAATAGAGAAGTTTGTGACTGCAAAGTTTGGGAGTCGAGACTCAACCGAGTTTGATGATGATGACTCATGAGAAGTTTCAAGTGATAATGTTGATCACTATTATCATATATGTAAACTTGAGTCTTGTAGTAGGCCACTGGCCCCATAGTTTGTAGGCTTTGTTTTTGCACTCTAGAGGCCATTTAGAGCCTCATTGCTTATGTATTTTGTCGATGATATGTATTGCACTCGGTGCCAGTTTGATATATTCACCTTTACATGGTATATAAATGAACAATCTTTGCACATTTTGTCTCTATTGGCTTGGAATCATGGTTTTAAATCTTAAAGATAGTTTTTTTCATTAAAAATTAATTATTTAATGTATTTTTTTAAAACCAGTTCGTTTAGACCTGACCAGTGCCGGTTCGAAACCCGTTCATTAGGTGGACCGGTCTGGTCACTGGTTCCAGTTTTTAAAACATTTGTGTTAACAATGGGACGATGGTTCATTATCACCACAACCAAGGTCCCCTGCTGTTTACAGACTTTCACAAATGGGAGGGGTCCCGGTAGGATGATAATCACCTTAATAGATATTCTAAGGTTTAAGGTGCAAGGGGATGGGTTAGGACCTCTCAAGGAATGCTTAAGGTTATGATATAATGCTTCAAAAGGTATTTCTCTCCCTATGAGAGACCTAGAATTGGATTGCACAAGACCTAGGGTTTCGTGAATTATCGTCAATGAAGGTGCTTCCAAGATCAAGGCAATAAGGAGAAAGGGCTTCTCATGATATACTTCACCAAGTACTAAGCTCATACAACCCTCAAAGAATTCCCCAAGTTGAGGAAAATTAGCTAGGGTTTCCCTCTTAGGGCAACACTTAGGGCAAGATATTTTATGGATGAAATCCAAGTGGATGCCCACCAAACTTTGAGGTTAAGTAGTCAAAACCCTAGGCTTGATTTTTAGGCTCTTAGACCCCCAAAAAACCTCCTCCTATGCAATTCTCTCTAAAGCCCTAGCTTAGTCGTCTTGCTCTAAGAGGATTGAAATTTAAAGAGGAAAATTTATGGAGAAAAAGTGAGTTTGACCAACAAGGACTTGGATTAGTGCCTTGTCCTTTGGGCATATGGGGCCTAAGGAAACTTAAGATGAGATAAATCATCTCTAAGGAAATCTAAAATTGATACCCTAGGTACCAAGTTTAGGTTTTTACCCCCTTCAAGAGATAATGGAGTTTGATGGAGAATTAAAGGATTCCTCACTAGGAACATTCATTACATGCCATACCATGAATAACATATGTAGTACTCAACTAGAAAGTCATTTCAAAAATTAAATTTCAATAATTAGGGCACAATTAGCACATTCTAGCAGCATCAATTGCACACATTAAACAATTTCAAGAGAAAAATTCATCAACATAGAGCACTTACAAGATGACATGCAATATATCCATCCATTATCCAAGAAATAGCTCCAAAGACAAGATCGAACTAGCTCCAAATATCAAAATGCATCCAAAAGATTCTCTAATAGCTAAAGAAACAAGTGTGAGTTCTTTACAAGAGATCGAATTCCAAGTGTGATGATGATGAGAGACTCAAATGAGCTCTCATCTATTTATACATGTCCAATCAAGTCTAATATTAGCCTATTGCCACTCTTAGTTGTCAAATGATGGGCAAAACTAAGTGTGGCTACAAGCCAATCACATAGACAATGTAAGATCATAAAGATAAACCCACAAGAGGGCCGAAATGCTTACGTCATCACTGCGTGGGCCTCTTGGAGGCATGCGTTGAGCTCCCTTTGTGCAAAACTGAAGGAAGAGGGCTCCAAAAATCATCCTGTAGGGGTTGACGCTTAGACATCCATGCAAATCATTGTGAGCTCCAATTTTGTGTTTGGGGCACAAAATGGGTCTCATGCATCTCCTGGTGATAGAATAGCTAGTATTTGCTCCAACATTGAGGGCTCGAAAGATGTTGCTAGCCCTCCCATATCTCAATAGCAAGACAAACCTCATCTGGGTCTCATATAAGCTGCCAAAAGTCGTATATACTGCTAAGCCGACTGAGGGCACACTGGTCCAAGTGCATCATCTCATGAATAATGTGGGGCATGGTGTGTGAAAATTCCTAGATCTAACAATCTCAAGAATCCTATTGCAACCAACTGAATCTACTTCACCTAGATTGTAAATTACATTACAAGCTTATTTTTCTTCTTGAAACATTGAAGTAAATTACTGAAGCAACCTACACCAATTAAATAAGATTCTAAAACATAGAAACTGAGCAAGGAAAATAGAAACACATAGGACAATTATTTTTGGACAAAAGTAGCCGGCAAAACCCAATGTGGGAAAACCGGTGCAACAACTCGAGGGTTTATTATTATTAAGCAGTAGCAAATTCTGAATACATCATTGAATACCTCACAGGGTTATTCAGTTACAGAGAGAAATACTGGCAGAAGCTTTGTGAGTTTTACCTCACAATTACTAAGAAAAATTCCCAGTTGTTCCAGCTGTTGGGTGAGGTGCCCCTGGCAAGACCTTGAGCTGCTTCTACGCTGTCCCAGCGGCAACCCTTTCAGGCACAACATCGCCCAACTAGGGAATCAATCAGTAGCCCAGAGTCACTGCTCTCAGCCTCCAGTCTCACACCCCAACTTCCAGCTGCTGAAACTGACCCTCTGCTATGACTTTCGTCTTTCTATCTCTCCCTCTACGCTGCTTTTGCGTGGCCCTTCTGGCCTTGCATCAGCCTCTGCGTCAAGGCTTCTGGATCACTCACTACCTCTCTCTGCTGATGTATCTCCGGTTGAGAATCTCTCTCTCCGGAAGCTGTTATCCTTGCCACTCAACTGCAAGAGATCTCCTCAACTGATTTTTCCTCCTGAGAACTTTCACTTCAGAAAATCGATTTTCTCAATCTCTTTGTGTGTTTTCCAAATGACCCTCAAACCCCTTCTTATATCTTCCTATTGGACAACCAACGACCTAGATTAAATCATAATCAAAGGCTCAGATTGTTTTGGCTTGATTCGTGGTTTTTTCTAGAAGTTTCACCCTTAGTTAGATTAATACCCATCAATATTTTAATTTTCCTAAGTTTAGACTTAGGAACCCCGTTAAAATTATTAATTATTTTAATAAAATCACTTTTGAGTGGAATTTCCCAAAACACTTTTTGGGTTCTTTGGAATGCATGTGCCCAAGCCTCCCTGCAAAATTTGAGGCTTAGAGCACATCTGATGCTACCCCAAATCAGCACTCCCTCTTAGCTAGGAATGTGTTCTAGCAATACACTGCTACTGCATACTGCTCTGACTCTGAAGTCATCCTTTGCGCTGCTGATGTCTGACATGTTGTCCACCAACTACTCCGCCACTGCTGCTTCTATATTGCTGCCTTTGACACTACCATTGCCAATGCTATATCTGTAATGCAGCTCCTTCTCAAACGCTGCATCTGCTATGCTGCTAGCACTGCCACTGCTAACACTGCATCCATATTGCAACTCAATTGTTGAGAGAAGCAACTGAAAACACCCAAAACTGGACAAGTATCCAGTGGATACACCTCGGTGCTGAAATCCTAAGCGCTGCTAGTCCCACACTGCTTTCTGAAGCTCTGCATTATGCCTCCTCGCACTGCTACCTCTCTTCTCTGCGCTGCTCACATTCTGGCGCTACTAACCACTGCATCTGTCGAATCAACACTCCATGGCACCAACTGAAAGCTCCTCCATCCCGCTACTACTGATCATGGGCTCTTGTAGCAAGGTGATGATCCAAGAGGTGGGGTCCTCAAGGATCCTGCCCATCTATAGCTCTATAGAACTACAATTCTATATCAGCCCACCTCCCTCCTGGAGGTACCTTGGCTGTCATGGCGAATTCCTCCTCCTGTTCAATATTTGCGACTGCAACCTTAGGATCATGCTTCTCACCTTGTCCTTTTTCTTCAAAGGACACTGGGATGCATAGTGGCCCATCTTGCCACATCTGAAGCACTTCACCTTGGAGACATCTTTCTTACGTCTCCGTTGCCCCTGTTGTCCCTTCGATGAAAGGGCCACGTTATCCTCCTCTACTTTGGGCTTCAACCCACTGCTGTTGCTACTCCCGTCAAGTTTGACCTTGAGCAGGTCTCTCCTCAGCTCTTCTTGTTTTAGAGCTTCCCAAATCTCGTCCCAATTTGGCAATGTTGCTCTGCCCAAGATACTCTGGACAAAGGCTTGCCAGTCATCCAAGACGGAATTTAGAGCCAGTCTCACTAACTCCGAATCCTGAGGTGTTTGTCCTATAGCTGACAGCACATCACGGGTCTCCTTCAGTTTCGTGAGGAACAGATACACACATTCTCCCTCCTGCATCCTAAGCAAATCTCAACTTCTGTTCTAAGTACATCTTCCGTTGCTCGGAAGATCCCTGATACAATGTGGCCAAGGCATCCCTCATCTCCTTAGCAGTTCCTTTGCTAGCAACGTGGCACACCACGTGATCCTTGACTCCATCTAGGATCATCCTCTTGGCCTTTGACATCTCAGTGTTGTACTTCTTTAGTGGATCTGCATCCGCAAGTTCAACTATCACATTATCAACATACGTCTTGAGGGCATGCTCATCTAGAAGGAAAGACGTTCTAGCCTTCCAGATGGCATAGTTGGAAGTCCCGTTCAACCTGTCCTGATCCCTCAAGCCACTAGTTGCCATATCCCCGAAAAATGTCGAACAACTCCCTCTTTCTCCCTACTGTGTAGCTCCTAGGCTGCCTTACGCACTCCCTGATGGAGCTGGTAAGCTGCTGCCCTTCTGCTGCTCAGTAATGAGAAACATTGGTTTCCTCGACAAGAAATCAATGAGGAAGTATTCCCTCACTATGCGATCTGCTTCTCCCTTCTGACGACTTTTCTGCGCAGTACTCAACTTGCAGAAAAGCTGCGTCCCTCTAGCTCTGTGTGGCTCTGCGTAGCTCCCTTTGCCTCGACAAATTCTCGATCTGGCAGTCTTACCTCTCTGTCGGCTCACTCAGAGAGAGACACCCACAAAAATATAGCCCTCCTGGCTAGAACTGCGCTATCCCTTAGGGGATTCGAACTGCTGCTTGCTGCAGCAAGTTGGCCCTTGCTTCAGTGCTAGATCTGCTCTTCTCTGTTTCACATCAACAACTTTGATACCATGTGAAAATTCCTAGATCTAACAATCTCAGGAATCCTACTGCAACCAACTGAATCTATTTCACCTAGATTCTAAATTACATTACAAGCTTATTTCAGATTTCTTCTTGAAACATGAAGTAAATTACTAAAGCAGTCTACACCAATTAAATATGATTCTGAAACATAGCAATTGAGCAAGGAAAATAGAAACACATAGGACACGGTTATTTTTGGACAAAAGTCCCCGGAAAAACCCAATGTGGGAAAATCGGCAACAACTCTGAGGGTTTATTATTATTAAGCAGTAGAAAATTCTGAATACATCACTGAATACCTCACAGCGTTATTCAGTTACAGAGAGAAATACTGGTAGAAGCTTTGTGAGTTTTACCTCACAATCATTGAGAAAAAGTCCTGATTGTTTCGGCTGTTGGATGAGGTGCCCCTGGTAAGCCTTGCGCTGCCTCTACACTGTCCTAGCGTCAACCCTCTCAGGCATAACGTCACCCAACTGGGGAATCGATTAGTAGCCCAGAGTCACTGCTCTCAGCCTCCCGGTCTCACACCCCAACTTCCGGTTGCTGAAACTGACCCTCTGCTCTGACTTTCGACTTTCTCTCTCTCCCTCTGCGCTGCTTCTGCGTGGCCCTTCTGGCCCTGCATCAACCTTTGTGTCAAGGCTTCTGGATCACTCACTGCCTCTCTCTGCTGATGTATCTCTTGCTGAGAATCTTCTCTCTGGAAGCCGCTATCTCTACCCCTCAACTGCAAGAGATCTCCTCAATCAATTTTTCCTCTTGAGAACTTCTCACTTCAGAAAATTGATTTTCTCAATCTCTCTGTGTGTTTTCCAAATGACCCTCAAGCCCCTTCTTATATCTTCCTGTTGGACAACCAACAACCTAGATTAAATCATAATCAAAGGCTCAGATCGTTTTGGCTTGATCCGTGGCTTTTTCTAGAAGTTTCACCCTTGATTAGATTAATACCCATTAATATTTTAATTTTCCTAAGTTTAGACTTAGGAACCCCATTAAAAATATTAATTATTTTAATAAAATCACTTTTGGGTGGAATTTCTCAAAACGCTTTCTGGGTTCTTTAGAATACATGTGCCCAAGCCTCCTTGCAAAATTTGAGGCTTAGAGCACATCCGATGCTACCCTAAATCAACATGGTGCAGACTCCTAGGGGTGATGAAGGTGCCCATGGAGTGAAATGATGCTCCTGCAAAGGATAGGAGGCCCATGGCTCTCAATGCTTCTCCTATAGGGTGTCATATGCTCCTCTAGTGGACTTAGGTTCTAATTAAGTTGCCCAGCCCATGAAAAAACCACTTGCCACTCACACATAATGTCCAGTGCTGCATCTTCACCATTAGGTACAATTGATCTTTAGTGCATCGAAGTGAACCAAGCTTGTTGGTCATGGGCACATTCAGACTTCATATGGGGCTTCTCTTCCAAATTTGGGGCTTTGATCTCGAAGTAGTGTTACCTCCCTAGGTAAGAGTGGTTAATAAAAGACCCTATTAGGTGTTCCCAGCCCCAAAGGGGAAATATAGTTCCTTGTTACATCCTTCAATTAATAAGTGGCATGTGAATGATGATGAAATGGACGGGAAACAGAGGTCTCAAGGTCAATGCCATGGGTACAAGGATAACAATGATGAGGGATGTCCACATAATTGGGTATATAGATGTAGGAGGGAACAATCTGTTGGAATTTCTAAGTCTGAAACATTAGAAATCCCTGCTGCATTATCTGGTTTATTTCACCTACTTGTTTATTCCGTTAACAAGTTATTTATACATATAAATACTGAAAATAAACACAAATGCAGCCTTAACTCATATATAGATCAGCAACTGAAATACTAGACAAACACACAAGGGACACCGTTATTTTTGGACAATCGTCCCCGGAAAAACTCAATGTGGGAAAACCGGTGCCAAACTGGCTCACCCAACAGATATTTTTACACTGCAGTAATACCTCTTCTCAGAGAGAGATATTCAGCAAGTCTGCCCCACGAAAATCCTTTGGCGCTTCTCCAAGGCTCTGCGTAAGCCCTGCTAGCCTCATTGTAGCTCTAGAACCCTCTTCGTTAGCCTTCTGCCTCTCTATGTCAGCTCTCTGGCCTTCTGCGTCACCCACGCAAGCCCCTCAGCGTCTGCGTAGTCTCTAGTTGCCTCTGCGTAGCTCTAGCTACCTCTGGATCATTGTGTTGACCCTCAGGCACTATCTTTGCCTCTCTGCTATGTACTCACTACTCCTCACTGCAACAGATCACTTGTTCGAATTTTCTTAGCAAACTCCGCCCCAGAAAATCGAAATAACTGATCAATCTTGGTGTATCTTCAACTGACCCTCAAGCCTCCTCTTATACTTTTTCTGTTGAGTCTTCAATGACCGAGATTAAGTCCTCAATCAATGACTAGGATTAGATTTGGCTTGATCCATGTCATTTAGAACCTTCTCACCTAGTTTTATATTAATACCCATTAATATTTTAATTTTCCTAAGTTTAGACTTAGGAACTCCATTAAAAATATTAATTATTTTAATATCCCTCTAACCGAGTGGAATTTCCCCAAACTATTTCTGGGTCTTGGAGATCTCATGTGCTTTAACCTCCACCAATTTTCATGGCTAGAGCACATCCGATGCTACCACAAATCAACACAATCGTGGTTACATGAGTTACCCCAACCTTTGTTTTTGCACCCCTCCTTATTTGTTTTTTGCCTTTTCTTGATTTTTCTTTGTATTACTGTTAGGGGCTTGAGGAAATGAGTGCATGTTGTGAATGATGTATAGCAATTATTACCCCCTTAAGGTGGGACAGTTCATTGCCCACCAAGGGTTGGGACATGCATGGGTTCCTTTATGATGTGAAAGGGGCACTCGTGGGCCCATGGAACCAGGGTAAGGACCGTAATGATAAGGAGTAGAGCTCATGTTTGGTTTTTGCCCACGTGTTATATTAAATGTCTCGACCATCTTTTGCATTTTGTGATTTTATTTTTCTTTTGTTTCTTGCTTGTGGCCATGATATGCTTTTAACTTTCTTTTAGTTGCATCAACCTTCGAGGCAACGTTTCCAAGTCCGTCCCAGATATGTGGATAAGGGGAGGGGGTTGAGCCAGTGCCTTACGGACCCATATAAGGAAAAATGATGAAATAGGGCTTGTATTGTGCAGAGGGGCATGAAAAATGTGAAACGGGAAATTGATATCATGCTACCAAAATCAGGGTTTCCCAAGTAGTGCCCTTCCTAAAGCCATAGGCCAATAGGGGAGATCCCACAGGACTAGGATTGAAGATTAACCCCCCATTTAAGGTGAGGGAACAAAACCACAGTCAAAGTCCTTCCTTCTTCCAAGTCACCCAATAATCCATGCCCAAAATGCCCAATGAAAAACAAGCATAAGTACCTGATTGCACAATGAAAAGCATACCTTTTGGGTCAGATTGCCCACCTTCTAACATATGCTTTTGACAGATGGGCGAAGAAACATACAAACGACGTAGGGAGAGAAGATAAGTGACACATCTCTTCGGCTACAAGGTGGCTCTTAGGGGCTGCTGGCTAATGACTGGATGAAGATGAATAGGAGAAAAGCTCTCCTAGGGGTCCCCACTTTTGGTGGGTAACAGGACCAACCCCAGCCATCAGATCGTTGGACCCCGTTAACCCACGCCTATCTTCTTATCTGATATGGGCCTCCATCGTTGATCTTCTACATTTGATCAAACGATCCTACATTTCCTATAGGAGCATCTCGGCGTGATATACCACCCCGTCAGTAATCGATCTACCACCATGTGGCCCACCACCGTGGCTTGCGTCGCGGTGAGCCCTGGTATTGCACCAAGAGTGCCGCAACTTCCAGAGGCTTTAACTTTACTTTATCAACCCGAGGTTTCGTACAAAGTTAGAAGCGACACTGTTATATACATAATAGATGCATCATCCTACCCATGCCACCCTCAACTAGGTCACTTGATCATTAGGGTTCCAAACCATTCCTCTACTACACTGAAAGGAGTCTAACTACTGAAAGCAGAATGTAAAGGCTACTCCTAGTGCAAAGAAATTGAATGTTTTTCAACTCAGAAAATGAAAGTTGTCAACTTGTAAATGTTGTGAAAGGACACGAATCTTATGCTAATTTGCAGAAAGGAAACTATACTAACGTACACTGAATCATCTAGCTATCAGGGTTGCTTGAAAACAGAAGATTATTCTACCATTTCATAATTCAAGAAGGCATGCATTGACTATCTAATTCACACTTGTATAGTAAATAAAGTTCTAATTGCTAAATTTAGAAATGAAAGAACTAATGCTATTTGATCTTGCAAGAAAGGAAAATGAGTGAAGGAACTGGTCTAGGTGGCACTTCTGGTCATGAAATCCAAGCTGAGGGGTCAAACTACTCCTAAACTAAGCTAGGCTATCATTTTAGGTCAAAACAAGGTCAAAACAGGCTGCTATAGGATGTTGTTACAGGATTCCTGTACTGCTACAGGATGTCTTGAAATGCTACAGGAAGTTGGCTGAGAGGGTTTGGAGGGTAAGAATGGTGAGATGAAGTGTTGGAAGGTTGTATGAAAGTTGTGGAAAATGTGGGGAAGGTGATCAACACCCTTAGCCAAGCCCAACACTTCAAGAAGGCCAGATTTGGGCTAAGATGGCTGCTCATGGTGACCGAAAAACAAAGATCTAGAACATGGGTTGGCATGCATCAAAAGAAGGTGGAGAAGACCTAAATGGAGTTGGTGAAAGGGGTCCTTGCCTGCAGATCCAACAACCCTGCAATAACACATGCACCTGTTTCTCTTTTCATTTGCAAATTATTACAAGTCAATGTGGAAAAGATGAATTGAATTTGGAAAAGCTTATCTAACTAATGCTAAGAACTTGATCTATGAAATGAACTACCTCCTAAGCTACAACAATCATGAGAAGCAAAATAACAAATGTAAATCTTTCCAAGAAATCATAAACAACTATCTAACCAATGCTAAAACTTGATCTATGCAATGAACAAGAAATCACACTCTGTTTTTGGGCTGTAATAGTGGTGTCCTCTTATCATGATCCCATGAGGGAGATGAGATAGGGGTCACTGTCACAAGCTTTTTGATGGACTTTACTCTACTGGACTGCAAAACTAATTTACTCTCTAAGCTAAAGGAAACATGCATGAGCAACAACTTAATCAATCTTCTAAGTTAAAGAAACATGAATAGACTTCAACAATTACTCAACATTCTAGACTAAGAATATAGATACAAGAGAGGAACTTCTGCTGCTAGGGTTGGGCCCTAACCCAAGAGCTTCAACCCTCTGAGTCAACTTAGTGCTGGATCAAAACAAAACTTCTCATTATCATTCAAAAAGTGTCAAATACATCATCAAAATAATAGTAAAATGTGCTTCAGCTCAATGGCCTCTTGGCTACAATAAAACTTCGAATCCTAATGAGTCCCTTAGCTTGTTTATTTATACAAAAGTGGAGCTACCAACAACTCCCTAGAAAATAGGGATATTTGACTCCCTAACTCGAGAATAGGTGAATCTAACTCTTCTTTGACTTGCATTGGCTCGACTATCAATGAACTTGGCCTGCTTGGCTGCCAATGACATCGAGTTGATGAGATAGAGTGGGGGATCTTCGACTGATTGGAGGAGTTAAGGAAGTGGACGACCTCCTAGAGTCTCTCTTGCTTGTCTACTCCGAGTTCGTGCACTCGAATCAACTCAAAATTGCTCCAATTCTTTCATTTAACACAAATTGGGCCACAAGTCATAGCAACACATCTTTTACCCTCACAATAAGCATAATATAACGAAATTTGTAGATAAATGTGAGAAAAAGATAATTTAATAAGTTGGAGGATGACATTGTGACCCATATAATATACCTATTGATGAGCCTCATCATCACCCCCTACTGAAATTGTTGCTCATCCTCTGAGCAACCTAGTCATCTATGTCCATGTCCTTCATGGCCCTGGTGGCCTCTCTGACATCCCAAGGTTCTGCAGATGGTGTGCCTTCTTGAGGATAGAAGCCTGCATTTTCCTCTATGTCTGCCCACTGCTTCCTTTCCTCTTCTTCATTCCTTCCTTCTTGTAAACCCAACAACAAAGGTGGATTGAGCTTAAGTCCAATCCAGTTGATCTTCAATCTTTGCATGGCCCTTTTATACAAAGGTGTTCTATCCAATGCATTCCTCAACCTTTCAGGAGAGTGATACTCCCTGATCTAGAGACTGTGTGGCAGGGTATTCCATCTTCTCTGACATGCTTGTTGGCTCTCTGTCCCTAACAGCTTGAGAGTGTCCTCAAAGTGGGAGATGGCCTACTCTTGGGTGGCAAGGTATCTAGGTGCTAGCTTAGCATCATTGGAAATGATGTTGTGAGTGCTGATTACAACCATGAAACTTATCAACTCTACTTTGATGTAGAGGGGTTCTTTTTCTTCTTTGGCCAATACTTTCCTCACCTCCTCAACTCTGGCCTCCTCATGTGCCATCCAAGATGCAAGGGCCATCAGCTGCAAGTCTCCCAATTTTGCATTGGGATCCCAAACATTCATATCAATTAAGGTGAGGTTGTGCAGGTAGAATTCAACTAATTTGGCTTTGTCTTCAATGCTACTCTTGTCACACAACTCAATGAACTGCTTGTAGTCCTAGAATGGCATGGACCCATGTTGTGCTAATGTCTTGATCTGGAACTGCATCCATTGGTCTTTGAGGAAAAGTGCATAGGATTTGGATGGCAGTCTGCATTGTAGTGCCTCCATGGAGAGGCTTGCCATTGTGGCCAATTGGGTTTCCTTCTCTTGCAATTTCTTCCTCAACCATCTATTTTCTGCCTGCAGCTGTGTTCTCATTGTGTACTCTCTATCCATTAACATTCTCAACTCCTTGCCCATTTCTAGGAGCTTTTCTTCCATAAGGTCCACATCTTCCACCTTCTTGGATTTGGCAATCTGCATCCATCTATGTGTCCTTCCTCTTTCTGCTTCAAGTTCAAAGAAGAGAGGGACTACAAATTTCTATGGGATCACTCTGCCTCCTTCAATGAACTTGTAATAGGAGCTCAAATTGGGCTGTGGACTAGGCTCATGTAGCTCTAGAAGATCTTTTTCAAATGTTCTTGGAGAAGCTGCCCCCTCTTGTAACTGTTGTGTTGCCTCTTTCCCTTCTTTCTGCCCCTTCTGCTCTTCTTGTAGCATTTTCTGCTCTTCCTATAGCACTTTTTGTGTTTCCTGTAGCAGGCTCTGTTTTTCCTGTAGCTTCCCTTTTCCTTTTTGTTGGAGTGTGGTAGGTGCCTTGGGTTGCTTAGAGGAGGTTGATCTAGTAACAAGCCTTCTTACATAGGTTATGGGAGTCTTTGAGATGGCTTTAGGAGATGTGATTTCCTCAACTTTCTTTTCAATGGGTTCTAGCTCCTCTCTTTTACTTGGTGATTCTTCAATTGTAATAGGGGTCTTTGTGGGAGTTTGAGGCTTCCCTTGTTTAATCCTAGTGCTTTTCCTTGTTTTGAAGTAGAGGGGAGTTTGCCTCTGCCTTTTCTTCTTAGGTTTGATTGGTGTGCTCAAGGTAGCAACTGCCTCCTTTTCAGTGGGTCCAAGAGACAAAATTTTCTGCTCTAGGGATACCTCTTCTTCTCTAGGTGCAGTGGTTTTCTCAAGGCTTGGTTCTTCTTGCTGCTCCTCCTCTTCTTCTTCATTTTTCCCTTTCTCAACTTCCTTTTTCTCTGGTTCCTCCTCTGTTTTCTCTACCTCTTCTTCCTCTTCTGCTTCTGCCTCTTCTTCCTCTTCTGGCTCTGCCTCTTCTCCTTCTTTTCCTTCAGCACTAGAGGCTAGGGTCTCACCAAGTGCAAGGACTTGAGTGTCAAGGAAGTCTTCTCTGTCCATATCCCTGAATGTGGACCAAAGGACATGAACCCTTAATTTATTCAAAGCATCTTCCACTATTAGTTTGATGAGGCCATGGTGGCCTAAGTGTTGTTGCTTGCCCTCTTTCACCTTTTGGCTCATGTCCATGATGGACTGTAGGAGGAAATAAGGCACACTGAGTCTTTGGGCTATGGGAAATCTTGCTTGAAATCTCAGTTCATGGAGTAGTCTGAACTGGTAGCCATAGACTACACTCAATCTTCCTTCACAAGAGATGAACTTAAGGATATGGTAGGCCACCTCATCCTTGGGATAGGGTAGGCTCTCCCTTCTGACTCCATTTTTATCTTCTATAGGCTTCTCATCAGCAGTGAAGAAATTCTTCTTAGCAATGGCACTGCTGGACTTGTCTTCTTTTCTCCATTGGACCCCTAGGGGAAGGGTTGTCACCTTGCTAATCATCTCAAGATTGATGGTAATGAATAATCCCCTCACCACAGTGGTGGCACTGGCTCTTGTCTGAGAGTTTAGGGCCATGGAAAATTCATAAGTGATATCATCATCATATCCCTTTAGCAGCTCAAAGAAACCTAACCACTGATGCCTTCTGAAAATATCTACTACAAGGGGATGAAGGTGAATTCTCTTAGTATCTGTAGGCTCTCTCCTATTAAATCCCCCTGCCATCCTCTTCTCTGTTTTCAACTAGGTGTAGGAGGGTTTCTTCCTGTGATAGCTCTAATATGAATTCAAAGCGAACAAAGGATTGGAATCTCTATTTGATGACAATTATGTATATCCCTTCTACTTTATAGCCAGAAAAACTCTTTTAATGCACAAGATGATTGTTATTACTAAGAGTGTTCAAGGTGCACCAACATGTAAATCATGGACAAAAGAATGAGAGGGGCCACTTACTTTTCACCATAAGGCCTGGTATAATGATAATTGAAGACCAAATCGACCCTTGGTAGTGTTCTTGCACCCTTGGAGGCTTCCTGTAGGATTTTCTATGCTTGCCGTAGCTTCCTGTAGTTGCCTCCTGTAGGATTTTCTATGCTTGCTGTAGCTTCCTGTAGTTGCCTCCTGTAGGAATGACAGAGTAGGGTTTGACTCCTCTCGATAGCTTCCCAGGCTTGTCCTTACCTTAACTGATTTTGAAATGAGCGAAGATGCAAGAGAATTTGAGCTTTGGTACGTTATATGCTATTTTTGGCTAAGGCTCGAAGCGCTGTGATGACTTGGAAGAAGTACGAGTTTTCCTCATTTGAACCGTTGGCCCACCTGGAGTTATCATTCTCTCATCCCTCGTAATCAACACCCACTCCCTCTTAACTAATCTTGACTGATGTGACACTCCTACGTTGCATGATGACTGATAAATCACTTTTCAATCACTAATCGAGGGTGGCCAAGTTAACTGGCCACCTCCAGCTTATAAAAAGACCTTACCTCGACATTCATACATTTTTCATTATTTTACACCTAGGGAGGAGCTTAGAGGTTACCATACCTGTGCCTACCTTGTGCTCGATTGATGCATGCTGGAGTGTTGGTTCTCTGTGCTGCTCCCGTGTATTTGACTGTTGCTGCTGTTCATGTGTGCAGGTGCTTTGTTGATATCCCAGGTGCTGCTGTTGTAGAGTCCTGCTTGGAGTGGTAGGGTGCTTCAGAATGATGGTATCATCCCCTCAACTTGATGGGAAGAAAAAACTAGGTTTCAGGCTTATTGCAATAGTGGCACAGGTTGCTACAGGAAATCCTGTAGCAACCCTTTTTTTTCTTTTTCAAGGGCTTCCAACTTTAGGGGAGTGATGAGAAAGAGTGTAGGGGTTGGAGGATGATGTTAGGGCCCTGATTGAGTAGTGAAGGGCTGTGGAAATGGAGGGAATTTCCTCTGTGTTTTTTTAGATTTTTTTTTTAGATGAGACAGAGCTTAGGGTTAGTTTTGAAAAATAGTGATTTTTGTGAATCAGGGATGCATGGAGGATGGGTTAGTGGTGGATCAAGGTGGGAGGACCCTAATTAACCTTGGATAGGTCATGCATGATGATTTTCCCAATCGGATCCTTTTCCTGTAGAATTTCGAGACTTTCCTGTAGTGCTACAGGATCTTCCTGTAGCAATCCAGAGAGGGCCTGAAAATGGGTTTTTGAGCCCCGAGGATGGGTGAGAGTGGTGAGGACATGGTTTGCATGGAGGGTATGGAGTGGATGGAGGGAAAAATTGAATGGAACTTGAGCATGTTGTCCCTGTAGCTCTGCAATTTGTCACTGTCCTAAAAAACCTGCAAAATGACAAAAATTATTAATGGACAGGTTGTAGATCCCTATCATGGCATTCTCCTTTTTTTTTCTCTTTTTTATTTTTTATTTTTTTTGAGGGACACACAGGCTGCCTCAAGAGAGGTTTTCAACCTGCATGTCTGCCCTGAGCGCCTCAAGGGAGGTTTTCACCTAGGGATCTTTTATATTTTCCTTTTTTTCTTTTTCATTCCTAGGTTGCCTCGAGGAGGTTTTCAGCCCAAGAGTTGGCCTCAGATGCCTCATGGAGGTTTTCATCCAAGCCTCTTATTGTTTTTTTCTTTTTTCACAAAAAAAACAGTATCTAGGAATGCTGTGACTTGGAAGCTAGGACACTTCCAATCACATTCACCTCTCTGTTGATGGTGCTGATGAACTCTTCCTTGGACATAGGCTTTTTGTAAACCTTCAATCTGTAGCCATTGACAAGCAAGGGAATCCCTTCCTCATCAATGGTCCTGATTTGAATAGCTCCATTGTCATGGCATTTCTCTATCAAGTATGGGCCTAACCACCTTGTCATCAATTTTCCTTTGAAGTCCTTGAACCTAGAGTCATATAGCAGAGCCCAATCCCCTTCTTGAAAAACCTTGTCCTTGATGTTCCTATCATGCCAGACCTTCCTTTGCAATTGGATAACTTTAGTGTGTAGGAGGGCCTGCATTCTGAATTCATCCAAGCCATTTAACTGGAGCAACCTCTCCTATTGTGCCTTTGTAACATCTAAATCCAATTGTGTTGCCATTCTCAAAGTATTATACTCAAACTCAATGGAGAGCAGAGCCTTCTTTCCATAGACCAAGTCATAAGGGGTAAAACCAGTAGTTGTCTTCCAAGTTGTATTATAGGCCCAAGTGGCCTCCACTAATTTGTCTGCCCAATCCTTTCTATTGCTGCTCACAACCTTGGTGAGGATGCATTCTAATGCCCTATTGGTGATCTCTACTTGTCCATTGGCCCGAGGATGATGGGCAGTAGATTTTTTGTGCTCGATATGATGCTACCTTAACAAATTCTCAATTAGATGTGATGTGAATTGAGCTCCCTGATCGGTGACTAGCTCTCAAGATATCTAGGGCCTCTTGGCAACTATCTGACCAGCAAAATTCAGTGTCCTTGGCCAACAATCCAAACAATGGTGAGGTTACTTTGCTGAAGTCTTTGATAAACCTCCTATAATATCTAGCTAAGCCCAAGAAACTCCTAACATCCCTCTGGCTTTGACGAGTAGGGAACCTTTTTATGATGACGATTTTGTTTGGGTCCACTTGTATTCCCTCCTGAGATATTGAATGGCCAAGGACAGTCCTTGCATTCATCAAGAATTCACACTTCTCAGGGTTAAGCGAGAGGTTCATTTCAATGCACTTATTTAATTCATCAAGAATTCACACTTCTCAGGGTTAAGCGAGAGGTTCATTTCAATGCACTTATTTAGGACTTTCCCCAAGTTAGAGAGATCCTCCAGGAAGTCACACCCATAGGGAGTGAAATCATCCATGTAGATCTCTACAGAGTCATGGACTAGCTCAACAAAGATGCTTAGAACTACCCTTTGAAAAGTGGCAGGGGCATTACATAATCCGAAAGGAAGGACCCTATAAGAAAAAGTACCCCAAGGACAAGTGAATGTAGTTTTATCTTGGTCCTCTGGGCTGATCTGGATCTGATTGTAACCACTGAATCCATCCAGGAAAGAGAAGTACTTCCCTGCAAGACCATCCAAGACTTTATCAATAAAAAGTAAAGGGAATTGGTCTTTTTTAATGGCTTTGTTTAGCGCTATGTAATCCACATAGATCCTCCACTTTCCATTCTTCTTTGGGACCAAAACTAAAGGGGACACCCACTCACTATTTGAGATGGGGTAGATGAACCCTGCATCCAACAAATTCTGCAACTCTTCCTTCACTATTTCTTTGAGGGTTGGGTTCATTCTCCTCTGAGGTTGGCACATAGATTTGCATCCTTCCTTGATGTAGATGTGATGAGTACACACCGAAGGATGCACTCCCTTCATTTCTTTATAGCTCCAAGCAAAGGCATCTAAGTGTTCTCTCAGCATGTTGCACAACTTCTCTTCTTGGTTGGCTGAGAGAGAGGGGTTGATCTTCAAGGTTTTAGATGGACCAAATTCTACCATTTTGACATGTGCAGGACTTGGGTCCACTAGGCATAACTCAGTCCAAGGATTACCCTCAGATTCCTTCACAAGCTCATTAAGAGGCATGGTGTTGGGGGGCTGGTTCTAGAGGATTTGGTCAATGAGGTCATCTTCATCAGGTTGCCCCCCTCCTATAACAACATCTAGGGTACAGATTGGATGGGATGTGGTATGATACACTTCATCTTCCTCCTCCTCTTCCAACCATAGGGGTAAGTCATGCTCCAGGGATGGTTGAGCAGGAGGGTACAATACCAACTGTTTGGACAAATGCCCATTCTTAATGGTCATGTTCCCAGCTCTGCAACTTATGTAAGCATCAATAGTGGCTAGCCATGGTTTTCCAAGGATGAGAGGATAGCCATTGAATTTGGTCTTGGGTTTGAGAACTAGGAAGTCAACAGGATACTCCCAGGAATTAATAGAGACCATTACATCCTCAACAACTCCCTCAGGAGCCACTGTGGACCTATCTGCAAGTTGCAACATTGTTGTGGTCTTTCTCAAAGATCCTTGGAGATTTAGTTTGAGCATGGTTTCCTTAGTCATCACATTGATGACAACCCCAAGATCAATCAAGGTATGAGGGACAATGATGCCATCAATGTGCACATCTACCACTGGACTTCTAGGGTCTAGATACTTTGGGCAAATCACTCTCCCCATCATTAGATTAGGCAATTGATCAATGACATTGATGGTAGGGGTGTCTTTCTTTCTCCTCCCAGGATGTTTGAAGCATTTCTCTTTTATAAGCTTATTGTAGATGGGAACATCCTTGATAGCTTGGAGGAGTGGGATTTTAATACACGTTTTTCAATTCTCCCAGAAGTTCAGTCTCTTTTGGGGTGTGCTGGTTAGGATGGATCAATATTTTAGGAAAAGGAGGTGGATTTGCTTGAGGGACACTCTCTTCCTTTTCCTCTTCAAGCTCCTCAGGTGGAGATGGAGGTTGGTTATCTGGGAGCACTCTTCCAGACCTGAGGTTGATTTCTTGAATCTCCACAGCATAGGCAGGGTAAGATGTCTCTCCACTATAGACCTGTTGTGCCTGCTTGTTGTTTGGGTTTGGATTTGGTTGAGCAGGCATCTGAGGTTGCTTAGGTGGAGCAGGATGAATGATTTGTGGTTGAGATGGAGGTGGAGGCAGTAAAGCAGGAGGTTGGTTGAATTGAGGCCTCCAACCTTGTGATGGGTTATTCCACTGAGGATGTGTAGAAGCATATGGCTGAAATGTTTGATTGGTAGTTTGGGGAGGATACTGAGGTGCATAAGGCCAAGGAGAAGGTGTGGACCATGAAGGATGAGTAGGAGAATACCAAGGGGGCAGGGGTGCATTCTGGTTGGGATGGTAATAGGAATAGGATGCACCTTGCATGCCCTGCTGGTATGGCTAAGGTCCTTGAGGCCTCCTTTGATTGATGTAACAGAGTTGTTCAACCCCACCTTCTACCCCTTGGTATACAACTTTCAATCCAGGCAAAGAAGGACACTTATCTATGGAATGGTTTTCCTCATAGACCGAGCAGACCTCTATAACATTTAATGGACATTCATTCTTGGGGTGCCTTCTAGTGCATTTAGGGCAAAAGATAACTAAGGCTCTCCCTGCTTCCTCTTGTCTCTTCTTGACCTGCATGGTGTCCATTTGCAGAGCAAAGGTGTGCAACATTTCACTTTTAAAGTCCTCCAACATGTTTCCAATTTCATTCTTGATAGATGTGGTGGAGGAAGAGGAACTGGCCAAAGCTTGACTAGACCTACCCTTCTTCCTAGCAGCCCTATAATGGTTTTTGAATACTATTTTGATGTTGTCATAGGGTAGCTGATAAATGTCTCCTCTAGACATCATGTTTAGGGTTTCCAGTATGTCCTCCCTTGATTCCTCTAAGAAGGACTAACTTGAGTGATTCAGGATCAAGGGTGCATCTGGCCCTTTTACAACTGAGTTGGAACTTTTCCCTAGTCTTCTAGGGATTCATCTGGTCCAAGAGTCATTCTAAAGATTTCCTCTTTGGTGTCTTTGAATCTACAATAGCCCCTGTACTTGTTGTTAAAGGATTGCTGCATTTGAGCCCAGGTAGTGATGTTATCCCTAGGTAGACCCATGAACCTTAAGGGTGGATGGGAACAACTTCAACTTCTGGTCATCAGAGGTATAATCATAAGTTCTACAGACAACAACAAACTCAAACAAAAAAGTATTAGGGTCCTCTGAGGTTAAGCCATGGAAGTGAGGAAGGACAAAAGGGCTTATATTTTTCATCCTAGCATCCCCATTAGTCTCTCTAATGGGAAAAGCACCCTCATTTCTATTTTCAGTCATGGTGTAGGTATGTGGAATGGTTTCTTCTTCTTCTTCCCCAATAGGCTCTTCAAAGATCTCAGGTTGTTCACCTAAGGGGTCCTCTAACTCCCCTACAGTCAGAGAGGGAAGTTGACAGTCACTAAAGAAGAGTGAAGGTTGACTGTTTGATGGTGTGGGGGTATTTGGCAAGAATTTCCCTAAAGTGTCTCTACTCCTACGAGGCATGAAAGAAATTTTCTTTTTGTGTTTTTTTCAAAACCAAATGTAAAACAGAAAGGAAAGCAAGAATAACATCAATCTACTAAATGCAAAACAAAAAGAAACGCTGAAATTACATACCTAGACACCTCCCCGGCAACGACGCCAAAAAGATGGTGAGCTTTGCTATTGCACCAAGAGTGTTGCAACTTCCAGAGGCTCTTCAACTTTACTTTATCAACCCGGGTTTGTACAAACTCAGACGTGGCAGTGCTATGTACATAGTAGATGCATCATCCTACTCATGCCACCCTCAACTAGGTCACTTGATCATTAGGGTTCCAGACCATTCCTCTACTGAACTGAAAGGAGTCTAACTACTAAAAGCAGAATGTAAAGGCTAGTCCTAGTGCAAAGAAAGTGAATGTTTTTCAACTCAGAAAATGAAAGCTATCAACTTGTAAATGTTATGAAATGACACAAATCTTATGCTAATTTGCAGAAAGGAAACTATGCTAACTTGCACTCAATCATCTAGCTATCAGGGTTGCTTGAAAACAAAATATTATTCTACCATTTCATAATTCAAGAATGCATGCATTGACTATCTAATTCACACTTGTAGAGTAAATAAAGTTCTAATTGCTAAATTCAGAAATGAAAGAACTAATGCTATCTGATCTTGCAGGAAAGGAAAAGGAGTGAAGGGACTAGTCTAGGTGGCACTTCTGGTCATGGAATCCAAGTTGAGGGGTCAAACTACTCCTAAACTAAGCTAGGCTATCATTTCAGGTCAAAACAAGGTCAAAACAGGCTGCTACAGGATGTTGTTACAGGATTCCTGTACTGCTACAAGATGCCTTGAAATGCTATAGGAAGTTCGCTGAGAGGGTTTGGAGGGTAAGAATGGTGAGATAAAGTGTTGGAAGGTTGTATGAAAGTTATGGAAAATGTGGGGAAGGTGATCAACACCCTTAGCCAAGCCCAACACTTCAAGAAGGCCAGATTTGGGCTAAGATGGCTGCCCACGGTGACCGAAAAACAAATATCTAGAACATGGGTTGGCATGCATCAAAAAAGGTGGAGAAGACCTAAATGGAGTTGGTAAAAGGGGTCCTTGCCTGCAGATCCAACAACCCTGCAATAACACATGCACCTGTTTCTCTTTTCATTTGCAAATTATTACAAGTCAATGTGGAAAAGATGAATTGAATTTGGAAAAGCTTATCTAACTAATGCTAAGAACTTGATCTATGAAATGAACTACCTCCTAAGCTACAACAATCATGAGAAGCAAAATAACAAATGTAAATCTTTCCAAGAAATCATAAACAACTATCTAACCAATGCTAAAACTTGATCTATGCAATGAACAGGAAATCACACTCTGTTTTTGGGTTGTGATAGTGGGGTCCTCTAATCATGATCCCATGAGGGAGATGAGATAGGGGTCACTGTCACAGGCTTTTTGATGGAATTTACTCTATTGAACTACAACAACTAATTTACCCTCTAAGCTAAAGGAAACATGCATGAGCAACAACTTAATCAATCTTCTAAGCTAAAAGAAACATGAATAAACTTCAACAATTACTCAACATTCTAGACTAAGAATATAGATACAAGAGAGGAACTTTTGCTGCTAGGGTTGGGCCCTAACCCAAGAGCTTCAACCCTCTGAGTCAACTCAGTGCTGGATCAAAACAAAACTTCTCATTATCATTCAAAAAGTGTCAAATACATCATCAAAATAACAGTAAAATGTGCTTCAGCTCAATGGCCTCTTGGCTACAATAAAACTTCGAATCCTAATGAGTCCCTTAGCTTGTTTATTTATACAAAAGTGGAGCTACCAACAACTTCCTAGAAAATAGGGATATTTGACTCCCTAACTTGAGAATAGGTGAATCTAACTCTTCTTTGACTTGCACTGGCTCGGCTGTCAATGAACTCGACCTGCTTGGCTACCAATGACACCGAGTTGATGAGATAGAGTGGGGGATCTTCGACTGATTGGAGGAGTTAAGGAGGTGGACCACCTCCTAGAATCTCTCTTGCTTGTCTACTTCGAGTTCCTGCACTCAAATCAACTCAAAATTGCTCCAATTCCTGCATTTAACACACATTAGGCCACAAGACATAGCAACACATCTTTTACTCTCACACTAAGCATAATATAACGAAATTTGTAGATAAATGTGAGAAAAAGATAATTTAATAAGCTGGAGGATGGCATTGTGACCCATATAATATACCTATTGATGAGCCTCATCACCTCGTAATGTTTTGCACATAAGGTTTTTGTTGGCATTCATGGCCCGACTTCACGGTGGTGTTCTTGCCCAGTTGCCATGGCAGATGGCTTGGGGTCTTCCTGATCTCAATGGGATACCAACCATGGCCCGCTCCACCTTATGGTTGGGCTTCGTTACATAATGTAGCCAACTAATAACGTTCCCACTTCGAAACACCTTTGCCAGGTTCTGACCATGGGCTTTAGAACCGTAACCATGTTAAAATTGGCAACTAGGGCCAAATTCCATGTGGATCATCTTATTTATGGCAGCTAATATTTTTCTTGGATCCCTCTGATCAAGAGGTGTAGGATTGATCTAAAGATCATCCGATTCCGATAAGTATTCATGGAGTTATGAATTTATTTGTGTTATAAGACAATTCAAGGTCGGCCAACAACCAAATAAACCCCACATGTGCTCAACGTTTTAGTATAAAAGGAGATGACTTGAGAGTCATTTCACACACACTTCTATCTTGATTTCTCTCCACTTGTCTTGGGTTTTAATGGAAGAGAAATCTAGGAGTGGAAGCCCTAGACGTAGGAGGAAAAGACGTTGCCCTAGCCGCAACAAAGAAGGCAGGCCATCGAAGTGATGGAAGGGTTCTATGCGTTGACCTAAAGGAGCTCAAGGAAGAAGCCCTAACGCTATCCTAACGCAGCCCTAACGCTGTTCGAAAGCAACCCTAACACAATCCTAAGGAGGATGCCCTAACGCAATCCTAAGGTACATCAATCATCACAAGGAACTCTGAAATATAGTGCGGATTTTAGACAAGAAGAGCCGCAGCTCTTAGCCACATTGTAGGAGGCAAGAAGGATGGCTTGTGGGCAACTTAGTGACACGTTGGAGCAGTCTTACCTTGCAAATTAGGCCATAGACTATAGGTGAGTTTAATGATTGTTTTGTGCATGATTTTGGGGTGTATATCTCTGTTTATAGGGCCGCAGTGAGGGATTGCTACAACAACAGTTGGGAGATGAAGTTTAGATGGCTGAGAGGCCTAGAAAGGACCTCCTAACTAGGCCGCAGTCATCTTTAAGGACAACGAGGCAAAACAGGGGTATTCTCCCTATACGTTAGGCTTGTTTACAATGCTGAAGTGGGAAGATTGCTTTAGGTCTGAGTTGAGTGTTGTAGGGAGCTTTGTGGAGGTGCCCAAGTCCTACAACATCACCTTGGACACCTTGGAACCTTCAGCTGAAGTAAGCGGCCTGTTTGGAGAAGATTAGGGCACCGATGTAGGCTTGTTGGTGTGCCCTAACCAGACTGGTACATGCACAGAACCCTAGGCAGAGATCAACAGTAGCATGCAACACAAGGCATGGCAAGGCTATTGGGATAGCAGCAAGGTATGACAAGGCTATTGAGGTATGGCAATGACATAGTGCAATAATGGCACAATTGGGATGGCATGACTATTAGGGACAACAGCTACAACAAATGGGACGAACAGTGGCAAGCATGGCGCTGCAAGGGATAACTGCATGGTAAATAGGACATTGTGCAACAATGACACAATGGACAGCAACAACAACAAGATGCAGCAAGCAAATGGGACAACTAGGCATGGTGCTTAGTACAGTATGGCACATGGAACAACTGTGGCAGCGTGGTGTAACAATGGCACACGGGACAACTTTGCAGCATAAGGTGCAACAATATGATGAATACAACATGGTCATGAGGTCCAACATTGTGATGATGGGTGCAACACGGTGAGGTGCAGCATGATGACGAGATGCAACACAATGATAGGTGAAGGAGTCACCTTGGAGAATCAGTTGAAGCAGCGTGTCTTCAACTGATCTCATGTATCATCTTCTTAGAGATAATCTATGATCTTAACTAGATAAGTCAAAGTGTTGACTTGTTTTGTAAATGTACTATCTCTCTCTCTCTCTCTCTCTGTTGAACTATTGAAGAACATATAAGAAGAATTGATCAAGGGTTTCCCCACATTGGGGTGTATCCCTGGCTAGCGCCACATCTTGTGTCCTCTTGTATTGGCTTGTCTTCTGCGATTTATGTTTATGTTCTCTCTGCAGTTTACTTTAATGCTGATGTGATTGTTAATCTGGAAAAGATATTTAGCTAACTGCGAAATTTGAAATAAATTGCTCTAAGCGCAGAACATACCTAAAATTAACAAACCACCATGCAACAAAATGAGTGTCTTTGAATATTGCATATGCGAGAACCAAAGTACTTAACAAAAATGGCAATACGAATAGAGATTCGAGCATTAAAGCCGACAATGCAATGAGGTTTTCAACATACAAAATCTTGTCAAGCTTCATGGTGACTCTCCAATCAAATGAAATTGGATCTTTGCAAAAGTGCTTATGTTATGTGGGTTGATTTCTCTTCTCGTTGTAATTTGTGTAAACAGTTGGAGCATGTAGCCAATGCTTTAAGCAAAGCTGGCAATCAAAGCACCACCTTGCAACAGAGATATCAGACTAAACTCCAATTTATATCAGCAATTAAGGTCTCAATTATTATTACGACTACAAGCTTTGCAGCATTGAGATACTATGGATAACAATTTTATAAACAACAAGGTGCGTGGGTAATTATTGGTAGGTGAATAATTTCTCCAAGGCGTAATAATGAGTTTTCCTACACCCTCCTCTTCCACTTCCCAAAAATAATGCACTGTCACTGTCAACCAGTGATGTTCACCACACAAACTACACCTGTAAATAATTGTGTAAAGAAGAATAATTCGATGCACTTGTTTGAATTATTTCAGTTGTGAGATTTTGAGCTAAACCCAGAGATGCAATCAAGGATTGTCGTCCCTTTTCTATTCCCCACCACTCTATTCCCCACCACGGATTTATGTCATTCTTCGATCAAATTAATACTGGCTTCAAAATCTTCATTTGTTTCAACAATACAAAGCATAGGATTCCTATCACAGAAGGGTCCAACCACATCTGTTCTTTATATAATTGGAAGGTTTGCTCCAAAATCCCATGTCTTTACCACACATCTATATATCCTTAATGCCTTTGGTACTAATAGTTTTAACACAGTCAAGAAGAGAAGCCACAGTATAACTGCCGAGATACCCAAAAGCATGCTTAATCTTGGAATAAGTATGAACTCCAAATTCAACTGCTAATTATCCTTTGTATCTTACGACTGGTAACAAATGTTGTGCACAAGGAAATTCAAATGTTGTGCATAATGAAACCCTGTCATGTAACTACATACCACCAAGACCACCTTAACTAGAGAAGATTTAGAAGCTCTCTCTTCAAGGAGCCAAAGGCAACCTTAACAAAGCTTGCATCCCAAACAATTGGACTCAAAATTCTTGATCCATGCATTGAGGATGAGAGATGCATACTAGTATTAGGAAACTCTATCACAGAAAAGAAAAAATAACTCGAACTAAATTATTTATTTGTTTTTTAAGTTTTAAAATGATCTCCTTAGCGACAATGTAATCATTAGCTCTTGCTTTGATCTATTCCTCGAAAAATACGCCAAACAGAATGGAAAGTATTTTTTCAGGCTATCCTGCTTCCAAGTTAAAAAAAACCATCATCTGGTTCTCTTGCTGCACACCAACTCCAAGTTCAAGGTGATAAAACGCTTCAAAATTCAAATTCCATACTTTTCTTCCATCTTCAGTGTTTAATGAGCAATATTAGCAAGAACGCACAAACCAGGACAAAACCGAGAGACTCAACACTCAATTCAACTCGTAGTGTACTTGACCACAAAATTAACGCAGATACAACAATTATTGAGCGATTGTTAACAAATACATGAAAAATCTTTATTCAAGGCCTCTAGTTACAGATACGGAAAATAGAGTGTCATAAAGATTTTTGTCCTAAAGCCATAGGTTCCTGTTTTAAATTCTTCAAGACTCGTGCCTTGCTGAAGAGCGCCAAAGCTGTTATAATTGTCGAGCCCACTCATTATTCCTCCAATTTATCAAAAACCAAAACATTTAACCAGAAATTCGTGAGCATCGATGATGAATGTTTGAATCAAAGCAGTCTTTGTAGCTGTAAATTCAGCGGTTTTTTCCTACAAATATGCCCATAGCAACACTAATGGAATTTTAAACATATAACCTCAATTTCCAACAAGGTCTTCCTGGAAACTAACGGGAATCTTGCTCATCACTCCTGTGTACTGTCATTGCACAAATTTAGCCTTCTATGGCTAAATTACACCCAAAAACCGCCAAATTTTGGCCTGTCATTTCCTTTAAATTCTGCCAGGCACTCTTCTATGGCACCTGCTCTCAAATTTACGGGGAATTCCTGCTATTTCGACCATTGTGACTTTCGTTAAACAAATGGCGGGTAACCTGTAACCTGTAAAAAATTTCTTCATCGTGCTTCAAACCTGGCCCAATTAGGCCCAGTGTTGTAAACTGACTATGATATCACTTTGTAATGTCCTCGGCCTTCGGCCAAATGACACTATGTAATCCACAACACAAATTTCATCAATAACTTACTAGTCATTCCATCAACAGTTCTGTGGAAGTGCATCATTTATTATTACCTGCGGAAGCACATCTTGCCAGGTTGTATTTATTGAACCCTGTAATTCTGCACCTGCTGTAATTTTGGGTCTGAACCTTGGATCAGATTTACCAAGAACGTGTATAATTATCAAACAATTCATGCAGGGCTTCAACCATTATCTTTTACGTAATAATTATGGTTACCATACCAGACCATATAAAACAAATGACAACGAATTATATATTTAATATTTATACCATTACTACCAATAATTGCAGTACATTATCTAATTCACAAAGTGCGGAAGGTAAACCATATATCAACATATTAGAATTATGTACAATGTATCACATAATTATAATGCCAACCCTAACTAGGGAAAACACACAACGAAAATATAATTAATTATCCATACCGAGTACTTGACCCTGAAATCAGGGTTTATAGTAAACAGCCCATATTTATCAAATACAGCACATAAACATAAATTGGCACAACACAGATACAAGAGTACTTTTCTGAGTAAAATGTTCGACTGGCTGTGGGCTCTCCACGTTTTTCCCACTATAGACCATGTGGTTCTTCAATTTCAACCATGAGCCACCCCTCGAGCTGAGGCTACAACTCCACGGACAATATTAACTAAAAATAACCATACATCCATGGCCAAGGTGCCAACCCAACGATCATGTTGTCCAGGGCCCCAGGCACCTTCAGGGTAATTTCCAAGGTGCCAACCCATAAAGATGCCGCTTCAAGCTCCAAGCACCCTCTAGGGCATCAAACTAACACAAATCTACTTCCCCTAACTTGCGCCCCAAATGACCGCTTACGGCCAGCCAAGAACGTCTCAGCTGCTTCCCCAAACGTGTGCCCAAGTGGCGCCTTACAGCCAACCAGGAAGTCCAAAACCATAAGATCATAGTGATCCTCCATAATAATCCCATGGTAAGTACACACACATACATACATTTTCACTTTGCAGGGCTTCCTCTGCCATGTGGCACACACGGGAGCCACATGGGTCCCCAGGGGTCCTCAACACCAACCTCCATTGTCGACACCATTGCACATCACTGTGGAGTACCAGGCTCTTTTTATTATGATTAAACTAGCATTTGCACCTTATGTTGCAAAGGAAACGCCGTAAGGCATAGAGTGGTAAGGCATAGAGTGGGGAAGAATAGCAACATGTGAATGGGCATTGTTGAAAGCAAGGGTGGACGATAATGTGTATTCTAAAAATGGATATTTTGTTATGGTCAACCTAATGCATTCATTAATTAGATGACAACGAAAAAGTTTTGGGCCCAGGTTGAACCAACACAAATCTTTTCTACAAGAGTGAAATTGCCTAAATGATTCCTCAATCAATGGAAATAACTGTTTCCCTCCTCTGATACCTAAAATACATTGTAGGAGACCGATTTTTCAAGTAACTTAATATAACTAGCAATTGCCCCAAAAAGTGCAAAGAGAGGCCGATTACAGACAAGTTTTTTTATGTATAAAGTGTTGAGAATGGAGGATCTCGGATTAGACTTTAGTTGGACTCCGTTGGTTTGGGAGATGTATCATGTGTTACCATTTGTGCATATTATGGGCATAAAGTTTGTTATGATGATGGAGATTATTTTCAACCAGTTGTGGGTTGGCAACAACTTTTGTGAATGCCTTGGGTAAGATTCCATCTTCTGGATAATGGAAATTCCAGTGTCCATTTAGTCTATACTAGAGTACAATGATTGTTGGCAAAGCTAAAGAAATTGTCATCAATGTATAGAGCCAACGTAACTCGTAGTCATCAGTTTTTATCCATACAGGGCTATGATTATAGGTACCAGCCATTTGAGCGGGCAGCCGGTGTATTTGCTAAATAGGGATCATGTTATCCTCGTGGAGTTATTGGTTGTGCTTAGAAAATATAAAGTAGGATTGAGCATCGACTATCTGGCTGGATGGAATTTTTGATAAGTGTTGGCCAATTTTATCTATTGTGTAATCATCCAAAACATAGAGGCTAACCCAAGTGGATGCTTCAGTGGAAATTGTGTGGCCCTTGCATTATCTAGGTCCTATAGAAGCAAATAACAAAAATAGCATCAAGTACAATCCATCTCTAAACCGAAAAAACATCAACAAACAGGGTAGTACAATCCATCTCTAAACCAAAAAAACATCAACAAACAGGGTCCAGATGACCGTTAGCATCAAAAAAAAAAAAAATCATGTTACAACAAATACCTACATATAATCAAAATCATTGTCTATATTAGGATCTCCATCATCAATATCACCCTCTAAGCATTAAAATAAGATAGAAAAAAAAGTACCATCTCAAGTCAAGATTTTGTTTCAGTGATGGGTACATTTTTAGTAGGGTTCTGAGAGAAGAGTTCATCAACCAATGTCACTAACTTTAAGGTACGTAGAGAGCTTAGTGTTCTTGATTAATAACTAGTTCATACCCTCATACATAACAAAATCCAACGGAAATGTGGCAATCCCCACAATCTTGAAATCCTGAAAAAGGTTGTCAAGTCTACTAAATTTTGAGTGAGATCTAAAATTTTACTTTCTCCATATGAAATTCAATGAGGTCAGAACTACTCTCAAACATCCAAAGTCATTTCATGGTAATGTTATGAATTGCATAAGCAATACTAAAGCCATAGGCTTGAATATTAGGCTACCCCACTCAAAAATTCTTGTTTTTTTCTAAAAAATAATTACGTTTGGAACATCTTTAATCAAATTGTGCAGAATTGGCCAGTTTGGTACCTAACCAGCCAGTGCAATACCAAACTGGCCATTTCCGGTTCCAGACCTCGAACCAGACCCGTTTGGGTGTCAAAAAGATCGAACCGGCTGATTTCACCAGTTCCGGTCTGGTTCCAATAACACTGGTTCTATGTTATTCAATATTTTTGAGCAATACCCTGTAGTTATCATGCATGCATATTTATGATAACTACTATACTTTTTCTTACCTTTGTCATTTCCCTGATTTAAAGGCTGCTCTGAGTTACTAATAGAGACAGTTCTAAAAGATAAGGCTTCGAGAACCTTGCTTTAGTTGGTGGAGGCTTAGTACATTTTCTTCTGAAGCTTTGGCCTCAAACTCGAGAGCTACTTGTAAAGCATTCTCCAAAGCATTTATACTAAGCAGGTCCATTTTTCTTTGGATATTTTGGTTGAGAGTCCTCTGAGAAGTGAGTCGAGGAACTTCCAAGTTCATCACCATGGACTTGAAGCCATCAAAAATATTGTTTGATGCCTTTGACCAGGTACTTGCCTTACGTGAATCCATTGCTTCATGATTTCCTCTGCTTTCCCCTTCAGGTATAACCTATCTTGCATTTCTTTCTTGAAGCATATCAAAGTTTGTGTAGGAGGTGAATTTGAGTTGACTAAGTCTCGTACAAGAGCCCACTGCCATGTTAAGGGTTGGTCGCTCCATACTGACTTCTTTTAGCATCAACTTCTGTGCATCATTCAGTTGTTATATTTGAAAGAAGGCTTCTCGTACAAGAGCCCACCACCATGTTAAGGGTTGGTCGCTCCATACAGACTTCTATTAGCATCAACTTCTGTGCATCATCCAGTTGTTACATTTGAAAGAAGGCTTCTAGGCTTTGCAGTGAAGCATCCAACACTTATATTTTAGGATTGAAAGCTTGATATATAGTTCATATATCAGTGATGTTATTGTCCCATAATACCGTAGGACTGAAAGATTCATATTTGGTTTGAATTTCGATGATAGTGCTGGCCTCACATTCTGCTGGACTCCACATTTTCTGAAAGGCCGGGAACATATTTTGCATTTTAGATGCAATTGTTGGTTGTCAAATATGTCTTATACATTATTTTTATTGGACTTCATGCCTGCAGAGATATTTACTCTTGGCTACTTCCCCAGCCATGATAGAGAAAAGGAGCCCAAACACTTGTGAGGCTTCTTCCTCTGCATAGGTGGTGTGTCAGAATGGGTGCTCTTTTTGGCAGACATTTGAGTAACGGTCTTCTGCCAATATAAGATTCTGGTATGCAAGTATAATTTCAACATAGAATTGCCTACATGAACTTAGACCTGAACATTGCCGGAGAATAGAGACTTCAAAGCTAGTTCTTCAAGCGCATGTAATATAGATTCATTTAGAAAAAGGATGCGTGAAGACAATTGTAATGTTGATGACAGACTTTGATCACCGTATTGAGGAACTAACATTGTGCCTGAGCCCTACTGGCTTGAGAGTTTTGATAGGGTTTGTGTCTGACTAATATAGTCAATGAAGGTGAGTATTGAATAGGTTCTGATTGGACCACAAAACCATGATGAGTCTCAATGATTCCTCAACAAGGCATCAACCAAAACAATGCAGGAATTACACAAGCCTTTCGGGATGCTCTCTAAAGAAACATGAAACTTCTCATTGTGTTCAACAACGTTTCTATTGAAGGTCAAGTTGGCTCATGTAAAGCAAGGGAATTTTTGCATCTTCAACAACTTCACATTGTCAAAGACAGCGGTATTCTCTTGTCTAATGTAAGAAGAGAAAGAACACTTACAATGCAATATATTCATAAAAACATACTAAGAAATGATAGTTATCAAGATAGAATCTGAATTCAAATGTGGATACCATACAATACAGAAAACAATTGGCCCACAAAACTACAGTTCAGAAAATTCAGGAGTATACATATTATTAAAGCAAAAACATGCACTTCTTCAAATTTATTGAAAAAAAATAGGTATGTGGATAGTCCAGACTAATTTTATCAAAAATTTTAATGATTGGATAACATAAACCCCTACAAAAATGCTCAAAGGTCCGTTGAGCCTTGTGATGCAATCCCTTCAAGAAATGTATTTCCTTATCATACACTATAAACTGTACGAAACCCAGCAAAAACTAGAGTAGCAGGTCTTCTCTAAAGAACATTAGATTTATTATTGAGATTATTACAAGTTTGATTTTAAAAAGTTGATAGCCATCACACTATTTTCTTGTGCTTGGTGGGCGTATGTATTTGTTTGCGTGTGTTGTGATTCTACTTTTGATAATGCAGGTCATGTAACCTATTCTAGGTGTTCTGGAAGTAAGAAGGATATGCACAGATATTAGGTACACCCTTTCAAGTTGAAAAATAAAAATTAAATAAGCACATAGCAAACAGAGAATATATGACTAAATACCTAGTGGAAGCTACTTATTTAGTATGTTGGCTCGGTTGGCATGCTTCATTTGAGTGTAACTTTGTTTATGAAGGTCTAAGCAGGCCTTTAAGGTGCAACAGTGTCCCAACTACAAATGTAGTCTCCTCGAGACTTCACACATGAACAGAATAGACAAACCTCTCTAGGCATCAGCAGCAGCATAGTCTCCTGAAATCTTCCATGGCTAGCTCCTAAACGAGGGAGTAGTGACAGGCATTGGCGGACAGGGAGAAGAAATGGGCAAATAACATATTCATTGGTGGCTTGAAAGTTAAAATGCATTTTCTTAAGAATTCTTTAGGGTTTCTTGGGAAGATGATTTTTTTGGGTTAAAATTGGATTTGGTTTGGTTCAGTTTTGGACAAACAACAGATTGACTATACGAATCCCAACTGAACCGAATTATTTGGCTGTACCAAAGTTCTTCCAGATTTTCAAATGTTTTCCTCGATTCAGCCAAACTTTTTTACCATGTAAAAGATAGTTGCTTATTAGATAGAATTGCAATCAATCGAAAGCAAGAATAAACAACTAAGCACAACAAAACAACCACAACTCTAAAAGCATTTAAGCAAACTATACTACAACAACATAAATTAATAAAACATAGCATTTATTACATGAATCTGAAAAACACTACATATTTCAACAATAATTTAGAAAAAGGCATCACTCAACATCAATCTCAAACATAAAATGCCATGTTTCACCAACTGCATGATAACTTGCAGTGGAATAGTGTTACTTAGAGGAAAGGAATCCTTTTGGAACATTATATACCATTTTTTAGCAGAATGGTTGAGACAAAAAAACACCCTTGAACTTTAGATGTCAAGAAAATACAGCCTATATTTCTAACACATTGTTGATTTCATGCCTGCCAACAATCCATGATGTTGCTACTGTTAAAAGACAATCCTTGGTTGACTAGGTTATTGCAGTTGTGTTTTAAAGTGCCTATAATGGCACACTACATATAGAATTTGAAACAATTTATAAAAATGTTCACTTTAAGGATTTTCTGCATATGTTTCTGGCAATCCCAAAAGGAAATTTCCGAATCTTTCATATAAAAATTAAATGGGGAAACCAACAAGCAGAGAAAATATCATTATTTATTTTCACAGCAGGCCTCTTCTACGCTTGTAATCATTCACAGTTAATGTCAGACTATGCCTCCTTCCATCATTGCTAGGAACTTGCACTCCACAAGTTGACTCAATCTTCTGCTTTCTAGCCATAAAAGCTAAAGGGGCCCCTTGAGCACCCCCATACTTCTGCAGTCCAGCAAGTGAAATTGGAAGTTCAAAATCATGCAAAGAATACACCTTTGCATCTTCTGATACAGGAGCATCAGTGTCGACAAGCTTTCCATCATCCTCAGTAGTTTCTATTGCTATGGCTTCCTCTACTTTGGCTGCATCTGCCTCTTTGTTCGCATCAGTGTTGTCTTCAGCAACCTTCGCCTTTGTATCATAATAATTTTGAGATTGAGTCCAACGCCGAGTGAAAGGATCATACCCTGCTTCACCTGCTTTAAGATTAAGGTTTAGAGGCTTGATCTCAGAAGCGTTCTTGAAATTTTCAGCCTTGTTTTTCTTATTCATTTCTGCTAGCATCAAGGCTTTTGCATCCTTGCTTTTGCTCTGAAGAGAAAGGACTTCTAGTTCCTTCAATCTCACTTTAATTCTCTCAACTTCTGAATAATCATGCCTGCTCTCCGCCAGCTCCATCTCTCTTCTAACCCTGTCCTTTTCAGCAGCCACATTCGATGGCCTTTTGGAAGCCAACTTCTTTTCCTGCAACATTTGTTTTACAGTTTCTGCAGAATACACAAATTGATTTATCTTTTTTAGCGCATTTATTTTTTCCTCAACTTCTGCTTGACTAATCATCCGACCACCACTGCGTTCTACTTCCCGTTCCCAATCTGAAAACTCTTTCTCAAGTGGAGGTGAATCAGACACCCTGGCCATCTGCCATCTTGTTGCACTGCTCTCGCTACCCCAGAAACAATTCAAATACTTGTATGTGGTGCGGTTCTCAAACTTGTATTGTTTATCAGGGTCTGTCACATTAACATTTTTTACCATGCAAAGACGGTAAGTACTCTGTCCTGACCTGGACATTCCTATCCCAATTCTTACAAAGCAGCCCACAATGATATTCTCAAAGAATGGTTCCATAAACCACTTGGCAAGTTTTGATCTCCTTATTGTTATGCTTCTAATATCTTCAAAGCTGGGAGTGTCAGCAGAGTCGGGACCATCACCATCACTATCTGATTCTTCGCCACTGCTTCCACTTCCTTCTCCTTCACTAGAGGATGACAAACTAAGGCTCGGACTCGCATGAGATTTTCTTCTACTAGGTGATGAATCCCGCCCCTTAGATGAACCAGTATTATCTCTCCGCTTACGCTGAATGTCAGAATCCTGTGCTTTCTGCCGCCTTGCTACCAATTCACTCAAAGCATTTTCTTTTACAGACCTTGTCGATTTCACAGAAGAGCGCATCCGTGAAGATGGAGGCCCTGTTTCTTTCCGTTGTTGATTTCTAATCTCGTTTTGGCGAGCCCTTTTATGCATTAAATAATTATCCCTTGCTTCTGCTCGTTCTGCCAAAATCAACTCCCGGTCCAGTTCAGACATTTTCCCAAGCTGCTCCCTATCTTCATCATCTTTGTATAAATCACTTCCTATGGATAATTCGCTATCGGAATCATCACGGCGACCCCTGTCATCATCATCCTTGTCACCAGAATCAAATCTCTTTTTCAAGGGCATTCTTGACCCAGAAGCCTTCCTATTTGTTGTCCCAGCATCATCTGAATCATCGTCATCAATGTATTTCGAGTCACTGCCATCATCTGAATCAGAATCTTCCAGTCTCCCTTTCGCAGGATTTCGGTTTTGCTTTCCATCATTGGTAGATGTTCGACCAGCTGCTTCTAGCAGCAAATGCTCCAATTCAGCCATAACTTTTTTCCCCTCTAAACACCCATGCCGATTGAATAGTCCTTCGTTCCCTGGCTAGAGCAGAGACTGCAAATACCACTCCTCAATAGATCTTCAAAACCTAAAACCTACTGTCCATCAAACAGATTAAAATTGTGAGAGGCAAACCACACCATGGAGCTTAATAAATGTACATCACCGACATTACGTTTTGTAATACATGGTCCTTGATCAGCGCTAGAGTCATACAAAACAAAACCGCTGCAAATAGCTTAAGCCCCAATCCCACGTTTTTCATAGGAAGAGAGACAGGATGAAAAAGAAGGGTTTCCTTAATAAAAACTGGATATTGTGGGCCAAACAAATGTAAGAAAAACAACAGCTACCATAAAACGACATGAATCTGAAAGAGCTCAATAAACCAAAATCTTCTCCACTCCAGAAACTCGCTTGTTCTTCCGCGGAAACCATAAAAAATCCAAAATACATAAAACAAACCATAAAAAGCCTTGAAGGAATAGAGCTGGAATACCTGTTCTGCCATGGCTACAGGAATTCAAGACTTCTAACTTCGCATTTCAAGGCCTCGGCCGCTCCCGCTCCTACCTGAGAAGTTACAACATTTTCGATGGAAAGATGCCGATATCATTTTTCTCGCCAGCGTTATGAGGGAGGATTTCTTCTGCTTCATCATCGTGATGGTCTTTTTTTTGCGCATGAGGCGGAGGTTCAGAGCTCGAGTCTCCTCGACAATGGGGCCAAAATGTTGGCGTTCACATATGAATCATACAATTCACCCAATTCCACATTAATTGTCAACCTGGGGCTTGACTGGTTATTTCAAGACTATCATGCAAGTTATATGCAGGCCACAGTTTCCCTACCCAATATTGAACATTCAATCATAACATAACAATGTGTAACAACAAGTAATAACTATAACAACAATCATATTAACAACAAGTTAAGACTCACAACAACACACTAAAATCATTGCACAACAAGGAAATAACACAACATAAATAAACCTACGCACACAACTAATCCAACAATGCTTGGTCAGGAGGGTGGGCCCAACTCCCTGATCAGGGTTGCGGCAAGATCAAGAACTATAAAATGCCTAGAAGATCAGAAATTGTATTAATCAAAATAACATCATAGAGGTCTGTCATTACAACTCAAACCATGGTTGCATAATATTGCAAGGGTCAAGCAATGATCACTGAAATACTATCACATTTTCATAATTCTCTACCATCTTACTAAATCTGAAGTTCGTCAGTAGATTACTACCATATCGTTTAATTTTCAAGGTCACATTTGTTACAATAAATGCTCTAGGTTCACAATATCAACCTAGACATGTTCATTCCACTTTTTTTATGCACTTGCATACTACAATTATTCATCCACAATGGATAACTATGCACATAAGTAATGAAGAATCCGACATAACCATGAGTGTGCTAATGTATTACTCTAACTGGGCGCTAGGCATAATTCATTATTTGAATATATTGTATAGTGGGCATATTACCAAACAAATCGGTCCACCAATTTAATACCCTACACTTAAACATTAGTGCAATTCATGATTGACTTCGGTTTGGGCATAATTATTATGCTTAATTTAGAGAATCTCCATTAAGTTTCTCTCAACATAACATTTCCATTCCACAACGCTTTTCCACTAGAATGTCAACCATGGTTTTGGAGTTGTAATTCCAATTTCTGTTGGAATTACCACAATCTAAACGTTGGAGTTATAACATGACTTGTTACCAATGTTAAACATAATAATATTGCCCATGGTTCAACAAAATTTCCAATATCGATTTTATCCATTCATTTTAAATTTTTAACGAAAGACAAAAAAAATTGCCCACACTTTCTGGAAATCAATTCAATATTAAAATTGCAAGGTTACCGAAGTCATCTAGATTCTCTAAAAAATCAAGTCCCCAGTGCATTCACAAATTTTACCTCTCAACACTTCTCTAGATTTCTCACAAAGTTTTGGATAGTGATTTCCCATCATCATTGTTTTATCGCACTTGGATCAATTATTTACTTGGTAGCTACAAACATTCTATAACACAATACTTCATTTACCTTTCTCAATCCCAAAGAGCGTTGCTGCAGTCGGATAACATTTCACGCAATGCAGATGGTAGGATCCTACAACCATGAGCTCGAAACTATGAGCTCTAATGCCACTTGATGCAGCCAGCCCAAGGTTTCTATTTTCCCAGCCTCCACACCCTACTAGGAATTCCATCATGCTTATCGGCTGAACAACCCCACCAAGATCCAACCCTCCCTGGTGCAGGGGTCTCGCAGACTGCAGAGGCTAATTTACAATCTTGGCCCAAATCGTAATTTTTTTGGGAGTCCTTCCTTGTTACGCTGACTTCAAACCTTCAGTTGACATCTTGGGAGCAAAAAACAATCTTATATAACCTGTAAAAAGGCCTTGAAAGAATTATGGAGATTGATTGTTACAAGGGATTCAACTATGCCTCCGTGATAGGAAATAAGTTGCATTAAAGCAGTAAGCTCCGTAGCTGACCAACTCGATCTTTCTCTTCTTTTTCTCATGATACTTGATCAAATATTTGAATCAACGACTAATTTCCTTCCAGCATAAAATGGGTAAACTGTTATTCATGCCCCCACTTTGTTCATGGTCTAGGGAACACAATTGCATGGCTTCGACGCCAGGCTCTAAACACAAATCGAATCGGTGTCACACACACTCTTGATTTCAATCAACTTCGCTCCATCTAAGCCAACCCCGAACTCGGGGGTCCCTACTCTGGTTCTCTCCTCAAGAACTCAAACTCGCCCTATAACTTGATATGGTGCAAATTGACAGGTCTGTGCTACATCAACAATTGACTATTACTGTCGTATACTCACTGTACAAGTATGCTAAGGAAATTCAAGCTTCTCCAGACCGAGCATTAATATGTGCTCCATCAGGAATCATGGTATACACCACACATGTACAAACACATATTCACAAAAACACATTGTATTTCTCTAAACATAGTGTATGTACAGAGAACATAGGAAACCTCTCTTCTCAAGCTGTCTCTCCCGAGCTTTTCTCTCCAAAACCTTTTTTGCTACTACACATGTAAACTTTAAACAGGTCATAAAATATCCTAACATGTAAACTTCATACATGCCATAAAATATCTTAACAGAGCCAAATTGTTCGAACATTTATCCTAAAACTACTAACACCTGAACTCAGACACTTGCCATTTTTACAAAGGCCCGCTTGGCCATAATGCAAGCTCACCGAAACAACCTAACAACCTAGATTCTTTGTAGAATCAAGATACATGCAATCACACTAAAACCCTAATCTATACAAATTATAACTGAGGGAGATTTCTCTCTTTGGAAATCTCATGACCTCCTTGGGTCAAATCAATAATGGATTGCCTAGGGTTGATGACCGTGCATCAGTTTCCAATGTCTATCGAAACTCTATTGTTACCCATGAAAATTTTATGATACATAGGGGCAACTCTCTCTATCCTCGAAATCAAATAAACTTTGGAAAATTCTCTTTTTATATTACTTATGCACAACTATTGAAACCATTCTAAACAACATTTGCGGTTGATAAGTTTTACCATCACTCTATAACCTCTCAAATGTGTCAAGACATGACATTTGATGTTTGATTTATGTTCTATCATACAAACTACCATGTATGATTTTCTTATTGGCCCATGTTCCATTCTACAAATTACTCCACCTATCCATCGTGCCCGACACCCCCTTGCATGCCCTCTTCATCTTCGTTTGTTCATTAAACAATGTCTATTTTTTTTCTCTATCATCTTCTCTTCACCCTCGTAATTTTTGTATCTTCTTCCTTATTTATTTGTCTTTAGAGAATTATTGCAAGCATAGCATTTTAAGATTCTAATTAGAAGTTATAGAATTGCTAAAATATTTCACAAGATATGGCATGAAAATTAACGCACCCATTTTCCATTAAAAAAAAATATCCAAACAACATAATCAATCCATTTCACTTCGAACCTTCTCTTTCCTCTACTTCAAAAATATACTAACAATATATTTAACCATAATTAATCAAAAACATTTTACAAATTTCTCATATTATATTAGTCATATGGATAACAATATTAGGAACCCTCATTTTTCTTCACAAAAGTGATTACCATTTCCCTGCATCCAAGATGGATGGACTCTGACAGGGATTTAGAAACCGCATAAGCTGATGGAAGTAGCAGGGTGCAACGAGAAATTGTAGTCAATGAAACGCGACAAATAATCAATGACAATGAAGTGACACCTAATGCCAATCCAATGGTACAATAAAGTCTCCACATTTTTTTCATCTTTTCCAATATGGCACTGCGGTACAATAAAGTCTCGCACTTGTATATCACCACCTCTAAACATCCACATTTTGTATGGCACAGTAACTACCCAGAGCTCAGGAGCTAGGAAATTTCTGTGGATAACTAGAGGGTGTACTTGTGAATGCAACTGCAGAATTTTGTGAAAGGTTCACTTGTCTGTAGATTGTAGAAATTTGATGGACAGCACATCAATTTTAGTTGAAGAGAGTTTCATTGTATGGGGCAGGTTGTACTGGATTTAATTGTATTGTATATGTTTAATAATGAAAAATTAAAAATCATGAGGGGTATCGTTTTTACCACATACCTCTCAATTTATTATTGCAGGGGAGTGCCATTAAATTTCTGTTATGAACTCGTTGCAGTGGGAGATATTTTTATAAGAAAAATTGCAGCCTTGTCTGACAGTTCTTGCTTTATTATTTCATTGCTTATACATGGATATTCAGCTCATACAAAAGGTTGTATCGATCTGGTTGGTATTCAGAGTACTTGGTCTCAGGTTGTATCGATCTGGTTGGTTTTCAGAGTACTGGGTCTCAGGTCTTTTGCAGTTTGGTTTGCCTTTCATAATTTTTATGATGTAGAACTTTGATTCTGTATCACGTAGAACTATCACTCTGCAAGTACAGTTTCACTATTAGCTTTGTAAATATTTTTCCTTAGCAATAGCTTATGGCTTGGACAAGAAGGGTGGAGAGAAAAATATTGTTGTTTTTGATCTTGGCGGTGGCACGTTTGATGTCAGCGTTCTGACTATTGACAACGGAGTTTTTGAGATTTTGGCTACAAACGGTGATACCCATCTTGGAGGTAATTTGTCTGAACTCTGTCTGGCAGTTTTACATTACGAATTTGAATACGTGCACGGTGGTTATCATTGACCTTTTTGGTTGGCTTTCGAGCTTTGAACTTACCGGGATGTACACTAATATGCAGGTGAGGACTTTGACCAAAGGATAATGGAATATTTCATCAAATTGATCAAGAAAAAGCACGGAAAGGATATTAGTAAGGATAGCAGAAATGAAATAAGACATTCAATGTGTTCCTTGTAATATAGATATAAACAAAACATCTAAAGAAAAGTAATTGCACAATGATCCAGTCCAAGAAAACAAGGTTTTCCACAAACCAATTAACTCTTCTATGGTTCAGTGTTGTTACTTTATTAGATTCCAATTTTCTGGAATCCTGTTGAATAATTTTTTTTGCAAGTATTAACAATTTAAATGTTTCTACTTGAAGTACTACCCAGCTGTATGAACCATACAGCTTGTCAGAGCTTCATAGTGACAATGGTCTGCACTGTCCATTGTGAATAGCTATAGGGATTTACGATTCCAATTGTGAAGGAGAAACTATTTCTGAAGAAAAAGGTGACCCACTTAAGAGGCCAGCCTCATGAATAGGTCCGTCAACAGTTCTGTAAGTTCAATGGAAGAAGAGAGAACTCAGGCATTTGAGGAGGTCAAGGAACCATACATAGAATCAGTTCACACGCAGAATTTGGCAATACTTGACAAGCTGAAAGATGGGATCCCACATAACATGTTGCATAGGGATCTGTGCAATGAACAAGAAATCAGCAATATCAGTTAAGGAGGATCGTTGGAAGATTAAAGATCTTAATGATAGGACTGGGCATGAACATCCTACTAGTCACATATATTTTCAAGTGCATTCTCTAGAAGAGAACATGGGAACAGTAAGCACATCTGAATGTTCAAATGAAAACAAACGGGTTGAAGAAGCTATACAAGAGGATAATTCAATCCCTCCTTTTTTCGCAAACAATTTAAGGCCAGAAAAGACATTCTACAAGGCAAAAATTGAGATAGTAAATGCTAAGCCGTGAATGTCTCTGATTATTCGGCTGCCATCTGCTCAAGACGAACATTTTGTTGAAGTTGAAGAAATCTGTATCCACTCGGATAATCTGTAACCACTCTGATAATGAGCTATGCTTTGTGCATGTGCCCAGCATGGGTTAAACCGAATACTGATCACTCTCAACTTTAAAGTACTTCATATCATACTTTCAAGTATAGGAATATTTCACTTACTTGTGTGATACTATCAGGTAGCTACAATGTGTCCAAAATTGTCTGATTAAACTTGTCCAAATTTTCTCCCTGATCCCAATCAAGGTCATGAAGCTTAAAACCTGTTATAGATATTTTCTTGCGTAGAGGAAAAAATGCACTTTTTCTGGACACAACCAAGACCTCGTGATCACTCCGAGGCAAGAAATATGCTTTAAGTATTCTTTCAAGCGATGATAACATAGGATGCCCTTCAGCGAACCCATTTTCAGATTTATGGTAGGTATATTTAAGCAAAGAATATGGCAGTTTTATAGAACCTTCCAAAAACTCTATGCTTTGAACCAACTCTATCAAATACAGATATGCTATCTGAACACCATAGAAACAAACATCAAAAGTTGTCTTCTATAATATATGCATAGTGCCTAGTCCTCTCAAAGTTGTATCATATTTCAAGGAACTATTTGGGAAACCCTGTCCTTGATCAAACTCATTAGATCTACCTGATTAACATGTAGAATACAAAACTTTTTGAGGTTTGGAAATGTATCTACTATTCTTTTTAGCTCATTATCTAACTCATAAACCATTTCATAATCCGTTCGAATGCAATCAATAATGTCTATGACAGATTTGGACATCTCAATATGATGAAGTTGTATCATGTTCTTTTGACAATAAAAATTGGATGAAATAGTATTTGAGAATTCATTGAGATCGGTATGCAAAGAATTTAGCATGCTACTTGTTTCTTTTGCTGAAGGATCTCCACATCTTACAGAACTTCTTTTCACATTCAAGTAAAATAACAGTCAAAAGTACAAATTAAACTTTTGGACGCCAACTTCTTAAACGGGACAGTTTTGAGTTCAGGTCAACCCTGTGTGATATATCACTAAGGTCAACAATAGCCCTGGAAGTTGAAATGCATACACAAATGTTGGTGCAAAAGTCCAACTTTGGGAAGCATCAGATGGTTTCCTTGCACACTGCCATCTGTTCACAATAGTGCTAAAGCAGGACTTGATATCCCAAAGAAAGGTAATATATATTTGCATTGGCAATCAATCATCCTTCTCAATGTAGAGACGTTTCATTCATTCATAATTAATTCTCAGGTTCAAAATATGTGCTCTTGAATCAGCCCTCATTTCATAGACTTCATTATTTATGCTCGTCTTTTCCAATTTATATCCTAAAGTTTAGAAGCGGCCGCTTATAAAGAGAGAAGATATGCTAAAGGAAGATAATGATGTATGAATGAATTGAACTATTATTATTGCCTTTGGAAGACCTTTACAGGATCCAAAAGCAGAGTGCGGAAGATTTACATAGCTCTATATAACTGTATAAGATATGTGATGCGCAAATATGAAATATAAATCTCAAATTAAATTGTCAATTAATAAATTTCGTAAACTATTTCCTCCCTGCCAGTGATAGAAAAAAGATTTTTTTTCCTGCATTCGAATAGCTCCATGAGAAGCTTTCTACATGCTTGGCTGGAAAATTTAGTAATTATACAGTTCCCTAAGATGAAATTGAAGTTGATGTGAAAATCATAAAGTTTTTTGTGATGGTATTTCTCATGCTAAGGAAATATATTATCGGGGAAATCTGTGCAAGTGCAAATGCCTAAACTATTCGGCAAAGCTGCATGTGTGGGAAATTAGTTTTCTCTGATTTATGAACAAAAATGAGTTTGTTTTTGCAACTTCAATCCATACGAAGATGATTTAGTTCTTGAAATTCTATTCTATCATCCTGTTCGATATATCTCTTTTTCAACATCTTTCAATCCATTTGTTGAAATCTCACACTGCAACACTCAAAGCCTTTGTATACTTTCAAACACTCACTTCATAATAAGGCAATGACATTGTTTCATGATCAGGTTTAAAGGTACAGGGTGACAATAGTACTTTATCGAAGGAAACAATTAAACGTGATCTTCTGTCGATAACACTGCAAGTTAGCAATATCAGTCCGTTGCTTACATTGGAGCAATTGCGTCAGCTTTTTAGTTACTATGGAACTCTCATTGACTTCATGCTAACAGATTCAAAAGAATTGTTTGTTTCTTTTGCTGAAGGATCTCCACATCTTACAGAACTTCTTTTCACATTCAAGTAAAATGACAGTCAAAAGTACAAATTAAACTTTTGGATGCCAGCTTCTTAAACGGGACAATTTTGAGTTCAGGTCAACCCTGTGTGATATATCACTAAGGTCAACAATAGCCCTAGAAGTTGAAATGCATACACAAATGTTGGTGCAAAAGTCCAACTTGGGGAAGCATCAGATGGTTTCCTTGCACTCTGCCATCTGTTCAAAATAGTGCTAAAGCAGGACTTGATATCCCAAAGAAAGGTAATATATATTTGCATTGGCAATCAATCATCCTTATCAATGTAGAGACGTTTCATTTATTCATAATTAATTCTCAGGTTCAAAATATGTGCTCTTGAATCAGCGCTCATTTCATAGACTTCATTATTTATGCTCTTCTTTTCCAATTTATATACTAAAGTTTGGGAGCGGCTACTTATAAAGAGAGAAGATATGCTAAAGGAAGATAATGATGTATGAATGAATTGAACTATTATTATTGCCTTTGGAAGACCTTTACAGGATCCAAAAGCAGAGTGCGGAAGATTTATATAGCTCTATATAACTGTATAAGATATGTGATGTGCAAATATGAAATATAAATCTCAAATTAAATTGTCAATTAATAAATTTAGTAAACTATTTCTTCTCTGCCAGTGATACAAAAAAAGATTTTTTCTCCTGCATTCAAATAGCTCCATGAGAAGCTTTCTACATGCTTGGCTGGAAAATTTAGTAATTATACAGTTCCCTAAGATGAAATTGAAGTTGATGTGAAAATCATAAAGTTTCTTGTGATGGTATTTCTCATGCTAAGAAAATATATATTCAGGGAAATCTGTGCAAATGCCTAAACTATTCGGCAAAGCTGCATGTGTGGGAAATTAGTTTTCTCTGCCCACACACGCCTCCAACAAACTCTTCCAGATATTAAATTTCTGTGTGACTCGCGCCAAGTTTGGGCGGTTGGGTTTTGTTTTCCCACAAATTTGGGATTGTAAGAAGAGATTCCAACGACAAATCGGCCACCTGCTACACCCAATTCAAATGGTACTCTCCTTTGCCAAATGAAAATCGCGGTGTCATCTGGCACTGTAACCGCTTTTGTTGCTTCACCGTGGGGTTTGATGAAAAAGAATTGAGCCCAGTTGCTGAAACTGGGGGGCAAACACAGAAAGAATGAACTTCGTTTAGTTTCGAAATTCGTTTTGCAGCACCAGACGTAACGTATTTTTCAATTTCTTCCAACTGAGGGCATACTTTGGCTTGGACTTGCACTGCCCAAAAAAGAGATAAAGAGTGTGCCTGAGACAATTGAATTAGCTTAAAGGAGAAACATGCTAAGTTAGAAATATTGAGAAAATTAATTGACAGAGCGGTGCAGTGGGAACATAGAGAATTAACTGGGTGAAATGTATATGGAGTAGTTCGTTTTGTTACAAATCACATCCATGGAGGCTCTGTCCTGGGAAACTGCGATCAGCGGGAGAGCTGCTATGGGAAAAACAAACTTGAAAGAACTTTGTAATTGTAATGACCGGAACTTGCCTTCCCAATTGGATATTCGATGCCTCCAAGACTCTTCTCAGCATCCCTCTCAACCTCACCCCAAATTTTCTTCCACAATAAAGCCCTTTCTGAGAAATTTTCCGCTCAATAGAGGCACTGAGGAGAAATATGGGGCAGGCACTAAACTGCATTCAAAGGCTTTTAAGCATGAATTATCCCAAAGCAGCGCGAATGGATCTGATGACAGTTATCGGATTTTGTCGAGTCTACATGGGATTGCAGAAGCCCAACAGAGCAATGGAAAATCTGATGCAGAGCAAAAAACTGGAGACCTTGGTCGTTGCCTTTTGTTGTCCTCATCCTGCAACATAATAACCCAAATAAGGTAAGTATCCAAAAAAGCAAAACAAACAGAGAAAGACGCTCAAAATCCCATCTAGAATGGGTTACTTTACCTGCATACCCGAATGAGAACTTAAAAGAGTTCCTATAGTAGATGTCCAAACCTTGGAGAGATGGAAGAGGTCCTCCTCGCACATGGAAGCCCCGGAAGTAATAAACACAACGAAACCCTAGCTTAATGAAAAATTGCAGACACCGTAAAGAACTGTAATAAACCCCAGTTCTTCATGAAATATAAATGCCAAAACTTAAAGTGTTGGTTATTGACTTACTCATCGACGCCATAACTTCATAATGGAATGATTAGACGACACCAGCGACCAGGGTTCAAGTCACGAGAAAGCCAAGCTCCACCGGAGGTACGAAGGGTGCGAATGGCATGCGAATGCGTCGCGGGTGGGAGTACTTTGGCTTGGACTTGCAATGCCCCAAAAAAGAGATAAAGAGTGTGCCTGAGACAATTGAATTAGCTTAAAGGAGAAACATGCTAAGTTAGAAATATTGAGAAAATTAATTGACAGAGCGGTGCAGTGGGAACATAGGGAATTAACTGGGCGAAATGTATATGGAGTAGTTCATTTTGTTACAAATCACATCCATGGAGGCTCTGTCCTGGGAAACTGCGATCAGCGGGAGAGCTGCTATGGGAAAAACAAACTTGAAAGAACTTTGTAATTGTAATGCCCGGAACTTGCCTTCCCAATTGGATATTCGATGCCTCCAAGACTCTTCTCAGCATCCCTCTCAACCTCACCCCAAATTTTCTTCCACAATAAAGCCCTTTCTGAGAAATTTTCCGCTCAATAGAGGCACTGAGGAGAAATTTGGGGCAGGCACTAAACTGCATTCAAGGGCTTTTAAGCATGAATTATCCCAAAGCAGCGCGAATGGATCTGATGACAGTTATCGGATTTTGTCGAGTCTACATGGGATTGCAGAAGCCCAACAGAGCAATGGAAAATCTGATGCAGTGCAAAAAACTGGAGACCTTGGTCGTTGCCAAGCACATGTCAGCTGCGAAACGAATGGCTCGCTGGCGGTACGTCCGTCCCGCTTCCTCATTAACCGTTCAGTGTTGGATCAACGATCATAATTCATTCAATCGTCTAACACCACAAATCCACGGTCAACAATAGGACACGGCAACGGCTGGGGCAATTCATTTCAAAGGGAAACGCCTTACGGCGTAAATATTTACAAATACATTGTTTTACAATCCAAGCCCTCCGACCACTTAACCAATACCGACACATATGCCCAAGCACATTGGCCCCACAATATATAACATATCCATATGGGCACCCAGGCCACATATCATAAACAAATAGGCACACAAGCCCGCAATATACCTCGGGTTCACAAGCCTAATAACAAGTACATATATTTACATCATGCACGGGTGGGGGTATCACAAAAAAATGTGGAAATTTGGCAAGATCGATGGGTTATATAGGACAGATGATGGTTTTAAAATGGTTTCCTTGGGTCATTGTGATGAATGCAATCATATGTACAAGCTTGGGAAGTCGCCTCCTTCCTTGGTATGAAAAGGATTTGTTGCTATGGTGGCTATTTCCCACAACATGAGCATTTTTATGGCATCAATGTTTGGCAACTGCAAACTTTGGGTCTTTGCCACATGAGTCATTTGTAGGTTGTGAAATATCCATATCCAAGCAGTCATATTTTCCTATTTTATAACCTGGAGAACTTCTCCAGAATGCTTTTCTTCTGATACTAGAATAGATCACAATTGACCAGCTATGATGATTAGTTTGCTCCAACTTACCATGTCTATTAGGTGCAGGCAAAGGTAAAGTAATAAGTGCATTTGAATGGAATATCTCTTTAGCACTGCTTTTCAGATGAACAATCTAAAATTCGATTGTTTACATGTTTGGCAGATGGACTAGGGATGTAAGCACTCGTTGCACCGTCTTTCATTTGTCGAAATGTCTTTCTGTCTACTTCTATTCTCTCGTGACTTATACCCCAATCAAGGAAACCTGTCAAATGCAGTTTTCTGAATGGAATTATCTGCAATATGCCTAGGCTAATGTGCAATTCAGAACGCTGCAATCTCTGCCTTTCTGGATCAAACCCATTGCTTAGCATGTTGACAGGGAACGTAGTCTATTTTGTTAACAGTCGCAACCTGTACCCCTGCCAATCTGTTATTTTCATCGATCATTGAACCTTTGTCAGTATGAACAGACACCTTCACTGCCTGATGATTTTGTAGCCTAAATGAACCACCATAATATCTGTCTTTTCTAGCATCTGCATACTTATCTTGACCTCTGGAGTATCTTTTAGCATCCTCTACTGAAAAAGTTCTTTTCAAGAGGCATTGATATTTCTTTGGGGTAACTGCCAAAATAAGTCTTTTTTTTTATATATTTAATTTTTATAGAATGTCTTGGTGTTAACAAAGCCTGCCTGGTGGAAATTGCCTGTCCACTCGTTCAGAGGATTTCTTGCCTCAATTACATCAAGATGGGATTCATTGTTATTTTTTGATTTAGACTCTTTCACTTTAAAGTTAGACCACTGGCTTTCTTCCTCCATATGTTTTTTTTTTTCTCTTTAATTAATTTTTCTTTCATAAATAAGTTCAGCAAGGTGTTTTTGTTTGGACATGTGAGAATAATAATTTTAAAACTGATATAACACGTTAGACTATCATATCCACTATTTGAAATGAAGAAGCCCAAAATCAGCGCTGATAGCATTTCCTCTGCCATTATAGGAATATCCTGCAGTAGAATCTTTCACCTCTCACTCAAATCCTGGAGCTTTGATTGCAACAACTTCGACTATTCTACACAAGTTATTAACAACCAATATAGCCAATGTTTTACCTGAACTATCTTCAGCGATAATAAGCAGTGCAACATTCAACTATGTGGTCTTTTCAAGCATAGGAATACTTTCTTTGATTGTTAAAAGTGAGATTTAGGATGGTACAACCCAAGAACCAAAATACAACAACTTCAGAAGTGAATTGGCCCAAGCTACGTGGCGTAGAAACATCTTCTCTTGGCAAAGAAGCCTACATGATGCTATGCACATCAATCCAACTGCAAACAAACAGTTGCAAGTCGGTATGTCTTCATCATGGGTGCCCACAACCCTGAAATAGGCACATGTCCATGTCTAATAAGACATACGTTGTGTTGAATTTATGCAGGGCACCCAGTTTGAGGAAACTTTGCAGAACTAATATGTTTTGATTTAACAAAGAATATCATACCATTGGGACTAAAGGCATAAGAATATAGCTCATTTTAAGTTTGCACTTCAGAATTTTTTGAATTGATATGCTGCTCCCAAAGAACCTACAAGGTCTCCAGGTCACTAACAAAATTTCAATTGTTCTATAAATTTATGACTGTGAAAGACGAATATCTGCTACTCACATGTACTCCAGGTTCAGACTTAAACTGGAGTTCAAACTTTGATCAAAATGATTGCAGATATGCGCAGAAGATAGATTCAAATCAATGTTGCAAACAATGGCTTCGGGATAAAATCGGCAAGGGTTCGGAAAACCAAAATATTGTAAAATTGGGAAAAAATTGGTAAAAATCAGCAAAATTAAGATACCACCAAAATATTGGTAAAAATTGGCGAACATCGGCTAGGCCAAAAAATAACGATTTTGCAATTTTATCATGATGAAATCAGGATGTTTGCAACACTGATTCAATCTTCACTTGCAGTATTGCATTAGATCAGGCAATTAAAGGAAACTGTAATAAGCTGAAGCTCCCGAAGTTATAGACCCAAATTACCTGTTTGTTTGTTGGGTTCACCAGGGTAATAGAGTCTATACCGCTTGCACGAATATTCAAATGCATGGTAGATAGTAAGAAGCCCAAATGTTTACCCTTCATATGCCAAGGTATTCAATTTTGACTTCTAGAGATTGTAAGGTCATGGGGAAATCTCAGATTAACAAACCTCATAATCTTTTTGCAAGCCCAGTAAGCATCAAAGTATTCTTGCAGGTATGACAGGGTAGTGAAAAGAACAAAGAAAAGGATCAGGCTTGTTAGCCTAAATCTACATAATTTCATGTGTAACTTCATGAAATTCAACAGGCCACGGTTTTTCCCTGCAAAGGTTAACTCAGCGAATAAGTGCTGAGCAACAGATTACAAACAACCTCTGAGTTTAACCAGTAGATTTGAGACTGGTATGATATTTGGCTGTGGCAGTAAGACTTTTATCCAGCTAACCAACTCATCTATGCAAGCAATTGATACACACAATCTTCGCTACAGACTGTAAACTATTTTGCTTAAACTCATCCTGTTGGCAGTCAAACTGTGTTAGCAAACAAATAGAGCAAGGACCCCACAAAATTTGATTGCAAATATTCGTAAGTAAAATATTTCACATAAAAATAATAATGAGAACCTTCTAGAGAAAGATGAAGAATTTAGCTGTGTGGAAGTCTGTAAACCAGGCACCCAGCTGAGACTGAGTGATTTCCACCCAATTGTAGGTAGTCAGCTGTGGACTTTAGCCCCTAGCCAGTAGATGATATTCATGTTAAAACAGGTCCAATCCCAATAATTTTTTACGGCTAAGTGTTTTGAAGATAGAGCAGCTCTTAGGTATCCACATTACTTGCCTCACTCAACACAAGGAGTACTTCTTTCTCTGCTACACAATGCCTCTGAAATTCCTTCCTCCAGTGCTCTTCAGTGTGGGCATAGAAGGGTCCAGGTTGATATCTCAAAACCTTTTCAGATTTCCTTTGGTTTCTTGGCTCTTTATTAGGTCTTATGGCTCATTTTCATGGTTGGTCTGATCTAGGGTGTTGTAAATCTACTTTTGCTGATGTCCATGTCTCTAAAACTTCCTCCTATTTTTCTCACAGCCTTCTCTCTTCCATTCAAATTTTTGTTTTTTGTTTTTTTACGTGTGAATGCAAACAACAAAGTTCTTCCCACTACGTCTTTCTTGTTCCATTAATGTAGGGAAGACAACTCGCCCATTTTTAGGAAGTGACGATTTAGATTGAGGGATTTGTTTCCTCCACTCTTCATAATCTCTTTCAAATTGGCAAACTGTAGGATTTTAAACACAAGTTTAAGATATATGTGTGAAGAAATACTAGACTAACTACTACAAAACAAGAGAGAAGAGAGAGAAAAATTGCTTAGAAAATTGACTAAATAACCAAAGAGGCAATTCGAATTAAACAAGAGAGATGATATGAAAATATGATATATTATTATTGCTGAACACGAATACAATATATAGACTCTCCATGAGAAAGAACCAATTCGAATTAAAGAAGAGAGATGATATGAAAATCTGATATATTATTATTGCTGAACACGAATATAATATATGGACTCTCCATGAGAAAGAACCAATTCGAATTACGTTGGGATTCCATTGTGCATGCACTCAGATAACTAGAGTAGTGAAAGAAAAGTGGCCATGTGTGCCCCTAATAATGCATGGAAGAAGGTCAAATGATGGCCTGAGTGTAGGTCTTGGTGATTTTTTGAGTGCAATGTACCCCAACACCCCCTTGGGGAGTATCCTCTCTGATGTAGTGCATATGAACCTCAATATGCTTGGTTCGTTATGTCTTGTGTATTTTGGTTATCACACCATATGACTATAGGAAGCTGAATTTGTACACCAAGTTCTACTAGAAAGTGTTGCAACCAAATGGCCTGAGTAACAATGTTCATTGCACTCATGTTCTCTGCCTTTGTGGATGAAAGAGCAAAGTTGCCTGCTTCTTGCTTGACCAACATATGGGATCATAATGAAGGTAGAGAACATATCTTGATGTGGACTTGCGATATGTGCTACCACTAGCCCAATTTGAGTTTGTACAACCAACAAGGTCCAAGGAAGATCCTACTACATAGTCTAAGCCATAGCTAGCAATACCATTGATATATCTAAGAATCCTTTTAACTGCTTTCTAGTGTAGCTTATGTGGCTCTTGCATGTACCTAGAAACTACTCCAACTGCATAGGAGATATCTAGTATGGAATATTTAAGGTATAAAAGAGTCCCAATCGGCTGTGAATATCTAGTAGAGTCCACCAATGTTGTAGCACTGACATCCTCTAGCTTAACTCCTAAAAGGAAAGTAGGAGGTACCATGCAACTAGGCATCTGAAATCTGTCAAGAATGTTTTTGGCATATTTGGATTGAGTCAACTTGATCCCATTATCATCTTGGTTGATCTCAAGACCAAGAAAGTACGACAACAATCCCATATTAATCATGGAGAACCTCTCATGTATAGTGGATTTCATTGCTGAAATAGAAGCCACTAAACTCATTGTGATAAGCAAATCATCTACATAGAGTACTATAAGCAAAATAGAGTCAATTTATTTCAACATGTACATATTGGGTCATATTTTCAACTTTGGAAACCTTTGGAGAGAAATATGAATCCATCTTGTCATACCAAACTGGAGGTGTCTGCTTAAGACCATATAGTATTTTTTTTCAATTTGAAAACTAAGGATGGATCTTGCACATGCCCCTATGGTTGCTCCATGTAGATCTCCTCTTCAAGATCCACATTCTCTACATCTATGTGATGTACCTCCCATTTACTGACAACTGCAATAGCTAGAGCCAACCTAATAGTGTCCTTAGCTATCGTTGCAAAGGTCTCTTCATAGTCAGTCCCCTTAATTTGAGAGAATCCCTTAGCTACAAAGCAAGCCTTCTACTTTGAAATCATCCTGTCAATTTCTCTTGTAGTTCTATAAACCCACTTACATCTAACAAGTTTCTTGTTGGGAGGACGAGGTACCAATTAAGTGTTTTTGTCCATCAAGGAATTGTACTCCTCTCTCATAGCTACTTCCCATGAGGGGTTCCCTTCAGCCTCTGCATAGGTCGAAGGGTCTAATCCAAAAATCAAATGACAATGGATAACATATGAAGGTTCCATGATAGTTAGAAATTGTAGATGATCCACAACTGTGACTTGGTTCTACGTGGATTGGCATGATAACCCACTAGATCATCAACTACTTGAAGTGTCTGTTGTACCCATTGAAGCCTTTACCCTGTCATTGCAATTTCTTGATATTGTTCTTAATATTAGAATTTGAAATCTAATCAGAATTTTGATCTAAAGAAATATCAATGAGATTTGGCACAAATAGAGGTGGAGAGGATGAAGTAGGGTGCTCTGAAAGTGCTTGTAAGAGACTTTCTTCAAATCTGAAACTTATCTGGATGAAAAAGGTATTTGATGAAGAGTTTAATAACTTGTATCCCTTAACTCCCTTTGGATATCCTGCAAATATGCACTCCCTACTTTGATGCTCCATAGCCTTTCTCCTATAAGAGAGAATCCTAGCCCATGCTCGGGAACCAAAAGCTCTGAAGTAACGTTTGGTTTCTTCCCTGTCAAGGCCTCAAAAGAAGTGATCCCCTTTACTGATTTATGTGGAATTCTATTATGAATGTAAGCTGCATTGTTAATAGTTTCAGCTCATAGCTTAGGAGTTAAATATCTAGCATGGAGCATACAATTCACCATCTCTTTAAGTGTTCTATTTTTTCTCTCTGCAGCTCCATTTTGCTGTGGAATTGTATTTTGTAGTTCTATGCTTGATTCTAAATAATTTTTTTAAACATATTTATTTACATATTGATTCTCATTATCAGCCCTAAGGCATTTAATCCTCTTTCCTTATTTGATTTTCTACAAGTTGCTTGAATTTTTGAGATGCTCAAAGACTTTTGATTTCAACTTAAGAAAATAAACCTATGTATATCTTGGCAAATCATCAATGAATGTTAACACATAGCTTGGCTTACTAATTAGTGGCTGAGGAAAAGGTCCAGTACTATCACTGTGCATTAGTTCAAGTAGTGAGCAGGCTCTCCTAGCTTTACTCGTCTCAATCTTCTCGTCAGGATACTTGCCAAGTACGTAGCCTTGACAAACTTCATTATATGTGGCAACCCTCCAACCATTCATTGTTTGGATAGCTTATCCAAATACTTGTAATTAAGGTGACCAAATCTCTCATACCGTGATTTGCTCTCCTCATTAGCATGTGTTAGAAGAGAAAAATCGTATTTAGGAATAAACCAACAGAATTTGTATAACCTGGAATGATGCTTTACATCTCCAATAACAACTCTAGAACCATATTACATTTTGGAAATCATCACTGTATCTAGAGTGAATTTTACCTTATTGCCTGATCTTGTATTAGTGATTTGATAAATGGAAAGTAGTTTTAATGGAAGCTAAGGAACATGAAGTACCTTGTTAAAAATGCAATGCTACAAGTCAATTCTCCCTTCTGCATAAACCTCTATAGTTGTGACATCTCCCATAAATATGGGTGGTCTAGTATAAGTCTTCAAGTGAGAAAAAGAATTTGCTAAAGAAGCCATGCGGTTTGTAGCTATTGACTCAAGCACTGAAGTATTATGAGATGAAGTAGTAGCTAGCAATGCATGGCCCTTACCTTTGTCATTTGGTGGCTAGTCTCCCTTCTTCTTGGCCTTATTTGGTGTGTAATCATCCAAGTGATGTTGCTGGAGTACTTGTGCCATTTGATCGTTGGTTTTCTTTATGGAAAAGCTCTTTGGATGGAACCCCTATTGCAATATGTGCACTCCTTCTCCTCCCTTCCGTTTCCTCCCTTGGAATTTAAACCCTCCTCAATAAGCTTTTGCTTGGCTCTCTTCTTTTTATTTGATTCCTTCTTATTCTTGTTCTTTTGATAAGTCTTCTTTCTTGATTCTTGTGTTGCAAGTGCATGGGGTTTGGTAGATTTAAGAGTCCCCATGATTATGAGCTTGGTCTTCTCTTGTATCAAGGACATAATAAACTCATACAAAGATGGCATCTTCTAATTTTTAACCATAGAAAGTTTTACAGTATGGAAAGAGACAAAAACAAAGTACTTAAGTCCTAGCTTAGAAAGCAACAAAAGAATGAGTTGTTACACTTTCCTATCTATGCCACAAACTATTACTTGGGTCATTAATGTCTTGAATTTGGACTTAGTCATGTAAAGTCTCAAAGTTGGATGGATCCATTATGATCAACTCATGGGGGGAATATTGGAGAAAAATAAATATGTTTTCCCCAATATCCCCCCCCCACGCACACCCTCATATGAGCTCAAGTTGATGCCCCTTCAACCCATGCTGCTTTCCAAGCAATTCCTCTAATTTGATTTAAACTTTATTGGGGGTTTTACACTTATTTATATGAAACAACAAATTGTTAGAGATTGATAAACATAGAATCCCATAGGCTTCGTCGATTCAGTTGAAGTATTTCAATTTCCCAATGGTTTATATAGTTTCAATTTCTATCCCCATTGTGATCCTATAGAGTCCCTTGCTGCACATGAACATTTCAATCTTACTTTCAATCAAAGTAATTGAAAGGAGTGATTATTACTGAGATCTGGTCCATTCTCTCTATGGGCTATTCTAACTTGTCAAATCTGCAATAAAATATTGGTATTCTTCACAAACACACTTCAGCTTTGATATCATGTAGGATTTTAATCACAAGCTCAAAATCAGTGTGTGAAAAACACTAGTCTAGCTATTTCAAAACAAGAGAGGAGAGAACAATTGCTTAGAAAATTGACTAAGTAACCAAAGAGGCACTTTGAATTACACAAGATAGATGATATGAAAATTTGATATATTATTATTGTTGAACATGAAACTCTATGGAGGAAGAACTAATTTGAATTAGGTTGGGATTCCATTGTGCATACACTTAGATAACCAAAGCAGTGAAAGAAAAGTGGTCATATGTGCCCCTAATACTATGTGGAAGAAGATCAAATTATGACCTAAGTGTAGGTCGTGATTAGGTCCTAATGACCTCCTGAGTGCAATGTACGCCAACACCAACAAAGTTTTGAAATAGATTGAAGATTATAGATAACATAATATATATGTTTTTAGGCATAAACCCTCCTAGACCCACTCACCTTTCCCATCTTGTGGTATCATAACCCTTATAGGCGCTTTTGCTTCATCAATGTTGACCATTTTTATTAATCATAGAAATAAAATACTTGTAATGCTCAAGAGGGATACATTGGAATATAACATAGATGGTTGATGATCATCCATAGATTGAACACCATCAAGAGCCCTTTCCAAGAATTTAGCGAGGTGAGCCTCACTATCCCTTGAGTTAATTGACTATGACATTTGTGGGCTTGTTATCGACCAAATTAGCAGTTTTGTTGAGGTTCGACAAGATGTTAGGGTGGTACCACATAGGATATGTGGTCACTGTCACCTTGGCCTGAGTTCCCACTCTTTAGGCCAACTTCTATAAAGCCACAAGAGGCATTCCTATAATCACAAACTTCTCCACCACAAGGTTAATAGACTAGTGCCTGGTAATTTGTCTTTGTTGATGGAGTCTAGGAGTTAGTTTAGGAAATTTACTAATTTGAAAATGATTTCTTATTACAGAAAATTCAGGCCAACAAAGAAAAACACCTAAACCAAGAATAAATATAACTTGAAATGTCACAAAGGTTGATTGTGAATATCCCTTACCAATCTTGAGAAGAAATACCTTGTTGGATGTCTTGTTATGTTGTTAGAAATGAAGAAATTGCTTGCTCCCCTATAACTTTAAACTTGTAAATTTGTAGGAAATGCAAATACCAACAAGCAATAATTGACTTTGGGACCACTCTCAAGCATTAAAATGATCAAGAGAAGTATGGCTATGGGGTAGAAGTGTTAGGACACTGAAATATGAATCAAATGACACTCCTTGATCCAGATTGGATTATTATATTGTTAGTCATCCATCTTGATGCTTTCATAGTGGAAAAAGTGGAGGAATCAATTCACAAAACCATTTTTTCCAACATGACCTAGTTTGAAAAAATGAGGTTTGAAACCTTTTGTGAGTGTTTTGAGGCATCAAATGACGTTATTTGGGGGTAAAAATTTTCCGCTTTAGAGCAACACCTTTTTTTCTTATTCTACACAGAGACCTTTCCAACGACACAAGAATTACATCAATCCGAGTCTGTATACAAAAGTTTTGCCACTCAGAATTTGACCTTCATGTTTTCACCACTATAATTCGAGAGGATGCCATGTCAACACCCATTATTTATAAAAAATGGGCTAAGCCACATGATTATGATGAACAAGGCTCTAGAAGAGTCTATATTGTAACTTTGGTTAAGAGTTGAGGTTGTCAAACCTAACCACTAGTAGGCTATTGGGCTGTGTTATCACTAGGCCACTGGGATGAAAAAGGGGTTTCATTCTTTCGAGCGCATTTGTTCCATAGTTGAGCAAAAATAGCCAAGAGAGATATGATATAGATAACGTAGAGAGGATTTGTGCAATGTAGTAACCCATGGGCCACAACCCATCTTTGTACTCGTAGCCATATTTCCATTCAAAGAAAGAGAGTGGAGTGATCTCACTTTCTAGCTAGGTTTTTCTCCCAAAAGGGTTTCCCAAGTTATATTGTGTGTCAAATCTATTTCTGAGCTTTTATTTTGTCTTTCTCTATTTTCTACATAATTTTAATTCGCATGCATACACTATTAACAATAATCTACATATCTATAAATCGACATTAGTATAAAACTGTGATATTATAGATTTTGGATTTTTAAGAATAACTTTATCAGATCTGTTGTGACAAATTGTCCAGTGGAATATTCACGGCAATTTATGGATCATATTAGTATCAAAGCAGGGTTCTTTGGGAAAATTATGGAGATTTGCAGGGGATCTAGATTGGCTGTGCCAAAAACCGTAAAACCCTAATCATGGTCGACGGATTTGTGAATAACCCTCATGATCCCATAGAGGAGAGATTTTTGTGGCTAGAACAACAAGTCACAGATGTAAATCGTAATGTAAATCTCCTCATGACAGCCTTAGGCAATAAGCTTGGGTTATTCGGAGAAGATGAGGGTTGTAATGCATATGACAAATCAAAGGGGAGATTAGGATATCATGAAGAAACAAAGAACCAGTTGAAGAAAGGACTCAAAAAATATCAACCTAGTTTGAGTCCCATGAATCATTCACAGTCCTTGTTCAAAATGGAAGCGAAGGTCGATATCAAGTTGTACCACGACGAGATCGATGCTCTGAAGCTCAATCACTTGTTGCAACAACTGGAAGTGTATTTCAATGTCCATCAAATTGAGGAAGAACAAAATATTTCATTTACGTGGCCGAAATTAGAGGGCCATGCCCTGAATTGGTGGGAAAGCCATATAGAGACCTTGAGGTTGGAGGGAAAATTGTTGGAAAATGTAAAGTAGCAACTTGTAATTCTTATTTTCCTTAACCTTAATATTTGCTTGTGAACTTTATTAGTCTTCTTTATGTTCTTTAGTTAGATCTTTTCATCAAACAAATATCAAGAACGAAATAGCAACAATAAAGGACACATAAATTAGGCTCTCATCCAGGGCAAAACCTGGAAACACTCCTCTTCTTAGAATTTGCTTCAAATGAGACACAAAGACCTAACCCTAGATCAAGTCCTTCTCCAAGTAACATGTCAACCCTTCCAACAAGTCCTTAAACCTGCACCAACCAGCTGCAATTTCGACCTGCTAGCCTCAACCTTGCAATTTGCACAACTACTTTGACCCTTTAGTTATTACCTTAGTTCTGCACCTTTGGCCTATTTTGCACCTTCGGCTTGTTCTATACCTTGGGCTTATTCCGCACTTGGTTTTGTACCTTTGGCCCATTCCACACTTGGTTCTTTACCTTCACCCTGTTTCGTACCTGGTTATGTACCTTCGGCTTGTTCCGCACCCGATTTGTACCTTCAACTGGTTCCACACCTAGTTTTGTACCTTTAGCCTGTTTCGCACCTGGTTTTGTACCTTTGGTAAAAACTGCAGATGTGATTCTTGAATTTTTTCTTAGTTGAATGAGTTCGACCTGCTCCTTTATATAGCCTTCTCAAGTGGTCGAATTCCCTCCTTTAGGTCGACTTGATGTTTTCAGGGCCGATTTTTACTTTAGGAGATTCCAATATTTTCTAGACTAAAAAATAATTCTTTTTGTAAATACATTTTACGAGGAAGGGTCTTATAAACATGATGTTGAATCCTTTGACTCATGACAATAAATCCTAAGACCTAACAAACCCTAGAACCATGAAGAACATGCTTTTACTTAGAAGACCATCAATAAAGAGCATGAAACCTATGCTTTAATAATAATAACTTTTTCTTTTCTTTTCTTGTTTGTTACATATGATGTATATTTAAATGAGTACAACAAGAATTATGAAGACCGAAACTAGTTGTGAATTAGTTACATTTTAAACACTCCCTCTTAACTAGGGAGGTATTCATAATTGTACCACTAGTACAACATCATATCTCAAACTGAAGAGTTCTCACAAGAAGAGTCAGATTGATAAGACATACTGTAAGCATCATCACCATGACCAACATTGTCTCTGAGGCCTAACTAGACAAGCTCTTATTTAATTAAGAGCATTATGTTGGGAGGATTTATGTGTGATACCACACTACCTCTCCAAGGCACATACACCATCCGGGTGTCCACAAGGTATGTCCTTTTAGGATTTTTCTTATCTGGGATCTCCAATCTCGAGCTCTCAAAGAATATTGGTCCTCTTCGACCACTCTTCTCTTGAATGTTTGTACCATTCTCAAAGAGTGTCAATACCTTTCCTTTCTTGGATGTTCTATCCTCAAGGAAACCACATATGTTTATCCAATCTTCCGTCATTCTCTCCTCATGACCTTCACTTAGACTTACGGTTGTTAGTCTTGGTCAAGTGCATGGTGCATGAAGAAGAGAATACCCATGTTATGTCTAACATCACTCCCTCTCAAACTAAGAGGACATCCATATTCTCCCTTAATATTGAGAATAGAACTTTGCTCCTTATTCAAGGAAACTACTTTGCTCCCTCTCAAAACCAGAGGAGATTCCAAACTTCCTTTTAAACTGGAAAGTCAACACCTTATAGCTTGTTTTCATTAGAGTATCAACTACCAATTCTCTATAGTTTCTAGGCTCCCTCTTTCTTTCACATCTCTTGTATCGAGCTTGCTTTCTTTCGAGGTATCATGGAGCCATCTCCACTCTTCGTTCTTGTGACAGGATCCAGGTCATATTTCCTTACTCATCACTTTCATCTTCAACATCATAGGTAAAGGCTTTATATTGAGCCTTTCCAATCTTCAAGTGGATCATAGCTTCCTCATGAAAGAAATCTCCTTTGACCCTTAGGTTAGTTTCTTGTACTGCTACCTTATAATTCCAAGATGAACTTGTCTTGACTTCATAGTTGCCAGGTACTAGATATTGAGATTTCCTCAATACTTTCCATCCATACAGTTGAACTTGCCTCAATTGTCATCATGAATTCCTGCAACATCTTTTCCAGGTAGCAAAATAATATCTTAATCATTTGAGTTAAGTTTCGGAGTACCCACAGTAATAACCATATTCTGTCAATGTTTTAAATCCCAAAAGGGATCCATCATCAGGACAATTTTTGAATGATGATAGTAGAAGAGCTAAATGAGAGGATAAATAGTTATGAGATGATTTGTTTTAAGGATGAGATGAAGGTCGGCTAAAAAAAGAACTTAGGATTTTTATTTAAAATAATAATTATTATTATCCACAATATTTAAAAAATTTATTATAATTTTTAATAATTTTTGAATAGGTTAATACTGCTTGATATTATTAGAATAATTAAGAAATTAATTAAAAATATTATAATAATTAAAAACTAATTATTATTAAATCTTATTCCTAAAAGAAATAATTAGTTGATTAATAGATCTTTTAAAATTAAATACTAATTCTTAATATAAATAATTATTAATAATAATACTTAATAGTAATAATCATTATTATAAATATCTTAATCAAATAACCAAATCCTAAATGAAATATACATACCTTACCATGGTGACCTTCTTGTTCCATCAACATCCTCATTGACCACACCCCCCCGAAACTTCCTTCATGCACCAGAATGCCCGAGGATCAAACTTGATTACCAAGTTACAACTTTTCTTCCGGAGATTGTACTAGATGTGAATCACTATTTATACATTCTAGAGAAAGTATTACTCTTTTATTCACCCTAAAGTAAGTCAAATCCTATTATTTTCAAGCATCATATATCCATATACTTAAGCATATTTTATGACCAACTTTATTTTCACAAGATTCTATACATATGAACCTTATCCAAAGTCCCCATTAATCATGCATTCCTATGCTTTCATCCAATCATCTAGCTTTATGCCCTAAAATGACCCTGCAACCTGACCCCATTGCATTCCTTCATCCCTTTACCAGTATTGATTCCACATTACATGGAATGTATACTACTCTTGTCATGATGCCTTTCCCAAGGACCTTTCACAATGATGGTCCTTCCAAGATCATGATGATCCATTTAGGCAATATGACAACTTCTAACATGATGTTAGATAATGCTTGGATGAACATTATGCAAAATGGTCAATCTATCTATCTAGATGATTTAGATAAGGCAACTTAATCATGTAAATTCCAAATATGCTATTATCATATGCTTTCTTCCTATGATGCTTATGCAAAACATACTATCTTAAAAGAAAGATTAGTCTTCATAAAGAACCTAATAGTTAGTGAACCTTCTTTAGTAGTAAAGATCCTTCACTTCTTCCTTCTTTGCCTTCTTCTCAGGTTCTCCCATTGCTTTGGCTACATGAGCTTCACTCCTTTTCTCTTGTTGTTTTGTTGGTTTGGGCAGTGCCTTTTAAAGTGGCAAAACTTAATGCACTTGAAGCATTGAACCTTGGACATGTCTTTCTTCTTGGACTTACCAAACTTTCCCTTCTTCAGCTTCTTGACTTGGGCTAGAAAGGCTTGAAACTGCTCATCTGATCCAATGTCATCTTTTACCTTGACCATTGGTTCTTTCAGAATGCATTGAGCCCACAACTTATAAAAAGGAGTTGAATCTTTCTTGAAGTAGATGCTTGCTGCAAAGCTGCTCCATTCTGGTGGCAATGCATTTAGTACACTAATGGTTACTTTCGAATCATAAATTGTTTCCCCTAGTCCTTGCAGATGGTCTCTTAGCTAAGAGACTCTCATGAGAAAGGATTCCACATCCTCATCCTTTGATTTCTTCATTCTATATAACTTATTCCACAAAGACATATTTTGTCATGTTGTACTTACAGAGTACAAATTCACTAGCTTGTCATACATAGCCTTGGAAGTCTTCAAGTTTGCAACAAATGGAACAAGAGAATCCTTAATTGATTCAACTATGATCCTTTGAGCCCTTACTTCCCCTTTGTTGTACTTTGCTAGTTCTTGTGTCTTGTCTTTGCTTGGTTCAATGATTTTCCCAGTAACATATTCCATTACTTCTTGTTCTGTGAGTATCAAGTCAATTCTTTTCTTCCATGCTAGATAGTTTGATGCCCCAACGAGCTTATTTCTCTCCTTGTAGAAAGAACCCATATGACTTGTAGATTCAGACATGATGTAATAATAAGATACTTACTTGATGACCAAGTTTCTTCTTGATGATGTCTCAACCTCCTTGATTCCTTCAATATCTTTGAAGAGACTTCCTTGAAAGATGTTACCTAGGATTCTTCCACCAACAACTTCCAAGATTGATGCCTTCCAAATAAACTTCTTCTTACAAGCTCAACACCCTTCTTACGAGATTGATGTAGTCCTTGATCTTCTTCAATGTAGAAACCCTAGATCAGTATATATTCTACCAATGAGTCTTTAACTAGATTCCTTCAAGAGACGCTCCTTGAGAGTTTCATTTTTCCTTCCCCTTGACAAGCAAATCCTTCTAGTGTCCTTCTAGCTTCCTTCCTTGTTCACCTTAGCTCTGATACCATGTTGGAAAATGTAAAATGGCAACTTGTAATTCTTATTTTGTTAAACTTAATATTTGCTTATGAACTTTATTGTTCTTCTTTATGTTATTTAGTTAGAACTTTTCATTAAATAAATATGAAGAACGAAATAGCAACAATAGAGGACATAAAAATTAGGCTCTCGGCCAGGAAAAACCTCTCCAAGGGGAAAACCTGGAAAAACTCTTCTCTTCTTAGAATCTGCTTCAAATGAGATACAAAGACCCAACCCTAGACCAAGTCCTTCTCCAAGTACCAAGTCATCCCTTCCAACAAGTCCTTCCTTGAACTTGCACCAACCAGCTACAATTTCGACCTGCCAGCCTCAACCTTGCAATTTGCACAGCTACTTTGACCCTTCGGTCTATTACCTCAGTTTTGCACCTTCGACCTGTTTTGCACCTAGTTCTATACCTTCGGCCCGTTCCACACCCAGTTTTATACTTTGGCCTATTTTGCACCCGGTTCTGTGCCTTCGGCCTATTCTGCTCCCGGTTCTGAACCTTGGGCCTGTTCTGCACCCATTTCTGTACCTTCAGTAGAAACTTCTAGTGACTAAGTGGGAGTACTTCAAAACCCTCATAAATTCATGGTTTTACCCTATTGGGTATGAAGACGACCACTAGATCTGGTGGCACTACTTTAGGCAAACACAAGGGAAAAGTGTGCGAGTGTACACCACAAAGTTCATAAAGATGGCCATAATGTTGGGTATCTCCCCAAAGAACCCAAATGTACTCCTCAATTATTTGAGGGATCTACACCACTATCTACAGGAACAAGTGATGTTGTTCAAGCCTAGAGCGGTGGACGAGGCTTCTATACAGGAATAGTACCTGAAAGACAGGCCTGAAGAAAGGGAAATCAAGTGGATCGAAGCAGAAGGAGCAACAAAATTCTTCTAAGGAGGGGAAGAAGAAGCAGAAAGGGGGGAAATATACAAAGAATGAAGCTACAACACATCAGTGTAAAGATCCCAACAACCACTACAATCTCTCCAACATTGCTGGCCATACATAGGAGAAGTGTTGGAAGTTGCATCCAAAGCTTAACCCGAAGAACAAAAATAAAGACAATAAGAAGAAGAATCTTATGGCCATTGATTCGAGCAACCAAGTTGAAAGCAACTCGATCATGGATGAGAATATCATTTGTACATCTGTGCAGAAGGAGGTGAATTTGAGTAGCCGTCAGCAACAGGAAGAGAAAGAAATGACCAAATTCTTCCATATAAAAATATAGGTCAAGAAGACCAAGATTGATGCTCTGTTTGACTCAGGGTCACAGGCAAATCTCATTGCAACAAAGCTAGTCAAGAAGTTGGGGTTGGAAGTTCATGATCATCAAAGCCCATATCCATTAAGATGGGTAAATAAGGATGCATATTTGAAAGCAACAAAACAACAAAAAATTAGATTTGCCATTAGTGTTGATTATATTGATGAAATAGAACTAAATGTGGTTCCCTTTGATATGTATGTGGAGTTGTGTTTGAGATTCTCTACATGCACATGTGAGATGATATATTCATGCGAAGAGCCAACTAATATCATCTCGTCAAGGATGGAAATTCTTTCACCATCAACGTGCACAAAGACAAATGAAAAATTTGTTGGTAAGCACCAACCAAGCCAAGAAATTCATCAGTTCTAACAAGAAGTATGTTTTACCTTTTTTAAGAGAAAACTAATTTGTAGAAGATTCAGTAAGAAGCAAGGCATCCCTGGAGGGGTGTACTAAGAAACAAAAACAATTAGAAGAATTTCTACTAGGATACAAGGATATGTCCTGGGAGCCTAAAGGGTTACCACCTAAGAGGGAAGTCGAGCATGAGATCCAACTATTGTCGAACAAGTTCACACTCTAGAACAAGTACCCCCTACCCAGTATAAATGATCTACTGGATCAGTTACAACAAGAAAAATACTTCACCAAGCTGGACTTAATTTCTGGATATCTCTAGGTTTGAGTCAAAGAAGAAGATACCTGGAAGACTGCCTTCAAAACCAAGAAATGTTTGTATGAGTGGTTAGTCATGCCATTTGGCCTATGTAATGTGCTAGCTATGTTTATGTGATTAATGAATGATGTACTACGCCCTTTTATAGATTCATTTGTTATTGTCTATTTGGATGATATACTGGTATACAGTGCTAGTTTGGAGGAGCACATCTCACATTTGACACAGGTGACAGAGACATTAAAAAAGCACCAACTGCTAGCAAATCTCAAGAAGTGTGTGTTTGCATCGTATTCTTTGGTGTATTTGGGGTATGTTGTAGGTGGAGGAGAGGTGAAGATAGATCCTGCCAAGATGGAGGCCATCATGAAATGGTCGATGCCTACTGATGTTTCTGAGGTCGGGGGTTTCATTGGGGCAACACAATACCTGAGGAAATTCATAACCTTATTTTTAGTGGTAGCAACACCACTCCACACTATAACAACAGGTGGAAAGAGTTTCTAGTGGGGAAAGAGTCAACAATGGGCCTTTGAGGAGCTAAAGAAGAAGATTATTCAAGCACCAATTCTGGAATTACCAAACTTGCAACAACCCTTTGAAGTGGAGACACATGCAAGTGGATATGCTATGGGAGTGGTAGTGTTGCAGGTAGGAAGGTTAGTATGATACCATTCTAAAGTATTTCATTAGGTAGTTCATAACTACCCTACCTATGACAAGGATCTCTATGCCTTTGTGCAAGTTGTGAAGAAGTGGAAGCACTATTTGATGGGAAAGGAGACAATAATCCACATAGATCACCAACCACTGCAGTCACTGTAGGCCCAGAGTAAGCTACAATAGACCAAGAATCACAAGTGGATGGGGTTTCTAAAACAATTTCATGTAGTGATTAAGTACAACAAGGGCAACAAAAACAAGTTGGTTGACATGCTTTCAAGGCCACCCACACCAAAGATCACAGCTTTGGGAACCCTTATGCACATGGAGCCATTCACCCATGATGCATACCGAGAAGCATATTTAAAGGATGAGGACTTCAAGGAGGTGTTTCAGCAGTTGCAGAGTCAGTCATGTGCATGATGGCAACAACATCGTCAACTGCCATCTTTAGGATGGGCCACTCTACATGTTGGATAAGCTATGTGTTCCTAAAGGTGAGCGATTGTAGCTGATTAGAGAGGCTCACACCTCCAAGGTTGCAGGGAAATTTAGTGTAGTGATGACAATGACCAACTTGCAGAGGTATCTGTATTAGCCCATGATGCAAGAACATGTAGCTAGGTTCATAAGAGGATGCATGCTTTGTTGTACCAATGAGCTTAGCAATATGAAACATGGTCTATATCATCTCTTACCTGTACCTACTCGTCCTTGGGAGAGAATTTCCATGGACTTTGTGAGTAGTTTACGAACAACCAAGAAGGGACATGACTACTTGTTCGTGGTAGTTGATTGGTTCAACAAAATGTGTGTTCTGATGCCCTGTAAAAAGACCATCAATGGGAAAGAAGAAGCAAACTTGTCCTTTAGACAGGTCTGGGTGCACTTTGAGATACTATGAAGCATTATTTTATACAAGGAAACAATATTTCTTAGTGCATTTTGTACTACATTGTGGGAGAAGATGGATACAAAGTTGAAGAGATCTACAACATTCCATCTACAAACAGATGGGCAGACAAAAGTAGTCAATAAGACTTCGGTGCAACTTCTGAGGGGATATAACTAGAAGCATCTAAAGACCTAGGATGAAAATATGGTATATATACAACATTCTTACAACAAAGCAATCTACACTTCTACTGGAAAGTCCCCATTTGAAGCTTGTTTTGATATTTTTTAGCCTTCACCTTTGGACATTGCATATGGGAAGCAAGGAGGAGTGAGGGAAGGTCTTACAGGAGATACCTTGAGAGCTGAAAAGTTTATAGAGAAAATCAGGTAGATTCATATATAGGTACAATAGACACAACATAAGTCGCAAGAGAAATATAAGGCCAGGCATGATCATCATAGAATAGAGAAATCATTCAAGCTAGGAGACAAAGTATGGCTACAATTGAACAAGGAGAGGCTACAAGGGCCTAGATAGGAAATCAACACTCTTCAGTATGGTGCTTTCAAGATACTAGAAAAGTTGGGTGATAATTCCTAACAACTCAGTTTACCACCATATATGTGCATTTACTCAATTGTGAATGTAGAGAATCTGAAACTCTATGAGCCTTCCATGTTAGATCAGGAGGAGGAACATGCCCTACCTTCTATGGAGGATTTGGCACTAGATGCTCAGGTAGAGTTGACAGAAGATACAATTTTGCAGAAGAAGTCCAGAATTACAAGACAAGGGTATCATGACCTTTGACAGATTGGGTTGGAAGGACAACTTACAGGCAAAGCTAAACGGTATGCTTGAGAGAAGGTGAAGGAAAAATTCCCTCACCTCATGAAGTAGAATATTTTGGGGACCAAAAGCCTCCCAATTTGGGGTGTGATCTCGATTGGATCATTATATTGTTAGTCATCCATATTGATGTTTTGCGAGTGGAAAAAGTGGAGGAATCAATTCATAGGACCATTTTTACTGGTAGGACCCTGTTTGGCAAATTGGGGTATGAAACCTTCTAGGAGTGTTTTGAGGCATCAAATGACATTTTTTTGGGGTAAAACTTTTCCACTGTAGCAATGCATCTTTTTTTCCTATTCTACACATAAAGACCTTTCAAACGGCGTAAGAATCAAATCAATCGAAGTTTGTATGCAAAAGTTACACTACTCATAAGTTTACCTTTTTGTTTTCACCACCATAATTAGAGAGGATGCCATGTCATCCCCCATTATTCAAAAAAAATGGGCTAGCCATGTGATCATGATGAAGGAGACTCTATAATAGTATATATTGTAACTTTGGTTAATAGTTGAGGTAGTCAAACAAAACCACTAGTAGGCTATCAGGCTGTGTTATAACCGGAACACTAGGAGGAAAAAGGGTTCCATTCTTTCGAGTGCATTTGATCCATAGCTGAGCAAAAGTATCTGAGGGATAGGAGATAGAGAACATAGAGAGGATTTGTGCACTGTAGTAGCTCATGCGTCACAGGACATACTTCTTTGTACTCGTAGCCATACTTCCATTCAGAGAAAGAGAGCGGAGCGACCTCACCTTCTAGCTGGGTTTTTCTCCCGAAAGGGTTTCCTTGGTCACATTGCGTGTCAAATGTGTTTGTGATCTTTTATTTTTCTATTCTCTATTTTCCAACATAATTTTAATTCACATGCATATGGTATTAACAATAATCTACAAATCTAGAAATTGGAAGAGATATAAAACTGTAATAGTGTACATTTTGGATTTTAAAGTAATTTTATCAGATCTATTGTGACAAACTGTCCAATGGAATATTCACGACAGTTTCTGGATCACTCCTAACACTTCAAAACAAGTAATGGATGACATATTCAAATTTGGAATTTTTTACTTATAAGAGGGGGTCAAATCTCCACTAGAGTCAAAACCTCAATTTTTATTTCCAAACAAGATGCAACTTGATTTTTGTTGGGTGTGGAGCCTGATTATCTTCCTCATTGTTTAGAGGTTTTTGTTTTAGTCACGTTGGATCCTTGTTCCTAATGGGGCGAAAACACTATCCATTTAATTTCCATCAGGAGGGTCTAAAGGGGGGCGGCGACAACTTTTATGAGCCCCCCCTGGGTGCGGGTTCGGGGGCTCGCTCTTGAAGCTAAAAATAGATGAAAATTTGCCTTGTAAAATATTACAATTTCCTAGTCAATCTAGGTTGTTCATTAGGTGGATGATTTAATGGTACAAGTTATGTTAATTTAGGGTCTTGTTTTTGGAAAACACCCCCTCAGTTTATATGAGGGAATTGTATTGCGGTTGTGGATTATTATTTTGCGTGGAAGGGAGTGAGAGAGAGGAGATTGTGTGAGAGTGAAGAGGAAATTACATCGGTTCGTTGTAGGTTGTATCTCTTCATTTTGTTGGATAATATTAAAAGGAAGGGTTGGTTGTTTCTCCGTGGACGTAGCCCAAAATGGGTGAATCACGTATATATGTCTCTCTTGTTTTATGTGTTTTTGTATTTGTGTTTACACAATATTTTGTGTATTTCATTGCTCTATTAAATAATTTCTGATGATTGGCATTCGAGCCGAAGGTTTATTTGGCTAATAAACTCGTAAGAGAGAAGGGTTCCTGGTTCGAGTGGGAGCAATGGCAAAAGATGGTAGGTTTAGGGTCGATAAATCTAACAGTTAAAACTACCAGCTGTGAAAGATGCAGAGGGGAGATTATCTGTATCAGAAATATTTGTACCTACCATTGAATGGAAAAAAAAAGAAGCCAATGAGTATGACAGACACAGAATGAGAGATTTTCGAAAGAAAGGCACTAGGAACAATACAGTTGTGTCTGGCAGCATCAGTGGCATTCAACATTTCAAAGGAAACGACAACAGAAGGTTTAATGACAACATTGGAAAAACTATATGAAAAACCCTTGGCCTCAAATAAGGTATTTTTTATGAAGCGTCTATTTAATATGAAGATGTCAGAAGGTGGACCTATTTCCGATCATTTAAATGAATTTAACACAGTTACTAGTCAGTTAAGTTCTGTAGGGGTAAATTTTGATGATGAAGTTAGGAATCTATTGTTTATGTGCTCATTGCTAGAAAGTCAGAATGACTTAGTTGTGGCTATGAGTAAATTTGTCTTTGGATCTAGTACTTTAAAGTTTGATGATGTTGTTGGTGCTATCCTTAGTGAGGAAATGCGACGAAAAATCTCAAGTGAGACATCAGGTAATGTTTTGACTGCAGATACTAGGGGAAGAAAAATGGAAAGAGGAAGGAGCCTAGGAAATTGCAGTAAGTCAAGAAAAGGAAGATCCAAATCCAGATCAGGGATACTCTGTTGGAAATGCGAGAAAGAAGGACACCTGAAGAAAGACTGCAAATCTCGGAAAGGAAAAGAAGGAGATGGACAACAAGAGAACAATCATGAAGCGAATGTGATAAGTGATGTGTTGCAAGATGCTTTGATTATTTCATTAGAGAATATTATTGATGCCTGGGTGGTAGATTCAAGGGCCTCATTCCATGCCACACCTGATAAGAAACATTTTCATGACTATGTTCAAGGATATTTTGGACAGGTTCGTCTGGGTGATGATAAACCTTGTAAAATTGTTGGAATGGGTAAGGTTTTTATAAAGCAACAGAATGGAAACCAATGGCTATTGAAGGAGGTAAGACATGTTCCAGATCTAAAGAAAAATCTAATTTCAACAGGGCAGTTGGGAGGTGAAGGTTGTGTAACTACTTTTACAGACAAAACCTAGAAGGTCACTAAAGGAGCCCTAGTAATAACAAAAGGAGAAAAGGTTGGTACATTGTATTTATACAATAATATTTGTAATTTTGTTAATGTTTTAACCTCCACAGGAGCAGATACGACACTCTGGCATCACAGGATTGGGCACATGAGTGAGAAGGGGATGCAAATTCTTCACTCAAGAAATTTGTTGCCAGGTTTGAAACATGTTGATATGGATTTTTGTGAAAATTATGTGTATGGAAAATATAAGAGAGTTAGATTTCTCAGAGCTGGGAAGGAAAATAAGAGCGAAAAATTAAATCTTATGCACACAGATGTATGGGGACCTTCTCAGGTATCATCTCTCTATGGCTCTTGCTATTATGTTACTTTTATTGATGATGCAACTAGGAAAACCTAGATTTATTGTATTCAGAATAAATTTGATATATTTGATACTTTCAAGAAATGGAAAGGTTTGGTTGAGAATGAGACGGGAAATAAGTTGAAGTGTCTCAGATAAGACAATGAAGGTGAATACTGCAGCAAAGAGTTTGATAAATATTGTTCAGAGCATGGAATTCACAAAGAGAAGACAGTTCTAAGAACTCCATAGGAAAATGGTGTGTCAGAAAGGATGAACATGACAATCATGGAGCGTGCAAGGTGCATGAGATTGCATGCGTGATTGTCCTTACAATTTTGGGCAGATGTTGTAGATACTATTGTTTATCTAATAAATAGAGGGCCTTCAAGTTCTTTGGATGGTGGTATTCCAAAGGAGGCATGGACATGTAAAAAGGTAAACTACTCATTTTTAAAGACTTTCGGTTGTGAATCCTTTGTCCACATTAATAAAGAAAATAGAACAAAACTTGAGACCAATCAAAGAAATGTACCTTTATTGGATATGGTGTAAATGATTTTCATTATCGCTTATATGATTATGAAAATCACAAAATCATTAGGAGCAGAGAGGTCATATTCAATGAAAGGTCTTGTATAAGGATCAGATTTAGGGAAAGAAACATGAAAAGGAAAACAAAGAATACATAGTGCTTGATGAGATCACATGAAAAGTAAAGGTGCCTGAAAATCAGAATGATCAACAACCACACTAACCACCACAACAACAAACACCTCAAACACCTGAAATTGGTGTTAGAAGATCTACCAAGATAAGTAGACCCCCTGAACGATACTCTTCTTCATTATATTATGTGTTGTTGACCGATTCTGGTGAATCAGAAGATATAAAGAAGCAACGCAGGTAGAAACTAGGAAGAAGTGGGAGAAAGCCATGGAAGAAGAGATGGACTCCTTGATGCATAACCAGACTTGGGACTTAGTCAAGTTGCCTATAGGTAAAACGACATTGCAGAATAAATGGGTTTACAGGTTGAAGGAGGAAGGTTAGGTAAATAGAGGTATAAGGCTAGACTTGTTGTGAAGGGGTTTGCACAGAAGAAAGGTATAGACTTTGATGAAATATTTTCTCTTGTTGTTAAAATGACTTCAATTAGAACTATTTTAAGTATTATGGCAGTAGAAGATTTGCATCTTGAGCAATTAGATGTAAAGAAAACCTTTCTCCATGGGGATTTGAAGGAAGAAATATATATGCAACAATTATAAGGGTATGAGGTCAAAGGGAAGGATACATTAGGGTGTAGGTTGAAGAAGAGCTTATATGGCCTAAAATAGGCTCCTAGGAAATGGTATCTAAAATTTGACAGGCTTATGTTTGAACAATATTATACTAAATGTCATTTTGATCACTGTGTTCATCTTAAGAAACAAAATGATGGCAACTATATTATATTGCTATTATATGTATATGACATGCTTGTTGCGGGGTCTAACATGCAGGAAATAAATGTGCTCAAAGGAAAATTGGAAAATTCATTTACAATGAAGGATTTGGGTGCTGCAAAACAAATTCTTGGTATGAGAATAACTAAGACAAGAAAAATAGCAAATTAACATTGTCTCAGAGTGAGTACATAGAAAAGTGTTGGAAAGATTTAATATGCAAAACCAGTTCGTACACCTTTGGCTAGCCATTTCAAACAAAGTAAGGAGATGTGTCCCAAGATTTGGGAAGAAATGGATTATATGTCAAAAGTTCCACATGCATCAATAATTGCAAGCTTAATGTATGCAATGGTCTACACAAGGCCTGATATTGCACATGGAGTGGGAGTTGTAAGGAGGTACGTGAACAATCCAGGAAAAGAACATTGGATGGTAGTGAATGTAGGAATTTACAGGGTAAGTTCCTTAGATTGAACACCAAAGGACACCGCTCACAAACAGATCATAGATCACTACACCAGTATTCTTAACGTGGTTAAAACCCTCAAAGAGGGAAACAATCCACGACCTGAGCCAATGTGGCAACTTCAGGCAATATTATTAATGTAAAATAAATAAAATTTACATAAGCTTATCTCATAAACGATTTTAGACCAATGACCCTCCATGCTCTTTAAATAGAGATCATGTACCAATCAGGTGTTAAGCCACAGATCAAGTATCAGTAATACCAATGAGAGAATGAACCGTCAATTCACTTCATGTCTAGAACATATGGTGACCGTCGGATTGTAAGTTACAAAAAATACATACTAAAGAAACACACTTTACCTAGCTATACACTAGACCTAGTTATACTTAATTATTTCCTATGGATCGGAATATCCTAACATCCCCCCTAAGAAAACTTGGGATAGGATTGAAGGATGTACAAAGGTGACACAATAGGAGAAGGAAGGAGGCATTAGAGCCTATCCCCCCATAATGATAACTTCCTAAACTCAACCATAAATCGAAGTTTAGTAAACTTCACCTTTGTGAGAGCCTTTGTAAAGATGTTTGTAACTTGATCATCTGTTGAACAATATTGCACTTCAAGAACATGGTCATGAATGAACTTTCTGATGAAGTGCATGTGTAGTTCAATGTGTTTTTTGCACTGATGTTAGACTGGATCTTTGCATATTTGAATGGCACTTTGATTGTCACACCAAAGTGTAGTTGGATGCTATTGCTGAAAACCAAACTCTGACAAGATCTCACGAAGCCACAGGGCTTCCTTATTAGCTTCAACGGTGCCACAATACTCTACTTTTGCTGAAGAAAGAGAAATGGCACTTTGTTTCTTGCAAGTCCATGTAATAGGTCCAGAACTAAGAGTGAAGACATAACCTGCAGTAGACTTCTCATCATCAGGGTCACCAGCCCAATCAGAACCAATGAAACCAACCAATAGAGGAGATGCTCCTGCACTATAATGAATCCCAAACTGAACTATACCTCGAACATAACGAAGTATTCTTTTAGTTGCTTTCCAATGAATTTCATGTGGTTTACGCATAAACCGAGCAACAAGGGCAACATCAAAGGAAAGGTCAGGACGGGTATGGGTCAGATATAAAAGTTTTCCAACAAGCTGACGGTATAAGGTAGCATCAACTTCAAGGGAAGTACAAGTGACTGAAAGTTTGACTCTAGACTGAAAGGGAGAAGGGGTTGGCTTACAGTCTTCCATGTGAATGTGGCGTAGAAGATCACAAGTATATTTGGACTGAGGAAGGGAAATGCCTTCTTTGGATTGCAAGACTTGAAGACCAAGAAAATAATGCAAGTGTCATAAGTCTATCATTTCAAACTTCTTTTTAAGGCTAGAATTCACATCGTATATAAGGTTGGGATCACTACCGGTAAGGATAAGATCATCAACATAAAGAACAAGAATGATTAGGGACTTACCCACTTTCTTGGTGTAGACAGTATTGTCAGAATGACACCTAGAAAAGCCAGTATCTAAAAGAAACCTATCTATTCTGGCATACCAAGCCCGAGGGGCTTGCTTGAGACCATAAAGGGATTTCTTAAGCCATGAGGTTGTTCCATATAGAGTTCTTCATGCAAGAAGGCAGATTGAACATCCATCTGATGGACTTCCAATTTGAAAGAGGCAGCAAGGGAAAGAACAAGGTAGATAGAGTTCATTTTGGCAACATGGGAGAAGTTTTCAGTATAGTCATTGCCTTCAACTTGTGAAAAACCCTTAGCAACAAGACGAGCTTTATGTTGATCAACTTTTCCATCTAGTCCAAACTTGGTTCTGTAAACCCATTTGTATCTAACAAGTTTTCGTCCCTTTGGAAGAGGAACAAGGTCCCATGTATCATATTCCAATAATGAACGATATTCTTCATTCATAGATATGTCTCAATATGGACGGCCTTAAGCTTCTGCAACGGTGTCAGGATCATAATTCGCTGAAACTTGAGCCAGTAAAGAAGAGGCTCTATCGAACTGAGAATGTGTACGACACTAATCTATAGGATCACTTGCTGCATCCCGAGTAGTGTGGACCCATTTTGGAAGCTGAGAAGCTGAAGGAAGATCCCGAGAAGGTGGGGGAAGATTGTCATCATCATTGTCATCATCTGAAGAAGGAATACTTTCAGAAGTAGAAGAGATAGAGAGAGGTGGCACATCCATCAAACTAGGCTCGTAGGCTAATATATTTTCATCAAACTTTACATCTCTTTTAATGATTATATTTTTAGAGTTAGGTTGAAAAAGTCTATATCCTTTGACATCTTCAGAATATCCAACACAAATTCATTTTTCACTCTTAGGTTCTAAGGATTTATGTTTCTCATCTGGAATATGGGCCCATGCTTCACTTCCAAAAAGACGAAAGTGACTTACATTTGGTTTAATTGAGCTCCATGCTTCTTCTGGAGTGATATTATTTAAAACCTTAGTAGGAGTGCGATTTACTATGTAATTTTCATACTTAATTGCTTCTGCCCAAAAATTAAGACTAAGTCCTTTAGATTGAAGCATACAATTAACCATTTCCTTTAAGGTGCGATTCTTCCTTTCAGTTACACCATTTTGTTGTGGAGTATATCAAACCGTATGTTGCAATTGAATTCCATGCTCAATGCAAAAGTTGATGAATTTGTTGTTAACATATTCTTCGCCATTATCAGATATCAACTTAAGAATTCGATGTCCAGATTGTTTCTTAACAAATGCCTTAAAGGCCAAGAACATGTTAAAGACTTCACTCTTGAGTTTTAAGAAGTATAACCAAGTGCGTTTGGAGAAATCATCAATGAAAGTTAAGAAATACTTGTAGCTAGAGAATGAAACAACTGGAAGTGGACCACATAAATCCCTATGCACAAACTGTAAAGGGGCTGAGGTGTGCCAAGAGGCACGTTTTTCAAAACTATCCCAATGATGTTTTCCGAGTACACATCCGAACAAACACCATCTCTGCAAGATACCATAGGAAGACCTGTCACCATGTTTTCTTTACATAGATTTTGAAGGGAGCGATAGTTTAAGTGACCAAATCGCTCATGCCAAAGTTTACTCACTTCATCATTATGAGCAACAATTACCGAGGGAAGAGTTGATGACCCAAAGTTGTCAAACTTATACAACCTTTTAGAATCATCAACAATGTCGATAGCTAAAATCTGTCTAGGATCTCTCAGGTCCTTAATTACAACATCATGAGGTGAAAATTTGACAGTTTTGCCTTCACCTGAATGCGTTATCTGATATACAAATAGAAGGTTGCAGGATAAAGTAGGAACACATAATACGTCATTAAATTTACCATTGTCTAGATGAATAGTTCTAGACCCTGCAACACTAAGAGATCTATCATCACCAACATATATATTTTTGGTGTTACAATCATTTAAAGAAGAAAACATGGCTTTGTTTTTTGCCATGTGATAAGAAGCTCCAGAATCAATGAGCCGCTCATGAGAATGAGAAGAAGAATATATATTTAATGCATAACCAGACCGAGATGCTTGACCACCACATGCAAAAAGTGTTATTCCTGAAGATGAAATTGAAGTTGAAGAGTGCTCCAAATGGATGTTATGCTTCTTCATTGCTTCTTCCAAGGCTTCCATCTTATTAAAGCATTTGGATTCTATTTATTTAGATAATCTTCGGCAAAATCACATAATCAATCTTTTGTCGACGCGTTTCGAACCAACCAGTGTGGTTCATCGTCAGGACAAGTTGAAGACCAATCTGGCTAAGCTGGCTTAAATAGAGTGCGCAGAGATCCCAACGGCTATAATGCCAACAGCTAATTTTGACCAAAGGTCTTAGTCAAACCACTAATTATATTTTTAATATTGCTAAAACCTATAATCTATTTTTATTAGCTTATATATTAAGAGGGTTTCTTTGTTAATTTTGAGTATGAATAATATAGTATTTATACAATCTATTCTTAAATATAATGGTCATGTATAATCGTTCATATTTAATTAAATAATATCATTCCAATGTTATTTAGTATTAAATTATTACTTTTCTAAGAAATTTTGTTACATTAGGTAAATTGTGTATTAATTTAATAATAATTGTATAAAGCTAGAAGTCTAAAGGTAAACTCTAATATAATATTTTAATTAATTATATCAAAGGGCCCATTCGAAAATAAAAATAATAATTAAATCATCTATATAATTGATAATTCCAATATTATTAAATTAGTATTCTTGTTAAATCTTTATTATTTAGGTAAATACATAATTAAAGTATATGTTAATTAATAATTGTGTATTAATTTAATATTAATTGTTTAAAGCTAATGGTCCAAAGGTAAACTCTAATATCTTATTTTAATTAATTATATCAAATTGGCCCATTCAAAAATAATTTATGTTTATTAAATAATCTATATAATATAATTCCAATATTTATAAATTAGTATTCTTGTTAAATCCTTATTATTTAGTTATATTAGGTAAATACATAATTAAAGTATATGTTTATTAATAATAGAATATAGGTACATTGTGTATTAATTTAATATTACTTGTTTAAAGCTAAGGTCCAAAGGTAAACTTTAATATATTATTTAATTAATTATATCAAATTGGCCCATTCAAAAATAAAAATAATAATTTATGTTTATTAAATAATAATGTATAATTCCAATATTTTTAATTTAGTATTCTTGTTAAATCTTTATTATTTAGTTACATATAATTAAAGTATATGTTTATTAATAATAGAATATCCAAAAATATAACTAACTCAAACCCACTCACTATTATGGGTATATCATATAATCATATCAAAGTATTATATATAAAATAATAATTTCTTATTTATTATAAGACATAAAGGTCATTTTATCAACTATATCACTTTCTATAATTTATATTTAATAATCTATATTCATTAAATAAGTAATACTAAAAAGAAATCTATGTCAATTAGGTAAATAGATTATTACTAATAAGGTTTAAAATAGGGTTTAAAAGTCCATTTGGATTCTGTTATATTCCTATAGTAATAGGTGTCATATTTCATGATTGACTGGTTGAGCTCCGTAATATGTTCATACCTTTCCTTGCTGTAAAGGTTTGCATATTATCAAAAAATCAAAAAATCTAAAAAATGTAAAGAGGGTATACCCTAAAAGAAAAATCAAAGGATGAAAAAAATAAATGGTCAAAAGAAAAAATGAAAAGAAATGAACCCCAAACAAAAAGACCAGGAAAGTGTGCAAGTCCAAATACCACTACTATTTCATTTTCTGTAAATAAAGCATCATGTACAGCTTGTTGACTTTTTGCCACAATTGATGAATGGCCAAACAGCTTAATCTTGGCCAGTTCATGTTTAAATTTCATGTTTTAGAGATAGAGAATAAAAATCTATCCAAACTGTTTAAACTTGGCAGATAAGTAGATAGGTAGAGAAGCAAAGGAGCTCAACTGTTTAATTTGAGTCCTTAGTAGAAATAAGTGCAGACTCAGGTAGGCTTACCATGCAAAAGAAAGAAAAGTTGATAAGGGTTTACTAGTCTAAGTGCACCTAATAGAAAGAAGAAAAAATGTTAGGGAAAGTAGGCTGGGTAGGTAGTTTTGATGTTGCAGAACGAGACTTGTGATAGGTTTTGTTTCCAAAAATGTGTTAACTTACACTTCTATCACAAGTGCCATCGCAGACATTTTTTGGAGCAGCTCAAGCGACGCATGACTAACTCCCCTCATACTGTTTCCCCAATCACTTACTAATTTCCCCCAAAGATATTGAGATCTGCTTAATATCACTGAAACACTCATCTCATTCCATAACGTTTGCCTAAGTAAGAATTTGTTTTACTTAGGGATTAGCCATATTTCTTGTATAAACTCTTTTTGCCCCTTAAGCCTAAGTTTTGAAACTTAATAACTTAGTGCTTGTTTTCACATCATTTTTCGTATTAAAAATTAACTTTTATTATATAAATTCCCGTGCAAATATACCCTTCCCCCTATTAATGTAAATATATATAAAATCCCCAAATAAATATCCCCGTCCTCGTTGATATACAACCATAAACGTATTTTTGGGTTAATAAGTTCATTTGGAGCTTATTAATAACCGTTCCCCACGCGCAAATCAAAGTGTTAATCAACCTCTAGTTGATTAATAACTGACCAAACCTACCCTGATAACCAATCAAATCCGCCCCGAGTCTATTAAAAACGTGATTTATTTGCGTCGGTCTCGCGCGTTAACTCCCTGCCTTGTTCATAAAGCGCCAGCCGTTCGATCAGCGGCCCCACATTCGATGGCGGACGTCCATTTCGCTAGCCCTCCATATGCCGAACGTTAAGCCACAGGAAAACGGTGGTATTGCTCCTGTACCACTGCCACGTGTCGCACACCCGGGTTGTTCGCTGCCCCTCCGCCCGAAAGCGGTGCAGGCAAAACAGCTTACCGCCCTCCCACTGACCCTTCACTGACGTCATCTGTCCCTTGCTGACGTCACCTGCCATGTCATCTGCCCCGTACGTCATGCTTACGTCACCCGTCCGATAAATCAGTTTTTCCCTCCAAAAATCATTTTTTCTAAAGAGGGTAAAAACGTCGTTTTTTTCTATAGTTTTTACATTCAGTGCCCTGCGCTCTCCTGCAGAGTAAAGTCATTAAGGTCGCATTTCTGCCTCCCGACCAGGAAAGGCTGCACCGACGAGCTCATGGCCTCAACCAAAGTTGCCATTGTACAATCTTCTTCCTTTTAGATACAGTTCAAGGCAGCGCCGAGGAATTCCCAGTCCGCAAAAGAGATATACAGGATGTTTTGCTACCCCAGCCAGTGGAAACTGACAGAGACATCAATCACAGAGGAAAAGCGGTGAGCCGGGTCGGTTCAACATTAAAGAAGATGATTAAAGTCAAAGGGTATCAGAGGAGCCATAAAGAGTATCAGTGCAGAATTAAAGACAAATCAAATCAGCATAAAGAGTATCGGAGCCGACTAAGAGAAGCAGGTCAGAAGTTAAAGAACAGTTAATGCAAACAGTCGGCACAAAGCTACAAGGGACAGCTGCAAGCCGAACCCTAAAGAGCCAGCCTCCAGCACAGCATCAGATATCTTTTCCGAGCCATTTCTATCTACTTTGCTTGTAAATTACTTTAGGTTAAACTTAGATATTATCTCATAGCTTTTATGAGATACTTGTTGTACATATTCTGTTGTATAAATACCCCATTCCTCAGAGTTTTGAAGAGGTTGGGTATGTGTAGATTTCTTAGAGTTTGTTGTAATACTGAACCTTTGGAATAAAAAGCTGTTGGAATCAAACTGTTGTCTGGCCTACTGGATGAGGAATTGATGCAGAATATTTATCACAAAATTCTTGGATCAACCCATGGATCAATGAGTACTTTCTACCTTGTGCTTTACAGTTTCTTGTCTGTTATATCATCTATGTTTCATGATCTGAATGATAAAGAGAAAGATTAATTCAGAATTTGCTTGACTGCGCTCTGTTTTCAGTCTTTATTATTCTTCGTGTTTTCTTGAGAATTAGTTTAAATAGTGAACTCTTAATTGCTCCTGTTTCCCTTGATTCTTTCATGTTGATTATTTGTTAAGGAATCCTTAACTGCTCCTTAACAGTAATCATCCATTTTCCCTTTGTCAATATGCTGAAGGATTCTTAACTACCCTTCATCCATTTGGGTCCATTCCATCTGATTTCAGCCTTTAAATTATTCTATGTTTGACTACCTTGCTCTGTGATGCCATCCTCTGTTAGAAACCGAATTCAGGAAACCTGTTTCTTTGACTCCATCATGCCCAATGGACTGAACTCTTCAGTTTTGCCTCACTGTTCTATTGAATCTCACCACCCAAACTCAAAACAAAACACTTGTACTTCATAACTAGCCTAATACCCTTAAAAACAAAGCTAAATCATAAATAGAGAGCCCTCTCTGGATGCAGATTGGCTAGAATCTGTATCTAAAAGATTGGTATGTGGTTACCTTGGCCGTATTCCCTTTCTTACAACTTTTGGGAACAACCTGAGTGGTAATATCATTGGCGACTCCACTGGGGAATCTGAATAATTGTTTGTTACTATTGTTTATTTCATGAGCTACAGATGGAGCCTGAAGTTAGCCAGGTAGCCTTTGAAACTGCTTTTGCTTTACAATTGCAGAAGTAAATAAATGTTGCTTCAGTCTATCTCCGATCTAGTTTATGTTTTGAACAGTTGGTTTCAAATCTTTGATCAGTTCCTCTTTTCAATAAAATCTTTAGGAAAGTTCAAAATTCCCACATAAAAATTTCCTAGAAGAGACTGTTAAAGTTGTATTATCAAAACTATTCCAAGAAAAAACCAAAAACATACCTAGAAACTGGCTCCAAAAAAGACTCGTTACACAAGATCGAATCCTGATCCTAATCCCCCACCTGTGTTTGAGAATCCTAATCTGATTCCTAGGATCTGTAGAAGTCAAAAGAGCCAAGAAAATTCTGTTGATTCACACCTTGACAAACATTTGCAGAACCCCATTCAATCTGAGCTTACCTCTAAAAAGACACCAAACCTTTATGTGATTGCAACCGCTTCTCCAAGTTTACCATTAGCACCTCAAGCCATCCTTTCCACTCCTCCATCTGCAACTCTCATTCCCATTGTTATCCCTACGCCTCTAGTTGTCACATTTATCTCCGCAACCATGGCAAACCGATATACTCCCCTAAACTTACCTGCGAATCCAGTGGCTATGCCTCAAGACTATCAAAGCAAAATCACTTATTTTGACTGTACTAGCACTTACACAACTCAACAACATACCAAGAAAATGACCGACTATTTTGAGAACTATGAGATTGATGATGATGATGTCAGAATGAAAGTATTTGTTCAAAGTTTAACTGGAGATGTTAGAACCTAGTTTAGAGCCCTCCCTGCAAATAGTATCAATGACCCACAAGCTCTTTATCAGACCTTCTTGAACAGATGGGAAAAGAAAAAAGATCCTCTCCAAATTTTATCAGAATATGAGAACCTAAGAAGAGGTACCCAAGAAACTGTCCAAGATTACTGTACCAGATTCAATAATATCTACAATGTTATTCCTCAAAATTTCAGACCTCCTCCAGATTTGGCCTTGATCAAATTCCCTGATGCATTTGACACTGATATGGCATACCAACTTAGGGAAAGAGCTCCTCGAAACTTAGAAGAAATGCAGAGCATAGCTGTCAGTGTTGAAGCCAATCTGATATCTAAACGGTCTAGAGCCAAAGCTGAAAGAAGAATACCTTTCAAAGAAGAACCTTCTGTCGTTGAACAAAAACTAGATGCAATCATTAATGGAATGCATAGACTTGGAGATAGAGTGGAAACAATTGAGAGAAAATCCCCTTGGGATGGTCAACCAAGCAATGCGGGAAGAAATCCAAATTTCAGGGAGAATCAAAATCCTATCACTGGAAAGACAGGGCCTGACCAAAACATTAGGCCCTCATTTCAAGAAAATTATGTTGATGCCTCAACATCTGATGAACCAACAGAAGACACTCAAATCAATTTGATGAGACTTAACAATGAACAACATGTTTTCTTGACCCAAGAGGATCAAGAAGCTAACATTCTTGAACAATTCCAAACTCAGTCAGGTGAATCATTTGACTTTAGGGAGGGATATGACACAACCATTTATGAAGTCCACAAACAATACAATCTGAGGAGCAGAAGGATAGATGTCCCTGAAATCAGAAAACAGAAAGATACCAAGCATCTTAAGAAAGGTAAGATCAGTCCCCCCCCATGTACATATTCTTTCTAAAACAGGCCCTAACCCAGATAATCCAATTGTGGAAGATATATCAGACAATCAAATACCTGACAGACAACCTTCCACTGCTATTCCTGCTAAACAAAAATAAGAACAACCTCTAGAACATGATTTGGAAAACAGTTCAACACATAATCCCACGCCTGAAGAAGAGAAAAATGCAGAAAATTCAACTGTCTGAATTGCGAAAACTCAGACCGAAAAACCTTTCAATCTTGAAACAGAAGTAGGCAAAATAAAGATAGTTGTTCCTGTTAGAGTCGATCTTGTAGCCCTCCATCAGCGATCAAAGCTCTTTGCATTTGCATAGGTAGGTGTCTCATCAGTGTCGATTTTTGCATTCCATTAGGCATGCCATAACCCTGATGGAGGAGCTGGTGTATTTGTACCCCTCTTGGCATTGCTGGATCAGGTCATTTCAGTCATTAAGCTCTTTCAAGCTTGTCTTGTCTTGTCTTGAGGTCAAATTCCTAGGTCTAGGGTTTTGGTCAAGTATGTTTACAAGGTCATGTTTCTGAAGGTCAATAAGTGCTCAGCAAGCCAGAGGGATGATTGTAAATATGTTTCTTCGAAATTTTTTATCTTGTACAGTTAATTTTCACCTTGGATTTAAAAACTCTGTTTTTAAAGCCAAGGTCATTTTTCAAATTTTTGTAAAAAGTGATGAAATTTCAAAAGACTTCAGCGGACAGCATGTAACCCTGGTCCCCTTTCCAAGATCCCTCAGATGATCTCCCTACAAAAAGAATCAAGCCAAAGCACTAAATGAGTCAATTTCAGGACAAAGGAAACCAAAAAGTCAGTTTTATAAAGTGTCAAAGAGAAACATTAGAAAGTGGGTTTGAGCATGAAATTTATTCAAATGAAGCTTATAAAGACCCAATCTCCCTCCTTTTACTCTCATTGTGCATCCAAGACACTTGCAAGAGAGATTGGGCGAGCATCCAAGCGATTTTGAGTGAAAACTGGTCGAAATTGGGAGCAGGACAGGCGCGCGACCCGTCAGGCAGATTTTTCCAAAATGCATTGTTCAGCTCAGAAAAACGCAGTTTGACCCAGTTTGACTTTTTGGGGTGAATTATGATTCTCTTTGATGTAATTATTGTACTTTTAAGACACTTTTACTCTTATGTAACACTTCTAGAAGATTCATTCATGAAAAGGGTAAATATTAAATGAATGAATTGGTTTCCTAGCTTATAGAGGCAAGTTGTTTTGACTGCCTAGTTTGTAGTGCTTAGTTTAGAAGTGGTTGAAACAGCTCCTAGGATAGTGAGCTCGACCCATGGAGGCAGGGAAAGAGGTTAGATCATCTATATTATGTACTTTCTTGCTCATTTTCATGGTTGGACTCTTGAGGGATAAGCTATCATTGTATTATTCACTGTATCTCTGCAATTTTTGGCTAAGGAAGACCAGGGTTTTGCAGTCCTCTTTGGGATTCTTGTGGTTACATGTATTGATGGTGTGTTTCTCTATGTACTTGTAAGTGTGTTATGTGAATCATTTCCTTCTTTTCCTTCTGCACATTAAACAAATGAAGTGTTAAAGTAAGAATTCATGCCTGCCATGCTCTGCTTTTAAGTTTGTTTAATTTCAATGTTTTCTACTGTCTAAAGAGAATTCAAAGTTATTGTTTGCTCTCTTTAGCTCCTCACCTGTCATTCCTGATCATTCACCTCAATCAAAGGCATCAATACTGTCTCCTACCTCGCCCCAAAGAACCCCCTGCAGAAACTGTGTCCAATCCTCGCACCCAAAATTGCCTTATCCTCAATTTGCCACCAAAAACCCAAAAAACCCCAAATCAACCCTTTTGATCAGTTTACTAGCCTAATATCAGTGTTACCTTGTTGGTCATCTCATCTATTGAAGATTTTACCGAGATAGACCGGAGAGAGCCTTCTCCTGCCCCGTAGGGCTAGCTACGAGGCTAAATGGTTTGATGTTGCCTTGAGGTTTACCTTTCTCAGCCTGAGGTGAAATTTCAAGCGCTAACAGTTCCATTATCAGAATTAGCTAAACATGATGTCTACAGAAGCCAAATCAGCAGATTGCTCAAAATTTCTGTGAACGAGGATTCAGAAGATTTAATAAACATTTTTGATGACCAGCCGGAACTGATATTTGGCCCTGAAGTAAATGGAAAAACAGAAGAGGGACAAGTCCCTCCTTTCTATGTGGCTTTAAAAATACATGATAAAATACTTCATAACGCCATGTTCGATTCTGGCGTTTCCCATAACTTAATGCCTAAATCTATAATCAAGAAGCTTGACCTTGACATCACCAAGCCATATAAAGATCTTTTCTCTTTTGATTCAAGTCAGGTCAAATGTTTGGGTTTAATCAAAGACTTACGTGTGTCACTTGTCCAATATCCTGCAAAAACCATTTTGATGGACAAAGTAGTATCAGATATTCCTCCAAAATATGGTATGTTATTGTCTAGATCTTGGGGTGCAAAGCTTCAAGGATCTCTATAGTTAGACATGTCTTATGCTACTATTTCAGTGTTTGTTCATCCAAAGAGACTATACAGAGAAACGTTAATGAAGTATGTAGTAAGTAGTCAAGAGAAACCTCAAAATTTCCCTATCTACTCAGTACATTCAGATATGGATTCTTTTATCCTGTACAATGCTGAAAATGATCCCTCACATGATATAAAACTCCCAATAGCTGAAAAAGAAAAAATTGCAAATGAAAGGTCTAGTGTCCGAATCCAAGAAATTGCTGAAAATCATGAAAAATCAGATGAACCAAAAGAAACAGAAAAACCAAATCTCCCTATTAAACAAATCCCTGAAGCTCCAGATATTAATTATGAATATGAAATCCTTTGGTACTTAGAATTTGATGGTTCTGTGAACAAACTAGGATTTGGAGCAGGGGTCTGGGTGCACAATCTTCAAAACAAACATGCTGAAGGTCATGCCTACAGGTTAAACTTTAGATGCACTAATAATATGGCTGAATATGAAGCTCTGCTGCTAGGTCTTAAACTGCTGAAGAAATTGGGAGCAACTAGAGTATCAGTCCTAGGAGATTCTGATTTAATCATTCAACAAATAAAAGGGAAGTTCTTGACAAATGATCCCAGATTAAAAGAATACAGAGGGACAGCCATAGAGATCCTCAACACATTTTTGGAAACTCAGCTTGCCAAAATTCCAAGAAAACATAACTTGCAAGCTCATAGCCTAGCAATGTTTGCCAGCACCTGTAAATTACCATTTGAACCAAATCATCGATTCACAGCAGAAATTAGACACAGGCCAGCCATACCTGATAATGTGAAGAACTGGCAAGTGTTTGAAAGTGATAAACAGATCAACAATTTTTTAACCCTAGAAGAGGAATTTTCCAGCACTAACGCAGATGAAGACACAGTTAGTGAGTTTGATCCAGCCAATCAGATACAAATAGACATTTCAGCAGAAAATACAAGTCAAATGCTTCATCCAACAAAATTCACCAAAGAGGAAATTCAAGAGCTTAAACAAACAGATGTTGATGAAATTATTGAAGAAGAATCTGAAGTCATCCATTTGAAAGACAATCATTTACCCAAAGGATTAACTCCTTTGGAAGATCTCTTTGATTTCAACGATATTCCAAAGAAACCTCAAATGGAACCTCCAAAAGCAGACATTGAAGACTACAACATAGGAACTGAACAGAATCCAAAAATGATAAAATTGTCCAAATCTTTGCCCCCTGATCAAAAGCTGAAGTATGTTGAACTAATCAAATAATTCCAAGATGTTTTTGTCTGGAGCTATGAAGACCTGAAAATTTATGACACCTCTGTGATTCAGCATACAATACCCCTCAAGGAAAATCAAAAACCATTAAAATAGAAACTCAGAGGAATCAACCCTGTACTGCTTCCTTTAATTGAAAAAGAAATCAGACGAATGCATGATGCAGGGATAATTGCCCCAATGAAACGAAGAACTTATGAACGTAGAAATAGATATACAAATATTTTATTAATAATAAGATAAATTACAGATGATGATATTACAATTGCGGATGCCTGGCTTATATACCGCCATGGACACCCTTTGGGGAAAGGGCATGATCTTATGATCGTGCCCTTTCATCTAATTAAACTGAAAATTAAATAATAACCTAATCTAACTAATTTTTACATAACATTGCCTTCCTCTCGAAAGAATGCTTTGTCCTCAAAGCATACGTAACGACGGATGTTGTTGACAAAATGCTTCGTTCTCCCAAGAAGCTTCTTCTTCGGGCAAGTCCTTCCACTTGATCAGATATTCCTTGATAGTACGATAACGAAGCTTTCTTTCTCTAGTAGACAAAATACCTTCTGGTTCTAAAATGACTCTTCCCTCATCATCTAGGGATGGAAGTGTTGTTTGCACTGTTTGATTGTTACCTAGTGCCCTTTTAAGGCAAGATACGTGGAAGACGTTGTGAACACAACTTCTCTCTGGAAGGCTTAAACCATACGCAACTTGGCTAATCTTTTTGTTGATCTGATAAGGTACATAAAACTTTGGTGCCAATTTGTTTTTTCCCTTCTGTTTTAAGGATAATTGTTTGTATGGTTGGAGCTTAACAAATACCCATTCTCCAACTTCAAACTCTCTTTCAGTTCTGTTACGGTCTGCTTGTTGCTTCATACGATTCCTTGCATTATTCAGGTTTTCTTTTAATATTTGGACGATTTTTTTGGGTTTCTTCTAGTTGATCTTTAACGGCAGGTAGATTTGTTTGGACAATAGCTAGATCTTTCCATTTCGGGGGTTCATACCCATATAGGGCTTGAAATGGCATCATTTTTGCTGATGTATGATAGGTGGAGTTATACCACCATTCAGAAAGGTGTAACCATTGAGCCCATTTATTTTGTTTTTCTGTAGCGTAGCAACGTAGGTAGGCCTCCAAACATTTATTGACAACTTCTGTTTGGCCATCTATTTGCGGGTGATAAGCGGAACTCATATTTAGGTAAGTTCCTATATGGTTGAACAGTTCCTTCCAGAAATTACCTTTGAACTTGCATCTCTATCACTTACAATGACTTTTGGAAAACCGTGTAACTTATATATATTTTTGCAAAATATTTCAGCGATTTCTTTTGCTGAGTATGACTTCTTTATTGCCATAAAGTGAGCATATTTGGTGAGTCTGTCGACTACTACGAAAATCTTGTCCTTGCCTTCAGATACTGGTAATCCTTCGATAAAGTCCATTGAGATTTCTTCCCACTTCTGATTTGGAATGTTTAAGGGGTGAAGTAATCCTGGTGTCGTAATATTTTTGCTTTTATTCCTTTGACATGTGTCACACTCTGCTACATACTTCTGAATATCACGATTCATTCCCTTCCAAAAGAAGGATTGACGTGCATTGTAGTAAGTCTTAAAGAATCCTACGTGTCTAGCTGACGGTGAGTCATGTAATTCCTTGAGTATCTTAAACTTAAACTTGGAATTTGTATTTAGATATATTCTTCCCTTATACCATAGGATATCATTCTTCCACTCAAATTTTGAGTTATTGGGAAGGTTATTGATTATTGCTGTTACTTCTGGATCCTTGGCATACTCACTTCGAATTTCGTTAAGCCACTCAGGAACAACAACCGACATTGCAAGTAGTGTTGGTTCTTCATCTTTCCTGGATAAGGCATCTGCTACTACATTGTCTTTACCTCTTTTATGTAGTATTTCCAAGTCAAAAGCGGCAATTTTTTCAATCCATTTTTGTTGTTCTTCGGAAAGTGTTTTTTGTTGAAGGAGATGTTGGAGACTGTTATGGTCTGTTCGAATAGAAAACTTACTTCCCAAAAGATATTGCCTCCACTTAGCTAGTGCGTGCATGATAGCGAGCATTTCTTTGTTGTATGTGGATTTGAGGCGTTCTCTTTTATTGAGCTTCCTACTTTCAAAAGCTATTGGATGTCCTTGTTGCATTAGTACTGCACCTATACCGAATCCAGAAGCATCACACTAAATGATAAATGGTTTAGAAAAATCTGGTGTTGCTAATACGGGAGCATTAGACATAATTTCTTTTAATTTTTCAAAACACCTTCCTGCTTCCTCATCCCATAGAAACGAATTCTTCTTTAAAAGATTTGTTAGAGGTGCAGTTATATGTGCATAGTTTTTAATAAACCTTCGGTAATATCCCGTCAAACCTAAGAACCCTCTTAGCTTGGATATATTAACAAGTTTGGTCCATTCTTTTATAGCTTTGATTTTGTTAGGGTCCACCTTTACACCTTCATGGGATATAATGTGTCCAAGGTATTCTACTTCTTCCTTTCCGAAGGTGCATTTGGATTTTTTTGCGTAAAATTGGCGTTCTTTAAGTAGTGTAAGAACCTTATCCAAATGTTGCAAGTGCTCCTTCCAAGTTTTACTGTAAATTAGAATATCGTCAAAGAATACTAATACAAACTTTCTAAGATGTGGGCGAAATAATTCATTCGTAGTTGTTTGAAACGTTGCTGGTGCATTGGTTAATCCAAACGGCATTACTTTAAATTCATAATGACCTTCGTGTGTTCGGAATGCGGTTTTTGGTATGTCTTCTAATCTTATTCTAATTTGATAGTAACCTAATCTTAGGTCCAATTTTGAGAAATACCTTGCGCCATGTAGCTCATCCAACATTTCATCGATAAAGGGGATTGGAAACTTGTTTTTAATTGTTATTTTGTTTAATCCCCTATAGTCAATACATAGCCTAAATGACCCATCTTTCTTCCTTACCAACACCACTGGAGCAGCGTAAGGACTTTTACTTTTCGAGATGATTCCACACCTTAAGAGGTCTTGGATTAATCTCTCGATTTCTGTTTTTTGGTGATGTGGATATCGGTATGGCTTGATGTTAACCGGGTCTGATCCTGCCTTGACTTCTATTGTATGCTCAATTTCCCTATTAGGCGGCATCTTTAGAGGTAGGTCTTGAAATACTTCTTCATGTTTCCTAATTAGTTCTTGTATCTCTGGTGACTCTTCACTGGTCATACTTGCAGATAACATTTCTAACTGATGACATTGTACTACATAAGCAGGTGCTCCTCTTCGAATCATCTTCATCATCTGAGATGATGATACAATTTGATTTTCTGGTGCTTGGAATCCGTGTAGTTTGTACTTCTGACCTCCCCATTTGAATTTTATAAATTGTACTTGGTGGTTAGTGGCATAAGTACCTAAGGTTCGTAACCACTGGACACCTAAGACTACATCTACTCCTCCTAATGGTACTGTGCAAAATGAAGACTCTAAACTGAAGTATTGAATTTGCAATTTAACCTTATGACATTTCCCCACCTTTTCAATCCTTTTACCGTCTGCTACCATTACCTTCATGTTTGGTAAGGGAAATGAAAAAATATTGAGTCTCTTGGCCATGGTTGCATCCAAAAAATTGTGTGTGCTACTATAGTCAATGAGAACCACCACGTTGTTCTTCTTAATGTGTCCCTTTAACTTTAGAGTCTGAGGTTGTGATATACCTGTCATAGTTGATAACGACACTTGCGGAATACTTTCGTCATCTAATTCTGGTGAGAATTCTAGGGCATCTCTTGTTTCTTCTATGTCAGAATCTTCACTGTTTGAATCATTGGTTGCTTCACAATTATATAGGTTTTTTGGTTCTTTTCCTTTAGCACACCTATGTTTTGGGTCCCACTTTTCACCACAGCGCTTGCATTTACCCTCCTTTATCCTTTGCGCTTCCACATTAGATTTTTCATCTTCACGACGATGTGGTGGGACATATCTTGTATTTTTTGCGTCCACATACTGAGGTGTTCTTCGTCTTGAATATGTTTTTTCGGCTTTTGACCAAAGTATTTGTTCAGATTTCTTTTCGGCTGTTTTTGCTTTTCGTCTTGCTACTTCTATTGATAAAACGTCATGCATCTCAAGTTCTACTTGTAAATGGGTTTTAAGTCCCGAGATGTATGACTGAATTAAACGAGATTCTGATAACCCAGGTACTCGAGTTACTAAGGTCTCCCATTCTTGAGTGTATTCATCCACACTTCCTTTTTGTCGTAATTTGATGAGTTTTGAAAAGAACTCTTCTTCTTTTACACCTTGAAATCTTTTAAAAAAAGCATCTTTAAATTTTCTCCAGCTAATGACGTGTGTTGTTTTTTTCCACCACATATACCAGTTATATGCTTCTCCTTCCATTTTCATGGATGCATGTCTGAGCTTTTCGTCATCGTCAGTGATGTCATATATCTCAAAGTATTCTTCTGCTTTATTTATCCATGCAACATTGTTTTTTTCGTTTCCATCGAATTTAGGCATCTCAACCTTTGCCCTCTTCTGGTATGTGGCTAATGGTTGAGCAAAAAGAGGGTGTTGATTAGTAAGGGTATCCCAAAGTTGCTTGTTTGTAAAGGCCGTGTTACTTGCTTCTTGGTGGGGTGTCGCTGATTTTCTTGGGGATTCAACCTTTTCATGAGAATCTGTTGACTTTGTTGAATCTAATGAGAGGTGTTCTTGATTCTCTTCACTTTCTTTTAATAGCTCTTCAGGTGTACAATTCGACCTTTTACACAGAAGTCTCAGCATTGTTAAAGCATCTCTGATGTTTACTTCTGTTTGGACATGTTGACTTTCCATCTTTATCTCTATTCGATTTGTCGTATCTTGAAGATTTTTGATTTTGTCTGCTTGCTCCCCAAGCTTGCTCTCGACTTCATTTAATCTTTTACTGACCTCGTCGTGGTTGTTATTTATCTTATGCTCTGCGTCAACCAATTTTTTTCTGGAAATCCGCCATTGTCATTGTCGACATTGAGCGGGTTTGCGGGGGTGTGTATTTATCTACGAGCTTAAGGTTTTTTTTTTTTTTTTAATTATAAATTATAATAATTATAAGTTATAATTATTAACCTTATATATATATGTCAATTAAAGTTATAAATTATATAACTTATAATTAAATTATATATATATTATATATAAATTTAAATATGATATACATATATTATAATTAATCAAGCTATAATTTTTTTATATATATCATAAACGTTGGACAGTCACGTCTTTCTGTTTTGAAACTTATCGAAAACACGTTACACCTATTTTATATATATATCATAAACGTATTATTTATGTTACAGTTAGTCCGTTCCGTTGAACCGTCACTTTTGACCTTGACCGAGCGTATATCACTGCAGGAAGGTAATCGAACAACGACAGTGGAACAACACCGGTTGGTTGGCAATCGCAGGGGCCGATGGGTTTGGTGGTGGACAGGGCGGATGGGAAGGTTGCGGCGTGGAATTATGATGGACTAGTGTGGAACTGTGATGCGGTGTGGAAGGTCGGGACGCGAGCGGTGACTTAACCCAAACTGCAGCAGAAGGTTCAACTAAGCGACGATCAACCTACGATTTGGACGACGTGTGATTGGTGGAGAAATAGAACACGACCGAGTAGGCAGGCCGTTGGACTGTCTGGAAGGTGGAGTCAGTAGATAGGTTGCGGTGGGCGATGAATAGGTAACCGAGATGCAGTGGAAATAGAGATGAACGGAAGTTGTGACAGGGAGGAGGCAGTTGGGGACGTTGACAAGTGTACTAGTGCTTGCGGACAATCGGAGGTCGTATGCAGCAAGAAGCCATCAATCAAACTCGCTCTGATACCAGATGAAACGAAGAACTTATGAACGCAGAAATAGATATACAAATATTTTATTAATAATAAGATAAATTACAGATGATGCTATTACAATTGCGGATGCCTGGCTTATATACCGCCATGGACACCCTTTGGGGAAAGGGCATGATCTTATGATCGTGCCCTTTCATCTAATAAACTGAAAATTAAATAATAACCTAATCTAACTAATTTTTACATAACACCCAATCAGATTTTCAGAATGGGTGTCTAATTTAGTGCCTACCAGGAAGAAAACAGGAGAAGTCAGGTTATGTGTTGACTTAAGAAATTTAAACAAGGTTTCTTTGAAGGAAAATTACCCCTTACCTAAGATGGATCATATTTTACAAAGGGTAGTAGGTGCTTCTAGGATTTCACTTTTGGATGGGTTTTCAGGTTTTAATTAGATTCTAGTTCAGCCTAATGACCAAGATAAAACAACATTCACAACACCATGGGGTACATTCAAATATGTTAAAATGCCATTCGGTCTTAAGAACGCAGGGGCAACCTTTCAACGAGCAATGGACATAGATTTTGCAAAAGAGATTCACGATTTTATGGTTGTATATCTAGATGACCTCACTATGTTTTCTAAAACAAATCAGCAACATTTAGATCATTTGAGACAAGTGTTCCTAAAATGCAGAGAATATGGTATATCATTAAATCCTAAAAAATCTTTGTTTGGTCTAGAAGAAGGGAAACTGTTAGGCCACATCATCTCTAAAGATGGCATCAGAATTGACCATGCTAGAATTGAAGCTATTTTGCAAATACCCCACCCCAGAAATGTCAAAGAACTTCAAGCTTTCTTAGGGAAGATTAACTTTTTGAGAAGATTCATATCCAATTTGGCTGAATTGATTAGATTGTTGAACAATATGTTGAAAAAAGATTCAAAGGTTAAATGGACAGTAAAAGCCAAACAAGCATTTGAAGAAATCAAAATGGCTTTGACCAGAACACTAGTCCTCACGAGTCCAAAGTTTGACAGAGACTTCATAATTTTCTCATTTGCATCAGAACACACCACAGTAGCTGTTTTACTTCAAAAAGATGATCAAGAACATGAAAAACCCATAGCCTTTTTCAGTAGAGCACTTAGAGATGCACATCTGAATTACAAAATCATGGAAAAATAGGCTTATGCACTTGTGAAAGCCATTCAAGAGTTCAGGATTTATATACTGTACTCACATGTAATAGCTTATGTGCCAAATGCTGTTGTTAAAGACATCCTGACTCAGGATGGAATTGAAGGCAAACGTGGTAAATAGATTGCAAGAATATTGGAGTGTGACATTGAGATAAAACCTACAAAGTTGATAAAAGGACAGGGATTAGCTAAACTCGTGACTGAAACAAACTTTCAAGCCCTAGACATCAATGAACTGGATAACGAATGGGAGATGGCGACTCCACAAATCAGCCAGGCCTTCTTAGAATCACCTTGGTATGCTGATATAATTCATGTATTATTAAACCTACAGGCTCCTACAGGGTTATCCAAAACAAAGAAAATAATTTTAAAAATGAAAGCTTCAAAGTTCTGTATTGTAGATGGTGCTCTTTTTTGGAAAAATCATGAATGTATTTTATTGAATTGTTTATTAAAAGAAGAAGCTGACAAAATTCTCAAAGAATTTCATGCAGGGGACTGTGGTGGACACCTCTACTGGAAATCAACTACAGATAAAATCCTAAGGGCTGGATTTTACTGGCCAACCTTGTTCGCTGATGTAAAGAAGTTTGTCACTGCTTGCCACAAATGCCAAATTTTTGAAGGCAAAAGAAAGCTGTTGCCCTTGCCCTTGAGACCAATTTCCACTAAAAGACCATTTCAACAATGGGGTTTAGACTTCATTGGAGAAATCCATCCTCCCTCTTCTGGCCAACATAAATGGATCCTTACTGCCACAGACTATTTCACCAAATGGATAGAAGCCATCCCTGCTAGACAAGCCAATGATACAGTGATTATAGGATTCCTAGAAACCAACATCTTGTCTAGATTTGGCTGTCCTGAAAAGATCATAACTGATAATGCTGTTGCCTTCAAATCCAAGAAACTGATAAATTTCTGCAGCAAATACCATATCACTTTAGGCCATTCCACAGCCTATTACCCTCAAGGTAATGGTCTAGCTGAGTCTTCCAATAAAATCTTGATTAACATTATTAAGAAACTGTTGGAAGAGAACAAGAAAAACTGGCACAAGAAGCTCACAAATGCACTGTGGGCAGACATACTTACTACAAAGAGATCAATTGGAACCAGCCCTTATGAGCTAGTTTATGGCATGGAGGCTGTATTTCCTTCATCTTTAGGAGTTCCTGTGATGAAATTACTGCAAGAAGCTCAAGTGGAACCAAATAACATTCAAAGAAGAATAAATCAGACCATCCATTTGCAGCAGACTAGAGAAGAAGTGCATCGAAGATCCCAAGTGTTACAAGAAAAACTTAAGAAGATATTTGATAAAAGGACCAAAGCAGAAGACTTCTACATTAGAGACAAAGTTCTAAAGTGGGATTCCAGAAGAGAAGACAAAGGAAAACATGGGAAGTTTGAATTCCTATGGAAAGGGCCATTTATCATCCATGCATTGCAAGGGAACAATACTTACTTTCTGAAGAGCCTGGATGGTACAAAAACAGAAGAAGGACCAGTAAATAGTCGAATGCTGAAACACTATTTTGACCCAATTTTTTGATGTATTATGACTCTAACATGTACATAAGGAAATTCAGGATCAATAGCTTGAAAGAAGTGACCAGCTTGTTCATTTCAACAGTGAAAATGAGGAGGAAAGTGCAGAAAATTAAGAAATCAGTGAAATAACTTTATTATTTTTTGTTTAGCCTCATTTCAGTTTATCAGAGATTGCAGAAGAAGACTCAGGAACAACAACAAATAATCCAAGTGAAAGCTATCCAGAACAAATGTACAGTTGTTTGAATCAGCTCAAGAGTAGTGTATATATTTTACATGATCCTTTTGTACAGTTTCTACATTCAGCAAAGGAAGATTTCATAGCACAATAAAAGTTATTTATAAGGCGATCTGACTTGTTGTTCTTGACTTTCCACCAGGGAAAACCATCCCCAAGTGGAGCCAGTGTTATACTCCTATAGTAATAGGTGTCATATTTCATGATTGACTAGTTGAGCTCCGTAATATGTTCGTACCTTTCCTTGCTGTAAAGGTTTGCATATTATCAAAAAATAAAAAAATTTAAAAAATGTAAAGAGGGTATACCCTAAAAGAAAAATCAAAGGGTGAAAAAAATAAATGGTCAAAAGAAAAATGAAAAGAAATGAACCCCAAACAAAAAGACCAGGAAAGTGTGCAAGTCCAAATGCCACTACTATTTCATTTTTTGTAAATAAAGAATCATGTACAGCTTGTTGACTTTTTGCCACAATTGATGAATGGCCAAACAACTTAATCTTGGCCAGTTCATGTTTAAATTTCATGTTTTAGAGATAGAGAATAAAACTTTGTCCAAACTGTTTAAACTTGGCAGATAAATAGATAGGTAGAGAAGCAAAGGAGCTCAACTGTTTAATCTGAGCCCTTGGTAGAAATAAGTGTAGACTCAGGTAGGCTTACCATGCAAAAGAAAAGAAAAGTTATAAGGGTTTGCTAGTCTAAGTGCACCCAATAGAAAGAAGAAAAAATGTTAGGCAAAGTAGGCTAGGTAGGTAGTTTTGATGTTGCAGAATGAAACTTGTGATAGGTTTTGTTTCTAAAAATGTGTTAACTTACACTTCTATCACAAGTGCCATAGCAGACATTTTTTGGAGCAGCTCAAGCGAGGCATGACTAACTCCCCTCATACTGTTTCCCCAATCACTTACTAATTTCCCCCAAAGATATTGAGATCTGCTTAATATCACTGAAACACTCATCTCATTCCATAACGCTTGCCTAAGTAAGAACCTATTTTACTTAGGGATTAGCCATATTTCTTGTATAAACTCTTTTTGCCCCTTAAGCCTAAGTTTTGAAAATTAATAACTTAGCGCTTGTTTTCATATCATTTTTCATATTAACAATTAACTTTTATTATATAAATTCCCGTGCAAATATACCCTTCCCCCTATTAATGTAAATATATATAAAATCCCCAAATAAATATCCCCGCCCCGGTTGATATACAACCATCAACGTATTTTTGGGTTAATAAGTTCATTTGGAGCTTACTAATAACCATTCCCCGCACGCAAATCAAAGGGTTAATCAACCTCCAGTTGATTAATAACTGACCAAACCTACCCCGATAACCAATCAAATCCGCCCCGAGTCTATTAAAAACGTGATTTATTTGCGTTGGTCTCGCGCGTTAACTCCCTGCCTTGTTCATAAAGCGCCAGCCGTCCGATCAGCGGCCCCACATCCGACGGCGGACGTCCATTTCGCTAGCCCTCCATCTGCTGAACGTTAAGCCACGGGAAAACGGTGGTATTGCTCCCGTACCACTGCCACGTGTCGCGCGCCCGGGTTGTTCACTGCCCCTCCGCCGGAAACCGCCCTAGCCCGAAAGCGGTGCGGGCAAAACAACTTACCGCCCTCCCATTGACCCTCACTGACGTCATCCGCTGACATCAGCTGTCCCATGCTGACATCACCTGCCACATCATCTGCCCCGTACGTCATGCTTACATCACCCGTCCGATAAATCAATTTTTCCCGCCAAAAATCATTTTGTCTAAAGAGGGTAAAAATGTCGTTTTTTCTATAGTTTTGACATTCAGCGCCCTGCGCTCTCCTGCAGAGTAAAGTCATTAAGGTCGCATTTCTGCCTCCCGACCAGGAAAGGCTACAGCGACGAGCTCGCGGCCTCAACCAAAGTTGCCATTGTACAGTCTTCTTCCTTTTAGATACAGTTCGAGGCAGCGCTAAGGAATTCCCAGTCCGCAGAAGAGATATACAGGATGTTTTGCTACCCCAGCCAGTGGAAACCGACAGAGACATCAATCACAGAGTAAAAGCGGTGAGCCGGGTCGGTTCAGCATTAAAGAAGATGATTAAAGTCAAAGGGTATCAGAGGAGCCATAAAGAGTATCAGTGCAGAATTAAAGACAAATCAAATCAGCATAAAGAGTATCGGAGCCGACTAAGAGAAGCAGGTCAGAAGTTAAAGAACAGTTAAGGAAAATAGTCGGCACAGTGCTACAAGGGACAGCTGCAAGCCAAACCCTAAAGAGCCAGCCTCTAGCACAGCATCAGATATCTTTTCCGAGCCGTTTCTATCTACTTTTCTTGTAAATTACTTTAGGTTAAACTTAGATATTATCTCAGAGCTTTTATGAGATACTTGTTGTACATATTTTGTTGTATAAATACCCCCTTCCTCAGAGTTTTGAAGAGGTTGGGTATGTGTAGATTTCTTAGACTTTGCTGTAATACTGAACCTTTGAAATAAAAAGCTGTTGGAATCAAACTGTTGTTTGGCCTACCGGATGAGGAATTGATGCAGAAGATCTATCACAAAATTCTTGAATCAACCCATGGATCAATGAGTACTTTCTACCTTGTGCTTTACAGTTTCTTGTCTGTTATATCATCTATGTTTCATGATCTGAATGATAAAGAGAAAGATTAATTCAGAATTTGCTTGACTGCACTCTGTTTTCAGTCTTTATTATTCTTCTTGTTTTCTTCAGAATTAGGTTAAACAGTGAATTATTAATTGCTCCTGTTTCCCCTGATTCTTTCATGTTGATTATTTGTTAAGGAATCCTTAACTGCTCCTTAACAGTGATCATTCATTTTCCCTCTGTCAATATGCTGAAGGATTCTTAACTGCCCTTCATCCATTTGGGTCCATTCCATCTGATTTCAGCCTTTAAATTGTTCCATGTTTGACTACCTTGCTCTGTGATGCCTTCCTCTGTTAGAAACCGAATCCAGAAAACCTGTTTCTTTGACTCCATCATGCCCAATGGACTGAACTCTTCAGTTTTTCCTCACTGCTCTATTGAATCTCACCACCCAAACTCAAAACAAAACACTTGTACTTCATAACTAGCCTAATACCCTTAAAAAACAAAGCTAAATCATAAAGAGAGAGCCCTCTCTGGATGCAGATTGGCTAGAATCTGTATCTAAAAGATTGGTCTGTGGTTACCTCGGCCGTATTCCCTTTCTTACAACTTTTGGGAACAACCTGAGTGATAACAGATTCTAAGTGGCCATCATGATTACAAAAGTTGCAATGTCTATCAGTCTTCTTCCCTTTATTTTTATTTTCCTTATCATTTTGTTGAGTTGCTTTTTCATTTTGAGACTGAAATTGCTTAGGACCTTGTTTGGTTTAGGACCATTCTTTTTAGGATGTTTCTTCTTAGGATTCTTTGAACTTGGTTGCTACTGGGCTGCTAGGGACTTCTTAGAAGAGTTTCCAGTATTAAGAAGACCAATATGTAATAGTTTTTATTGTTCTCTTATTAAAGAATCACAAAAGACATCAAAAGAGGGGAACTTGTAGTCTTTTCCTTGAGAAATAAAGGCTTCTCTAGTAGAATGGAAGGTGGAAATAAACACATAGTAGGTAGCTCCTATCTTAGCAAGAATCGAATGGATAAGGCTACCATCTTCCTTCTTAACCTCAACACCTTCCAAGAGAAGTCTAAGGGTATTGAACTTGGACAAAAAGTCTTCAATGGAAGAAAAAATATTGGGGCTCAAAGTAAGCAACTCATTTTCGAGTTGATGGGCTCTAATTTCATTTTTAATTCCAAAAACAGTGATGAGCTTTTTCATTTCTTCATCGGGGGTATCAATTTCTGCGCTATGGAATCTAAAGTTTGCATAAATATACATCCCTATCAACCCACGTGTTTGATCTTGCTTATTTTCCCATTCGGCTAGCTTATCTTCATCTTTTAGGTTTAGACTCTTGGTGTGAGGTTATTCTATAAAGACATTTATTTTTAAGTAAATCCACCATGTAGGATAGCCATTGGAAGTAGTTGGTGTTGTTAAGAATAACTAGGCATAGATTTTCCATTTTAAAAGAAATTAAAGCTGTAGATGCTGAAACTAAGTGTTCCAATAGAAATATCTCGAAAAATTAGGCCGATTAAAAAAAAAACGTCTCTGAAAACGACTTTTGGATGAAGAAGTTATACCTTTTTGAAGAAAAGTTGTTGAAGATGCTAAGGAACCATGTGAATGTTTGGAAGTTGATGATAATGTTATTTAAAAAAAATTCCCCCATTTTTCCAAACTTAATCTAATTAGCTCACTTTAAAAAAAAAGATTACTTTATGTGACCCACTTTTATACATACGTGAAAGTCACTTTTCCAATGTTACTTTATGAACTATCCACGTAACTTAAATAAAAGATAAAATGACTTTAGAATTATAAGTGATTCACTTTTTATAATGGGTAGAACACTTTTACATCAAGTAACTTTAAAACATAAGTTACATGTGTTTTTTGAAAAAGTAACTTAATAAAAGGAAAGACTTGAACCCGAGAACTTTATTCTCATAAAGTAAATTTAGACCAAGTGAACTAGTTAAAAGATTTAGTAATTTTTGGAAAGGAGGAAGGGTTTTTTGTTTGCTCGTCGAAGCTTTGGAATGCGTGCTTTCTTGAAAAACCCCTTTTTGCCTTCAGATCTTAAAAATGACGTAGCTAGGGCTACCGAAAACCTTTTCGTGTGAAACGAAAGCATTTCATCACTGGAACAAATGCTCCTAACACAATAGAGCAGTCCTCTCGACCCAAAAGTGGTAAAAAACAATAGATCTTGGAAACAACAATTGGATGCAGTTGTACCAGCTTCGGATTTGGATCACCAATGGATGCGGCCCTCGAATGACTCTGATACCATGTAGGAATTTACAAGGTAAGTTCCTTAGATTGAACACCAAAGGACACCACTCACAAATAGATCACAGATCAATACACCAATATTCTTGACGTGGCTAAAACCCTCAAAGAGGGAAACAGTCCATGACCTTAGCCAATGCGACCACTTCAGGCAATATTATTAATGTAAAAGAAATAAAATTTACGTAAGCTTCTCTCATAAACGGTTTCAGACAAATGACCCTTCATGCTCTTTAAATAGAGATCATGGACTAATTGGGTGTTAAGCCATAGATCAAGTATCGGTAATATGAAGGAGAGAATGAACTGTCAGATCACTTCATGTCCAGAAAATATGATGACCGTCGGATTATAAGATACAAAAAGTACATACTAAAGAAACACACTCTACCTAACTATACACTAGACCAAGTTATACTTAATTATTTCCTATGTGTTGGAATATCCTAACAGTGAAATGGATTCTCAGGTATTTGAGAGGCACCACAAATTAAGCATTATGCTTTGGTGGTTCAAACATTGCTCTACAAGGATATGTTGATGGAGATATGACAGGTGATAGAGATAAGAGGAGTAGCGCTATATGGTATGTGTTTACTGTAGGTGGAACAAATGTCAGTTGGGTTTCAAAGTTGCAAAACATTGTTGCACTTTCAACAACGGAATCATAGTATGTTGTTGCGACAGGGGCTAGTAAAGAAATGATTTGGTTACAAAGGTTTATGGATGAGTTGGGAAGGAAGTAGGATATGGGGATGTTATACAGTGACAACCAAAGTGCCATTCATATTGCAAAGAACTTAGCAGTTCATTTCAAGACTAAACATATACAACTCAAGTACTATTTCATACGGTCAATGTTGAAAGATGGACAGTTGAAGCTGAAAAAGATACACACTAGGCAGAATCCTACAGACATGTTAACAAAAGTTGTAACTAGGGAGAAATTGAGATACTTCTCAGTTTCAATTGGTCTTCAAGTATTATGATGAATATGAGAAACAACCAGGTCCAAAGTGGAAGCATTGTCCAGCAAGTGAAGCAACGGTGGAATTTCTATAATCAGTCTCCAAGTGGGAGATTGTTGGGTGTGGAGCTTGATTATCTTCCTAATTGTTCAGAGGTTTTTGTTTTAGTCACGTTGGATACTTTTTCCTAACGGAGCGGTAACGCCACCCATTTAATCGCCGTCAGAGGGGGGTGACAACGACTTTTATGAGCCCCCTCCCATCCTGTGGTGGGGGTTCGGGGACAACGCCCCCAAAGCTAAAAATAGATTAGAAAATGCTTTGTAAAATATTGTAATTTCATATTCAATATGGGCCGCTCATTATGCAGATGATCTGACTGTAGAAGTTATGTTAATTTAGGGCTTTTTTTCCTTAGTAGGCACCCCCTCGGTTTATATGAGAGAATTGTATTGTAGTTGTGGATTATTATTCTAAGCGAGAAATAGAGAGGAGATTTTGTGAGAGTGAAGAGGAAATTACAACAGATCTGTTGTAAGTTGTATCTTTTTATTTTGTTGGATAATATAAAATTGAAGGACAAGTTGTTTCTTTGTGGACGTAGCCCAAATTGGGTGAACCACTTATACTTATGTCTCTTTTTTTATGCGTTTTTGTATTTGCATTTCCACAATATTTTGTGTATTTCATTGCTCCATTAATTAATTTCTAACAATTTCTCACTTCTAAAAATGTTCAAATACAATTCGGAAGTGGGGAGAATGAATGGGGTTAATGGAATATACCTTTATGCTTAAAACCCTTAAGAAAGTGCCTCACTTACCATGTGAATTTACTACTGTAAATTGAAAAACCCTTGTACAACCACTTGTATTGCTTCAAATAAGCCTTGATACACAAGCCAAACAAGTTATACCTCTAAATAAGATTGAAATGCAACCCAAATAATGAAACTAGCTGAAAAATCTGAAATTAAGCTCAAGCTAGTGAGGTTTTTTTATATTTTTTATCTTTTTTGTTTTTTTTTTCCAAGGAATAAATTGTAATTTCATTAAATAAGATTAACAAAATTACATTTATCACATGCACCTTACATGAAACTGGTGCATTTCCATGATTGACCCATATTGAAACATAAAGTTGAAAGGATGCCCAGCAGCGGATAGGGGCATGCCCAAATTGTAAATTGTCCAGCAAAAAAAAAATCTGCCATGATTACAAAGGAACCATCCAAAATAGGTTTGCCATATAGAGACCAAAAAAATTCTATCAAGTGTTTATGCCATAAATTACCTTCAAGATAAGAGACATTTACAAAAAAGAAACTCATTGTCATGAAGACCAGTTATAGATCAAAACAAACAGTGAACCAAGTGACCAGATCTGCATATATCAACATCGGATAAAACATAACAAAAAGGTGGTCTGCATCATGGGGCTAAGCCAAGCCCCCCTTGAAACCTATATCTCGTCCTCATATGGTCTATGATAGTATTCATAGTGGCCCAGACCAATGTGTTCTATCACTTGCAAGAGGCCCCTGTCCAAGAGAAGGCCTTCAATTTTTTATACTTCTTTTTTGTTGTTTTTTGAATATTTAAAAACAAAACTAAAAAAATAAAGATTTTGGATTTTTGAAAATTATGGAGATGAAGCGAGGCTTGCCTTGCCTTTCGTATTACCCTTTCGATACCAGATTGTGATCACAACCCCTTATGTTTTTTGGAACAAGAAGTGTGTTTGGATTCTTGAACTAGTTTCCCCTACTCTTGCCTAAGACTTTTATTGATGCCCAAATTCAAGTAGGAGTAATTTCTTTGTGAAGTACCTTATGCCAAATGGGTCAACTTTGAGATTAGGTGAACTCTTTTCCTTGAAGGAGGAACCCCTTATTGAATTGTATAGCTATGGTCAATCTTCATTTCAACCCTAGAAATATATGTAATGATAAATATAAAGCATGTTCTTCATGTTATTGTCAAAAGTGATTTTAAGGTGTGTTCTGTTGATTTGGGGTAGCATCGGATGTGTTCAAGCCACAAAAATTGGTGGAGAGGCTAAAGCACATGATATCTCCAATACCCAGAAATGGTTTGGGCAGATTCTAAATAGTTTGGGAGATATTAAAATAATTAATATTTTTAATGGATTCCCTAAGTATAAACTTAGGGAAAATAAAATATTAATGTGAATTAATATAAAACTGTGTTAGAAGGGTCCAAAATTCATGGATCAAGCTAGAGTTAACTTAACCGTTAATTAGGGACTTAATATCGACCGTTGAATTGTCAACGAGAAAAGTATAAGAGGAAGCTTGAGGGTCACTTGGAGAATACACCAAGTTGATGGAGATTTCGATTTTCTAGGGTAGGGTTTGCTGAGGAAGTCAAAAGAGTGATCAGAGTTGCAGCTGAGGGATAGTGAATACAGAAGCAGAGAGGAAGAGATAGTACCAGGAGGATCAACACAGAAGCCAAGACAGAGGGGCGCAGAGCCAACTAGAGGTTCACGCAGAGCCCGCCAGGGCTCACGTAGAGCCAACCAGGAGCTGCGCAGTGCCTTAGAGAGCCAGCGTGGGTGACACAAAGGCTCTAAGGGCTGACGAAATGCCTCCAGAGGCTGATGTAGGGCAAGCTAGGGTGACGCTGGGGTTTTTGTGGGGCAGATTGGAGCTGGGAGTTTTCGGAGTAATTATCTGGGGTTTCAGTCGGAACATCTGTCTCCGAATGAGAGATACTATTGTCGAGATTATTCTGTGTCGGGTGAGCTGGTTTTGCACCCAGATTGTATTATGAAACTGCTTAATAATTAAAACCCTCAGATAGTTGCATCAATTTTCCCGCATTGGGTTTTCCCAGGGACATTGGTCCAAAAACAACGGTGTCACTTGTGTGCTTGTTTTGTTTCCTTCAGTTGATGATCTACAATGTGTTGAGCATGTAATTGTATTTATTTTCAGTATTTACATGGAAAATAAGTTTTTAATTAATCAGAACAAGTAGGCATAAATAAATCAGAAAAGTACATGAAGGGTTTCTAATAGTTAGACTTAGAAATTCCAACATGGTATCGGAGCGTGGTTGCAGATCACAGGAGAACTGAGGACATCAGCTTAGTAGAGCAGCAACAGCTATCCCGAGTGACAGAAGCTGTTCCTAGCATAGAAGCAGAAAGGAAGGGGTGATGTTGTGCCTGCGTCATCAAGTTTGTGTCAGGAAGAGGATCAGCGCAATGGCAGAGGGGAGCAGACTCGACCTACGCAGTGCTCGGTCATCTTTCTCAGTCAGGAAGGATTGACGCCTGTGGCCAGGAGGTGCGGATTTTGCTGGTGTCGGGATTCCGCAAAGCCTAGAATCTCTAACCTTCAGTTGTTGGAGCTTAGGAGGCTGTGGGTAAGTTACAAAGTAAAGTTGGTGGGGTACTGTAGTCAGAACAGTACCTAACAGGGCAAGACCAAGGAGGAGGGAGTTGCTACCGAGGATTTCTAGCCAAGAAATCTGGATCAATGGTGAAACTGCTCTAATGATTAGAGTGGGGGCATCTTGACATTGGCAGAAGGGTTTCCAGGAGGGAAATTGAGGCTTAGAGGGATTAACACCAAGAACTTCCAGGAGGGAAGTAGAGGAGCAACGAGATGGCAGTGAACGGGGTAAGAGACCAGGACAGACTGGACGAAGCCTCAAACTTCGTAGTCTGGAAGGCCAAAATCTTTTTCGTTCTAAACAGGAATCGTGTCAAGCACTTCGCCTTGAAGACGATAGCGATCCCAGTTGACCCAGCTGAGAACAACAAGTACAAGGAGGAAATGGCGAAGGCCAAGAGCATCATCCTTGACGAGGTCAAGGGCCATGTAGTACCACATATTGCCGAAAAAGACACGACAAATGAGATGTGGGAGGCCCTAAAGAAATTGTACCAGCATACTTCTGTGTAGATAAGGATGCTACTAGAAATCATTTGCGGTCATACCATATGCAAAAGGGAGAACAAATCGACACCTTCCTCGGTCGATTGAAGGAGATCCGGGCTTAATTAACTTCCATAGGGGCCACGCTGGTTCAAGAATTGATGGTGAGAACAACCCTAAATGCAGTCTCTGAAGACGGGAGGTGTTTGTCCAGAGCATACTAGGCAAGGCGACCCTTCCAGATTGGGAGGAAATGTGGGTGGCTCTTCGCCAAAAAGAGATCAAAAGGCTAAGCAAGGCGGGAAGCAGTGGCAAGGGGATCAGAATCAAGGAGGAAGAGGAGGATGATGCCCTAGCATCTGAGGGAAAGCAGGATAAACAAAAGAAGAAGGACATCTCCGAGGTGAAATTCTTCAACTGTGGGGAACTGGGTCACTATGCGAGCCAATGTCTGAAGAAGAAGAGCAAAGGAGAGGCTTCTGAGACCAAGGCTGTAGCAACAAGGGTAGAGAAGGAAGTGGAGACATATGATGATTGTTCCATGAGTGCTTACACACCACTTGAGAGGAAGTGGGGAGACATCGAGCTATAGTCAGACAGACTATAGGCGATGAGGGGCAGGATCCTTGAGGTACCCAACTCTTGGATTATACCTGGCTAAGGGAGCCCTGAAGAGGAGTAGGATTGGCAGATGTCAGTAGAGACAGATGCGGATGGAGCGACAAAGGGACCTACAGTGCAGGTGTCCTAGGATGGCGTGAGGCAGCAGTGCGAGATGCATAGAGTTGTTGCAGTAGCGTAGAGGTTAGAGAGGGAGCACTTATCAACGATAGAGGGAGCTTCAGCATCGAGAGTGTTTCTAGCCTGACAGAGATGTCAGAGTTGGGAGATCAATTACTTTCTTCTCAATAATTGAGTTGTAGTGTAGCAGTTAGCAGTGGCAGTGCTATGGGCAGCACGATGTAGCATGATGAGAGGGGTTGTCGTATAGATGCAACAGTGGCAATGGCAGGGCCATGGGTAGCAGTACATGATGCAGCAGTGCAGAGGATGTTGGGAAGCAAGCCTAGCATCAACATAGGGACCGATCCTGGAAGATCAAGGTGATGCTCAGTGAGGAGTATTACTAGAGCATAGTCCTAGCTAAGAGGTACGTTGATTTGGAGTAGCATCAGATGTTCTCTAGCCACGAAAATTGGTGGAGAGGTGAAAGCACATGAGATCTCCAATACCCAGAAACGGTTTTGGCAGATTCTAAACAATTTGGGATATATTAAAATAATTAATATTTTTAATGGAGTTCCTAAGTATAAACTTAGGGAAAATAAAATATTAATGTGAATTAATATAAAACTGTGTTAGAATGGTCCAAAAGTCATGGATCAAGCTAGAGTTAATCTTAGCCATTGATTAGGGACTTAATCTCAGCCGTTGAATTGTCAACGAGAAAAGTATAAGAGGAGGCTTGAGGGTCACTTGGAGAATACACCAAGTTGATCAAGATTTTGATTTTTTGGGGCAGGGTTTGCTGAGGAAGTTGAAAGAGTGATCAAAGTTGCAGTTGAGGGGCAGTGAATACAAAAGCAGGGAGGCAAAGATAGTACCAGGAGGATCAATGCATAAGCCGAGAGAGAGGGACACAGATCCAGCCAAAGGTTCGCGCAGAGCCAGCCAGGGTTCACACAGAGCTAGCCAGGAGTTGCGCAGTGCCTCAAAGAGCCAGCGTGGGTGACGCAGAGGCTCTAAGGGCTGACGCAGTGCCTCTAGAGGTTGACGCAGGGGGATCTATGGTGATGCTGGGCAGACGCTGGGCCAGAAAAGGTTGACGTTGTGGTTTTCGTTAGGCAAATTGGAGCTGGGAGCTGTCAAAGTGTTTATCCGAGGTTTCAGCCAGAACATCTGTCTTCGACTAAGAGGTACTATTGCCGAGATTATTCTGTGTTGGGTGAGCTGGTTTTGGCACCAAGATTTTATTCTCAAACTGCTTAATAATTAAAACCCTCAGATAGCTGCACCAGTTTTCCCGCGTTGGGTTTTTCCAGGGACATTGGTCCAAAAACAACGGTGTCACTTGTGTGCTTGTTTTGTTTCCTTCATTTGATGATCTGCAATGTGTTGAGCATGTACTTGTATTTATTTTTAGTATTTACATGGTAAATAACTTGTTAATTAATCAGAATAAGTAGGTAGAAATAAATCAGAAAAGTACATGAAGGGTTTCTAACAGTTAGACTTAGAAATTCCAACATGTTCTTCATGTCGTTTTCAAAAGAGAAATTTTGAATTTTCAAAATTGATTTTTTGGCTCCAAAATAAGGCAAGTTGACTCTCCTCCTAGTCAAGTTGGTCCCAATCAAAGAGGCAACCATTCAGCGAGCCAAAATTATATATATAATGCATTTCATCCTCCTTCTCGAGCAAGAATTCAGATCATCTGAGGTAGAAAGAAAAGGGAGAATCCGAGGCAAGGAACATGACAAATTTGAGGCTTGTTAAAAGACGGATCCAAGGCTTAAATGCAAGACAAAATTTATAAGATGTAAACAAGACCAAATCTCTGAGGTTGCAACATGACTAAATCTTTGTGGCGACAGTAGGGCCAAATCTCTGTAGGAGGAAACAAGTTGAATTTCTGGGTGCAGAAGGAGGCCGAATTTTGGCCTAAGGAAATCAAATCAGACCGAGTTTGTTGAGCACCTTTATGACTTGACTAGGAGGCAACTTGACCAAGTGTGACGAGGGCTAAGTTACTAGTCAGCTTGACTTCATATTTGACTTGAATAATTAAATGTATCTATGTTGAACATAATAACTTCTCTAAGGAAAATGTTGGTGGGTTTTTCCACCATGTGGGTTTTCCCAGGGTAAATGCTTGTGTCTCTTGTTTGGTTGTCTCTTTATGATTCTAGTGTCATTTTATCTTCTACTAATTAAGATCTTTTGTGCAATTTCTTAATGATAAATGTGAATACAAGAGGGTTTAAATGAATATCATTAGAAGTAATTATTAGCTATAAGACCTACAAAAGATCAAGATGGTATCAAAGCTTAGGTTATAGAGCAACCATTTAAGGAATTTCCAGAACTAAGTCTAATCCAAGTGGAAGAAAGTATGAAGCTACTATGAAAAGAAGATCACAATAGTTTCCTTGAAAATCCATTATCCAAATCATTGTTTGCAAGTGTGTACTATAAGGGCTAAAGCCCTAGGTGTAGGATTGATCTAGGCAAAAATCTGATTAACAAAGATCACAGAGGGAGGCCAAGAAAATCCTCCATTCATGCTTAGTCCAAGATTCAATATGAACCTTAAAGTCTATTACGTAGGAGCCTCAAAAAATAAGCAGATAAAATACCTTTGTCTGTGGTCAACTAATCTTGTTTGCACAAGGGCTTACAACAATGTAACCTTGCTCAATTTTAGTGATTGTTACAAATAAAGGCAACAACATTGATTTGATTTGTGGAGAGACTGATCACTTATATGATCTTGTATATTTGTGAAGATACTGGTCACTTGTACTTGGAAATATGCTTGAATCCTATGGTGGTGAAATCCATGGTTGTACCTTATAGGAATAATGATGAGTATCATAAGGATTGTCAAATTTTCTTAGGGACAGGGAGTTTACTGAGATGATACTCTTTTTTCTCTTGGTTGAAGGAAGACCCATTGTTGATATTTTTGTCGAAGGTTTTGAGGATGTTTTGACAAGCTCTTAATGTGGTAAGAAATGTTGGCGATTAGGATGACTTCAGGGATGTTGGAATTTGACAATATTGTTGCTACTAATGACCAAGATGCCTCAGGAAATCAAACAAAAGTTGATTGCAAAAGGAAAGTATGCCTCTCGAAATTGGTAAGAAAATTCTAAGCACATTCATCACAGATTTATTCAAGTAATACTGCAAAGATGAATATTAGTACATTCAACAATTTTGTGATGTATTCAAAGGACCTTGTAGCATATCAAGTTATCAATACAAGCACACTATAAATATGTTTTTGAGCCTCAGATATGACAGTCAAAATGAAATGAAATCCTTTGAATTTAAACTATGAATTGGATCGAGTATGCCGTGAATATTTGGATTCCTGAAGTTTTGATGTGGGATGAACATTTCCTTGATATATGTTTAATAGAATATTGCCTTGAAATTGTAGTCTCTAATGTTGTGACTAAGTAAGAGTTTTGGTGCCATTACTTGTATGGCAGACATATGGTTATCACTGAGAAAAATCCTAAAAAGGGCATTAGAATGATCATATGCAAGCAATATTTTAAGTTTCATGAACATCAAAAAATCATTAAAAGATGGGTTGATAAAGATTTAGCATCTAACATAGATTTTTTCATTCATGATCTGGTCCTTAAATGAGATAAGAGCCACGAGGAGAAATGAAGACACTAAAAATTCCAACATCTTTGGCTCCGTCCTTTCCAAATCTCTTCAAAACTCAACCCTTCCACACACATTTTGCAAACATTGGAAGACAAGTTTGAAAATTTGTTTGTGAACGACGAGATTTTGAAGACATACTTTTCATGAAAAAATCATTTGACCATATGTAAATAAATCACCATTTACTAAAGGATGTGTGTGTCCTTAAAATTTCTTTATCTTTCTTTGGTAATTTTTTTTGTATAATTTCAGCAATGGTTACATTTGCTAAGAAATGTACATTTGTTAGTAAAAATTATTCAATTGAATTCAAAGGTTAAGGATAAAGTAATATGAACTTATGTACAATCTATTATGTTTGTTATTACTTTTATTTTTAAATAAAAAAATTTCGTTCATGTTTGTTTACTTTTTGAAACAAGAGCTTCTATCACTTTCACATTTAAAAATAGACTTAATTTGATCAGTAGTGAATAATAAAATACGAGTTAGGATTATTAATACATCAATTTTTTAGCTAAATCAAAATAATTATCATATCACGCCACTCTTTTGATATCCTAAAATTGCAAAAGCAATATATTTATAATTTGTCAAAAGGATATTAAATGATCAAAGGGTTGAAAATACTTTTGCAATAAAATGTGAGAACTATTAGAAAACCTATTGACGTATAGATATTGAACTGGCCTGGTGGCAAAGGGAAAATTCTTTTATGATACCAAGGTAATCTTCTCCGAGGTTTTGAACAAGCCTGCTAGCAGTGAAGCAATGCTCATATTAAGAGAGATGAGGACAATATGATGCAAATTATTTTGATAGTATTAAAATTCAAAACTTAGTATTAAAAGTTTAGAATTGATTCAATTTAAGTTTAAAGATAATAAAGAGCTTCGTCATTTGGCTCTTATTTTGAAAGGTTTTTTATTTTTTCCACAAATACTTCTATTTGATCGTTTACCTTATTTTCAAAATATCAAACATTTACAAATTGAGCATAATTTAGAAAAAAAATTCTAAAGCCTTTAACTTTATTTGAATTTTAAATATTCATTGGTAGAGATAATTGTTTCTTCCAGTGTGTCACCATTTGTTGTTAGGCCTGCAATAACCCCCCTTATTTTTAAATTTTTAAAATAGGGATCCTTTAATTTTCTTTAGTTTTTGGTTCATTTAAAAATTGGCTAAAGAAAACATATTTATCAGATATATATATCTATATCTATATATATATATATATATATATATATATATATAGAGAGAGAGAGAGAGAGAGAGAGAGAGAGAGAGAGAGAGAGAGGTTGGAAGTCTGAATATCATTGAAAATTTGTCCCAACTCCTGACCTCCCAACTATCTGATCTTTGAATCTTGTGAGTCATGTATTCATGTTACTTCCGACTTGCGATCGTCCCGACTCTCAACTATCCCAACTTCCCAACCTTTTGGACCTCCCGACTAGTCTAGTCACCATTTTTTTTGTTTTGTAAGCTTGGTAGGACTACATCTTCATCATGTCCAACTTCTCACCCTGATTGGGGGGGATAGCACAAGATTTGAACCTAAGACTTCTGGTTCGATGAGACTTCATTTCCACAGCCATTTCCAATTGAGCTACCCCAAGTGAACAATCTAGATTTGAACAGACTGATGCTCCTTATAATATTAAATATAAATAAAACTCGAACCTCATGACTACTCAAGTACTTCCTCGGTTTATGAGTGGTTTAACAGATGGCTTTCATGTGAGGTTTAATACACATTAATGAACCAATATGCACTTTACTAAATTTAATTTATTTCACATGATTTTAGGAAAAGATCACCTAGTAGGAATCATCAAATCCCCTTTTAGATATATATTCAAGGTGCTTTTTAGGCTATATAGAGAAGCGAATCTTGAGCATTCTAAAGTTGAACTGTTTCCTCCTATTTATGGAATTCACAAACAATCAAAGAGATTCAACTTGGTAGACATTTTGTCTTTTTTTTTTTAATGTGGTTCATAGACACAAGGTGGCCGCTACATCCATGAGATAATTCAGGGAAATCAACCTGAAGGGATCTACCCACAGACGAAACTAGAAAGGCCTAACCCCAAGGGAATTGAGGAGGTTTGACCCCATGACCTCCTGATTGGCAAGGTACTTAGCAACGGGAACTCGACCAATTGAGTTATCCCTTGGGACTAATTGGAAAATATTCTGTCTCAAAATATATCAAAAGCTATTAAGGTATCTGTAACTTCTCCTCTTGGGTTTGAACATGGTTTTTATATGTCTTCTTATCTCATGGATGTCATTATGGCCTCAATTCCATTTCCATTAATGGAATGGAGTTATTCTTTCAACCATCAAAAGGATATATAGGATTATATTGTTATCTTATGGGAAATCCGATTTAAAAAACTCTTTTATGATATATAAAATAATATCATGATTCCTCTTCATGAAGTTTTAATTAGAGAAACTCCCCCAAGAATTAGTAAAGATTTTTGGGAAGCCCTATCTAAAATTGGTGATTGGTTTGTAGAAGAAAAACAATCTTTTATTAGGATTTATGGAAGTGAAGTAGGACCTCACATTTTTCCAAGGTATATACTTAATAGGCTAGCCATCAAAGAAATAGCCAATTAGGCTCAACTTCATGGTCAAGCTAGAATGTTGCATAAAAAGAAAAAGAAAGTATGGCCTGGTTTTCCTATTATAGTTGGTCAGATGGTGATTAAAGATAGGGGACATGTTGTAGTCGAAGCTGAGTAGTTTCAAAAACTTTGACTGCATTCTTTGCCCTATTTTAGATATGACCCCAAAAACGTTATTATTAATCATTACAAATTGATAAGCTTATCAAAATATTTTGAACATCAACAACCCTTGTATGATTATGTTTTTATTCACGTTGATGATCTTGATCAAGTAGCTCAAAGAGCTAATTTCAGAGATGTTGAGGTGAGGACTAAATTACAAAAGTTTAGGATTCTCTATAATTTAGCCTCTCTTGAAAAGTTAAAATTATCTGAAATTTTGACTTTTCGATTTACTAATATTCTTGCAAAGCCTACTTCTCCATATATGTTAGAGAAAAATGTTGGAGTATCAAAATCTCCAGTTTCACTTAATTTTGACCTCTTTATTGCAATCTTATGTTTCATCTGATTTGATTGAAAAAGGCAAGGAAAGCAGCGTACACAAGCAAGTTGAAAATTTTCAAAGCACAAAGAAGAAAAAAACATAGGAACATGATATTTCTATGTCAGAAAATATGGTAATTAATGTTGAGTTACCCAACCAATCAAACCAACTAGAATGTTCCATAGATATGGATTTTTCACAGGCAGAAATGGTTCAAAAATAAGTTGAATCCCAACAAAATATTGAAACCATTACCCAAGATATCAACAATGAAGGTCACTCCACAAACTCAAAGAATTCATAAGGAGTCAATTCAATATGTTTCCCAAACTCTTAAATCATCAATGCAAATTTCAAAAGATTGGTCTCCAGTCATTTCATTAACTTCTATTTCAACAAATACTCCAATTGTTTCGTCTATTTTTGGACCATTATCTGAAGTTGAACTAGTTATTGAAACAATTACTGCTCTAAGTGATTACTATTTCAACTATCAAACAAAATCAGTGGTTAAGAGGACTAAAAAGAGGAAGCATGATTCCACTGAAACTATTAAAGAACTAAGTTGCAAGCCTCAAGTGATCACAAAGATCAAGCTAAAGAGTCAACTCGGGTCCTCGAAGCTTTCATGAATTATACACAATGTACTGTGGATAATCTATTTGATGAATATGGAAAAATTTGAATAAAATAAAAGAAATCAGAGCACAATTGAAAATGAACATATTTTTCAATGAAGAAGAATGGTAGAGACTTTACATAGTGTTTAGAGAAGGCTTTGCTTTAACTATTCAACGAATAGAGCAAAAACATAATCTTATTATTTCAAATATGGAACAATTGTGGCAAACAAATTTGAATGATTTGACTTATCATCATACTAAGGAAATTGAAGATTTGAGGACATCTAAAGAGAACCAAAGTTCAGTTTCTACGAAATAATTTGAATCCTTGCAGTTTCAATTAAAAAAAGAAATCCAAGAAATTGTTGCAAGTATTAATTTCATAAAAGAATAGGCCTTACAAGTAAAACGCATATTAAAGAAGGTTCTTTCAAGAAGATGGATAAAATATACATATTTTTCCTAGAGCTATTGTTCCTTACTGACATAATTGAATTAATAATGGAGGAGGATAAAATGATAAATGACAAATTTGGTTAAATTGTTGATTGGGAAAAACAACTCAATCTTGAGAATATTATAAATTTTTCTAAAAGGGATAACAAGCTTATGATTGCCTCATTAAACCAGAGATATTCAAACTGCAAGGAAATTAAAGAATGGATTAAAGATGCAGTTAAGATTTGATTCTGTTTGGGATTCAAGATTGGATATTATAGAAGAGTTTGATATGCCTCAACCAAAATCCCTCAGGGAAGCAGTGCTATTGAGACTTAATCAACAAGAAGTTGAAGATAAAATAACATCAGATGAAAACAAAATTAAAGAAATTGGTACATGAGATGAACATGTATCTCAAAACTTTGTGAAAATTCCTCTTGAACAAATGAAAATGATATCTAAGTTTTCAACAAAATATAACAACAAAAAGAGGTATATTTAGAATCTCTTATCCAGGTGTCAATTCAATATTGACAATTTTGTACCAATTCATCTTCAACATATTTTTGAAAAGTATTTGGAATGGGTTGCATACATCCAAACAAATGTTCCTAAAAAGATGCTAGTCGACTCAACTTCAGCCTCTCAAATCTAGGAAGAAGATTAAAACAACCTACCTAGTTCTAGAAGAAGATGTTATCATTGGATAGGATTTGTATTTTTAGTATTATCTTTATTGAAAAAAATCTTTAAAGAGTTTCTATCTTTAGTTGAAAGCAAATCTTATCTTGTTTACTTTTCTTATTTGTCCAATATTTGACGTTGGTGTATAGGTTGGAAATTGTTGAAACTTAGAATTTTATTTTGTAATCAGTATTTTGATATTCAAGCTTTTGAATACAATTTCAGAATTTGATGTGTCTGTAGAGTTATGAGTATGATATCTTGTGATTAGTTTAATTATTTAATAGACTGTGTTGGTAGTTGTTATCTTTGTTCATTCACAAATCAATTTATGTAGAATATTATAATGTGCTTATGATTATTTCTTTTGAAACGATTCCATGCATTTTATTGTTGAAATGTTTATTACTATCGACTTACTATTTGTCTTCCATTTATCATCATTAATCTCTAATATTTGAACTTTAGTTGAATTGTTCACTGTCATTTTCGAGATAGATTTACTTTTTGTTATTTAAGTTTGGTTTATTGCATGCAAATAAATTTAAAAATAAAAATAAAATAAAACCCCATCTTTTCATAAGCTCTTTAAAACAGAGCTCAAAAATCATTTTAAGTGTTTGACTAGATCCACATCTCAGTCGGGATCAAACACTCACAGTGTTTATCTAAGTATTGTATTTGAGTGCTTCCCTCATTCCCCCCACTTCCTGCTATTAGACAGTTCAAGCCATTTTCACACACACACAACAACAACAATTTGCATTTTTTTATTTATAGTTAATTGTAAATATTAGTTTACGTCATATATTTTCCATAATTTAGTTTTAATTTTAGCATTTCTTTAGTTTTAGATTAGAGTGGCAACTGGGCCTTTGTTCCAGAGGATATACAACCAAACCAAACGAATAAGGGTCTAATTGAGACCTTGATTAGATTAATACTTACTCGTTGTAGGAACAATTCTTTTGTATGTCAACAATTTTGGCGCTAGAAGGAGGGCCACATATAATATATGTTTGATAATTCTTTTGAATAAAATATTCTTGTTATATCGTATGATATCAATACCTCTCCTATATCATTTCATTCAAGTGAAAATATAATTTTTCAATAGTTACTCATGTTCCAAAGTCATCTACAATACAATATGTTGAGGTTTCTTCTCCCCTTGTTTATCATCAATTACAATTTTCAAGAGCTTGTTCATAGAGTAAACTTTCACGTTTATCTCCCATTTTATTTACTCTCTCTAGAAGTATAAGACCTAAACAAGAAGTTGAAGCTATAATTGCTTCTTCATCACAAGTTAGTCCTGAATCATCATCAAAGTTTTCCTCAATAACAAATCCATTATTTCCTTTCGAGGATGTTAATTGGGAATACAAAACTGCAACATCACAATCGATTCCATCAGTAAGTTTTCACCCTTCAACCTCACGTACTCAGACACGTCCCTCTTTATCTATTCAAACTTCCATAGTTTCCACTACTTCTTTTCCAAGTTTTGTTTTCCCTATCAATAAGCTTGTTATTCCACCACCTATAAATTCTCCACGTTTGAGCCCAACTGTTGTTGTTCAACCTTGATTATCAACATGTGCGGTTAACATTGGTAGAGATCAACATGATTTGCCTAAATATCCCGAAAGATTTCTCCCAAAGTTTAATCTTGATAGACCTATTTCTCTTGAAGAACATATTAAACCATTTATGATATCTTTGAAGTTAGGAGGAGTACAATATGAAGATGTAGTTTGTAGAGTTTTCCCTTATACATTTGAGGGAAAAACGTCATTTTGGTATTTTTCATTAGAAAATGGTTCTATTACTAGTTGGGATGTATTTTAGATTCAATTCTCTAAAAAATTGGTGACGATAAATCCAAGGCATCCTCAGTTTTAGAAGTCTCAAATATTAAAATGAATCCCAATGAATCAATTAGGATTTTATTTAGAGATTTATTTAGATTTATTTATCTTATGAATAAGATTCCAACTAATTCAAGACCGGGCGATGAAATTTCAATTAAAATTTATACTGCAACTCTTCCCCCATTGATTGCATTAATTGTAATAAGAGAAAATAAGTTAACACTAGCTCAAAATATGGAAGAATCTTTGAATGTTGAAACAAAAATCTTACGTATAGCTCCAAAGCAAGTAGCAAGTCAATAAAAAACTAAAGCGATTTATATTTTAAAGAAACCAACAAATAGTAAAACTGCTGAAGAGAAAAAGGATAAAGAAGTTGTTGATTTAGATTCCATTCATTAGGTAATAAACAAAATGTCTGATGAAATAACTGATTTTAAAACCATTCTTTCATAAACACCTTCAACAAAGAAACCATGGAAACCATTTAGGATAAATCAATTTCCTAATCCTATTAAAACCAATATTAAGGAATTTAATATTGATGATTATACACAAGATGATTTTTCTGGAGTACATAATGATAATCAATCTGAGAAAACATGTGCATATTTGGTAAATATTATTAAGGTTTTAGTAGATAGTTAAGAAGAAGAACCATAAGAAGATAAAAAACAAGAAGTTGAATCTAGCAAGTTTGTTAATGTGTTATGGGATGTATCACAAGGAGGATTAGTTGATAATGATTAAGTTGAAGATGAAGAGGAGGTTAATGTTGTGTAGACTAGGAGTAGAACACAAAATCAAACTTCCACTCCAGCTACTACTAATACTCTTAGTCCTCCTAAAAAACACAAACTTCCAATAAAGCTACTATATCCTCAAACATAGTTCCCCAAAATGAACATTTTGAGTATGATTTGGTAGAAACAATGTAAACTTTGAAACGAGAACTAATAATGTTACCTATTTTGTAGAGATAACAAAAAAGTGACCCAATTTTGAAAAGGGGTGATGCAGAACACACATGTTTTTTTATGTACATTGCGTTTTAGAATGGTAGTGATTTTCATGCTGACTTAAAAAAATGGGAATTCTGCATCAAACCCTTTTTTTAAAAGACCTATTTTTTTACTTTAAATTTTCTAATGTATGAAATGTAAATAATTATTTTCTAAATTTAATAATTTTTGGAGTGGTATTTTTCTTCATATTTTCTTGTTTTTTGTTTTGTTTTTCTTTTTTTTTTTGTTTTTTTTTTTTGTAGTGAGGTTTTTATTGTTTTTCATATTTAAAGAAGAAGGTCGATATTTTGAATTTTCGATATTCTACATATTTATACATCGTTAATTAATTTTTTAATCCACATGAAATAATTGTCTCTAAAAACCAATAATTTTTAACAATTGACATAAAAATAACCATTTTTAACATAAATATAACTAAAAAACTACACGTTTTGATAATTTTTTGTAATTTTTTTGCTAGAAATGACATGTCAAAATCTTTTTCTTTTTTTATGAATTTCATGTCAAAAATATAATAATAATCACTGTTTTTTTCAAAAAATAATGATTAACATAAAAATCAATGCGAAAATCACATAATACAAATATTGAACGCATAACAACCTTAATTGAGTGCTTATTCTTCTCATAAAATGTCAAAGTCAAAACATTACAAGTATAACTAATTAATAGTTACAAAAAATGAGCTTGATTTCCAAGCATAACTTAAATTTAATCAACAATGTCACGTAATCCAAACTCTTCGTCCTCTTGAGTTTCATCATTGTCTTCTTCCACAATATTTTCTGCTTCATTTTGCTCATTTTCCTCTTCTAATGGATCTTTGATGTCTGTGAATGTCCCAATGTATGCCTTTCCAATCATTCCGTGTAATGGTGGTTGGGGTTCCTTTGCCTTCTTTGCCACACGTGATTCACTAAAGTCCCCTTTCTTCAACCCAATTTCTTACATTGCATCTGGAAGAAATTGAAGAGCATTAATTCTTTGCTGAATAAAATTGCACTGTATTGGATCTTTTTCAATGGCAATGCAATTTCTTCCTTTTTTAAGGCAACATGGTAGCGTTGTACCTAATTATCAAGCACAAAAGAAATAATGAAGTAAATTAGTACAATGACATATAAATTAAGAAATAACATGTTGAAATTCAATTCCATATAATAAAACTTACCTAAGCCAGAAAATAAATCCATAACCCAATCTCCTTCATTTGAACATATGTCTATAAGATAGTTAATCAATAATTGTGGTTTTTGATAAATGTTAACTATCTCTCCTTTTGCTTCTTTGTCTTCATATGTTAGTTTTCTCACGACAGCATCATAAATCAATATTTGGCTATGACTCTTTCCATCTATCCGATTAAAAACCATATACATATGGCTATCATCTTTTACCCAACTATCAATATGGATGAACTCACGATCATTTATAAATAGTTGATCTTCATGGTTAAGAAGATTTGACTTTTGCCTGTAACATGAAATAGTAAAAGTTCAATTAATTTGTACATAAATGAATTTTTTATCATTAATCAAATATACATTTTAAACGTCTTACCATGTAAGCTGCATCCTTGAATTTGTTTTCTACTTGAAGCTTGACAATAATATTTCCAATTGTGTGTCTGAATGAAATGTCACAAATCTCCATAATGGTGATGACGTGACTTCTAGAAATCCCGCAACCACTTTACTAAGAGCTTGATAAGTATAAGGGTCACTATCATAGTCAATGTTTGGAATATTGAAACCATGGGGAATATCTGCAATAACTAGGGCATAATCCCTTTTAGGTATGAGTTTAGCAATGTCTTCACAGTCGCCTTGTATTACTTGATATTGAATAGTGTCAAGCCCATTCCAAATGAAATGAGTAAGATTTGGATCAAGTTCAACATTCTTAAGACGTTGCTTCTTCAGTCTTTCGATCTTAATTTTTTCAATAAAGGTTCTGAAACTATCTGGTGCTCCATTTGCATCCTTCTTCATATTTTATAAAATAAACAAATATATGTGTAAGTTATAAATTAAAAATAGTATATGTTGAGCCTCAAACCTGCACCTTCCTATACACCCTCTCAGCCTTCTTTTTCCACTTACTTCATCCACCAAGTTGTTAAATCATTGCATTATAGTCTAAAAAGAGCTTCTGACATGGTTTTCTAACTATGCTTATGATTGTTGTTTGGTTTAGATTTTTGTTCAGGCAGCTGCGGAAACTTGTCAGTTTCCGCAGCCAGCACAGGTTTCCGCAGCCAGCACAAGATTCCGCAGCCATTTTGTTAAAGGCTATGCTACAGGTGTCCTATGAAGAAACGAGCCACATGGGCAAGCTACAGGTGACGGGTACATGGAACGCAACCCTTCAAATCAGCCAAATCATCCATAGAAGGTCACGGTCAACAAGGGTCAAAGGCAAAGCCAACCAAGGAATTTAGCGGTGGCACGTCTCTGTTTTGAGCATGTGAAAGTTTACGTGGCATAGTCCTCAGCCCACAGAGACATCGGCACACCTGGAGATCATCCCCGTAACCTGAATCCAACAGCTACCACTCTGAAGATTTAATAGACATGATGACCGTTACGCTAGATCTCGGCTGAGGAGATCTACGTGTCTCTGGCAACGCAGTTAATAGCATAGGATTCAGTTAGTTAGTTTCAGCACTTTTTCATTATAAATAACGCATTGATAAACGCTATGTAGAAGCTTTTTGGAATGTAATTTTTGAACTGTTTCTATTATCACCCCACTGTACTCTGTTTTATATATGTTGTTGCTGCTTTAATACATGAGAAGACTACTTTCTTGAGCTCGTTCTTGTGACTGTTCGTTGACTAGCTGAGGTGGCAGAGGGCCCCTGCGCACTAAAGCCCTGTATAGTTTTCATTTGACTTTATTATGTTTCTGTTTTCATAATCATTAGCTTGTATATAACATGTTGTTTTGATGTTTTTAATTCACTGTTGTTTACATGTTCACTTCTGTTTTCTTATAGATGTCAGCTGATCAATGCTTTTCTGCAGATTTTCTTAGGCAGCCTGGGCAAATTTTCATCTTTTTGATAACTATTGACATATGAGATCATCTTGTCCTTCCTGCTAATTTTCATTTTCTGAAGTTTAATTCCAGCACTGTTCTTTTTCAAATTGTGTTTTTCTTATTTATTTTCTGCTACTTAGACATCATACTACTCATTTGTTTATGGTTTCTTTCTATAGTCAAATGACTCTATTAGTAAGGAATCAGAATATTACTTATTGTAGTGTGATTTAGTTATCATATTGCTTAAACTTATTCATGATTGCTTCCCATAAGGTAGATTGAGCTGAAGGGTAAAGGATCAGAAGAGTTGAAGTAGTGTGATTAGTTTCCTTTATGAAATTTAATTTCTTGCCATTTAGTTATCATATTGCTTAAACTTATTCATGATTGCTTCCCATAAGGTAGATTGAACTTAAGGGTAAAGGATCAGAAGAGTTGAAGTAGTGTGATTAGTTTCCTTTATGCAATTTAATTTCTTGCCAATTAGATATCATATTGCTTAACTTGTTCATGATTGCTTCCCACAAGGTAGATTGAACTGAAGGGTAAAGGATCAGAAGAGTTGAAGTAGTGTGAATTAGTTGCTTTGCTTTTAGTTTTTTTTGAGTTGCTTTAAGTTCAGTTTTTACTTTCTTTTTCATTCAGCAGCAAGGATACTGGGCCATTGTCATTAGTTCACTATTTGATACATTTACTTCCTCTTAAGAGTTGATTTCATTACAGTTGTTTTAAAGCTTTCTTTTTGAACACTTTTAAGTTTGGGAAAATCACTGTAGAAATCACCATCACCATCCAGACTTAACTTTCATTTTCACCATCACACATTAGGGAAAGATAAATCCAAAAACAAACTAAAAAACTCAAAAACGACAAAAGACTAAGGAAATGGTTATCTTGTACATATAGTACACTTCACTTCGTCAGCTTACGAATCTTGGATTGACATTTTAAATATCAATTTAGAACACACTAAATTGACCAAACATTTTGGCGCCGTTGCCGGGGAAGTGAAATTAGGTAGCCAATTTCTTAAAAAAAAAAAAACAAGAAAATTTCAAGGAAGGAAAATTGATAACCTCTCAAAGTATGCTCTCCTCTTGCACTTAGTGTGATCTGGAGGATCGGAAAAGAGAAAGTTATTGGTTTAATAGTTTCTTGAGTATGCTCTCTTCTTGCACCTAGAGTGACCTGGAAGATCAGAAAGAGAATTATTAACCCGACTTGAAGAAAAATAAAAAATGACATGCATAGAGCAAGAGATTCTAAGGGAAGGTTTTTAGCTAGAGCCAAGAGTTCGATTTTTACAACTCCTTCTACCTTAAGGAATAGACAAGAGACACCTCCATCATCTCCAACCTATACTCCTAGCCCTAGGATTCCTGGAATTCAAGAGACAGTAGTAGAGTTAGGAGACTCTTCCTCACCATCCATCGAATCTGAATTAGGAAAAGATTCTTTCTTTTCTTCTACAGGGAGACACATTGTAACTGAAGAAGTAGAATCACCTGAGGAAGAAGAGGGAGAAATTCCTCCTCGTTCGCCATTAGTAGAGGAACAAGAGGACTCTGAAATCTCTGAGAAAACTACCATGACAGAAGAGGGAGTTAAGGGATTTGGTAGAGGTAGAGGTAGAGGAGGAGGAAATAATGGAGGAAGTAGAGGTAACAATGGGGGAAATAGGGATGGAGATAACTCATTTGGATTTCCTATAGTCGATGAGGATTCTGGAGCAACAATGAAAAATATTTCACCATCTGTGCTCCCAAACTTTCATGGGTTAAGAAATGAAGATCCTGAAACATTTCTATTTGAGTTTGAGGTCGTGTGTCGAACCTATGATTATCTGGAAGACTCTCAAAAACTCAAACTGTTTCCTTCAACACTGAAAGGAGCTGCTTTGAAATGGTTCATGGGATTACTCACTCGATCCATTAGGACTTGGAATGATATGAAACAAACATTTTTGGATAGATACATGGATTATTGTATGCCTACCAACCACAAGGGTGAAGTATTTAAAATGGTACAAAAAGAAGATGAAAACTTGGAGGATTTACTCGAAAGATTCCAATACAATCTGAAAAGAGCAAAAATGAGTAACTTAGATGAGGAGACCTTGAAAGCCCTTCTATTAAAATCCATTAGAGATGAATGGATAGATATTTTGAACATGATGGGAAAATGAGACATATCTCAACTTCCACTTCATGACATAGTAGAACTGTGTGTCCATCTCTCAAGAGGAAAATCTAAAACTGGAAAAGGGCCTAGAGATCCTTCTCTCATCAGAGCAAACAAATCTGCAACTGGATCAGTAAGTAGGGCTGAGATTGGCAATATGCTTGATGAATTCAAAACTGATATCTTAAGGAGTCTTAGTGAGAAACTAGACACTCTTAAGATCCACAATAAGCAGAAAGCAGAAGCTGAAGCTTTAGCCATCTTTTGCCCAAAATGTAGAAAAAAACATGCTCTCAGGGAATGTCCCTAGGATGCAAAAGTTGTAGAAACACGTGTGAAGGTCGTTTTGGTTCTATGTATTTGTATCATGCTAGACTGGTGATGGATTTCATAGAGTATCACACTCTTAATTTGCCTCATTTTCTGCTATTGAGTTTGAAAAAGATCAGTTTTACAGTTCAAAAACACATAGGCAACATTGAACCTCATCTCTACCATCATGGACTCATAAAAATTCTTATTGAGGACCAGTTGAAGAAAACTAAAGATACTTGGGAGCAATTCTTGACAAGAAACTACTTCTAAGAGCCATCTGAGGCCTCTGGAATTAGTCCACCAAAGATTCCAAGGAAAAGTAGGAGGAAAGAAAAGAACATTACAGTCCAAGACTCCCCTACAATAGAAACTCAAGAAACTGTCCAAAAAGAAGAAGAAGATAGAGCTAAAAATAAGAAACAGAAGAAGGAAAAAGGCAAAAGAACCATTCAAGAAGTCTATCCATCCCCTGAGCAATCCATAGAGGAGGATTACCAACCATTGTCAGAAAGATTAGTACATCTTCGGGCTGCTGCTATAGCCAAGAAAAAGCAAAAAGGAAAACAGAGTGCACAAGAAAAGAGTACTAGTCCATACTTAAGGAGGAGCACTAGGCTAAAAGGAAAGGTGAATAAAACCCAAGAAAAACAGCCTCACTTTATTGATTTAGGTGAAGAGACAATTGAGAAATCTCCAACTCAGCCAAGCATTGAACCAAGTCCTCCACATGATGAAAGCCCTTTTCGGCCGGAAAGAGAGAGCAGTCCTCTTCCTCCACCAGATTTTGAGCTTAGTCCGAGAAAGACACCTGAGGTAGATCCTAATCAGCAAGAGTTATATAACTACCTGGAATCCTTAGAAAAATCAGCTGCAAGACCGAGTACCACTCTGCCACTAGATGCACAAGTTCAGTCTTTGAAACATGAAGTATTTGAATTAGAAGTCCTAAATAGGCATATCAAACAGGAAAATGAAGCACTCAAAGAGCAGAGCAAGGTAGACAAGATTGTCCATGATAACACTATGCTCCATTTAGGACTGTGGCAAAAGAAAAACAGGAAACTGAAGAAAAAGTACAAAAAGTTAGCAGAGCATTGATTAATCTCAAGTTCAAATGTCTAGTCAGGAAACCAAGGATGATGTTAGCATCAAAGAAGAAGAAAAGAGGGCTAGATGTCCTAGCAGAAGCCTCAGAACATATGGATTAGAGGGAAATAACTAAATTTTGGTTGCATGAGGACATGCAACACCTTCACAGTGGGGGTACGTTGAGCCTCAAACCTGCACCTTCCTATACACCCTCTCAGCCTTCTTTTTCCACTTACTTCATCCACCAAGCTGTTAAATCATTGCATTATAGTCTAAAAAGAGCTTCTGACATGGTTTTCTAACTATGCTTATGACTGTTGTTTGGTTTAGATTTTTGTTCAGGCAGCTGCGGAAACTTGTCAGTTTCCGCAGCCAACACAGGTTTCCGCAGCCAGCACAGGTTTCCGCAGCCAGCACAGGATTCCGCAACCATTTTGTTAAAGGCTATGCTACAGGTGTCCTATGAAGAAACGAGCCACATGGGCAAGCTACAGGTGACGGGTACATGGAACGTGTCCCTTCAAATCAGCCAAATCACCCATAGAAAGTCACGGTCAACAAGGGTCAAAGGCAAAGCCAACCAAGGAATTTAGTGGTGGCATGTCTCTGTTTTGAGCACGTGAAAGTTTACGTGGCACAGTCCTCAGCCAACGGAGACATCGGCACACCTGGAGATCATCCCCGTAACCTGAATCCAACAGCTACCACTCCGAAGATTTAATAGACATGATGACCATTACGCTAGATCTCGACTGAGGAGATCTACGTGTCTCTGGCAACGCAGTTAATAGCATAGGATTCAGTTAGTTAGTTTCAACACTTTTTCATTATAAATAATGCGTTGATAAACGCTGTGTAGAAGCTTTTTGGAATGTAATTTTTGAACTATTTCTATTATCACCCCACTATACTCTGTTTTATATATGTTGTTGCTGCTTTAATACATGAGAAGACTACTTTCTTGAGCTCGTTCTTGTGACTGTTCGTTGACTGGCTGAGGTGGCAGAGGGCCCCTGCGCACTAAAGCCCTGTATAGTTTTCATTTGACTTTATTATGTTTCTGTTTTCATAATCATTAGCTTGTATATAACATGTTGTTTTGATGTTTTTAATTCACTGATGTTTACATGTTCACTTCTGTTTTCTTATAGCTGTCAGCTGATCAATGCTTTTCTGCAGGTTTTCTTAGGCAGCCTGGGCAAATTTTCATCTTTTTGATAACTATTGACATATGAGATCATCTTGTCCTTCCTGCTAATTTTCATTTTCTGAAGTTTAATTCCAACACTGTTCTTTTTCAAATTGTGTTTTGCTTATTTATTTTCTGCTACCGAGACATCATACTACTCATTTGTTTATGGTTTCTTTCTATAGTCAAGTGACTCTATTAGTAAGGAATCAGAATATTACTTATTGTAGTGTTATTTAGTTATCATATTGCTTAAAATTATTCATGATTGCTTCCCATAAGGTAGATTGAGCTGAAGGGTAAAGGATCAGAAGAGTTGAAGTAGTGTGATTAGTTTCTTTTATGCAATTTAATTTCTTGCCATTTAGTTATCATATTGCTTAAACTTATTCATGATTGCTTCCCATAAGGTAGATTGAGTTGAAGGGTAAAGGATCAGAAGAGTTGAAGTAGTGTGATTAGTTTCCTTTATGCAATTTAATTTCTTGCCAATTAGATATCATACTGCTTAACTTGTTCATGATTGCTTCCCACAAGGTAGATTGAGCTGAAGGGTAAAGGATCAGAAGAGTTGAAGCAGTGTGAATTAGTTGCTTTGCTTTTAGTTTTTTTTGAGTTGCTTTAAGTCCAGTTTTTACTTTCTTTTTCATTCAGCGGCAAGGATACTGGGCCATTGTCATTAGTTCACTATTTGATACATTTACTTCCTCTTAAGAGTTGATTTCATTACAGTTGTTTTAAAGCTTTCTTTTTGAACACTTTTAAGTTTGGGAAAATCACTGTAGAAATCACCATCACCATCCAGACTTAACTTTCATTTTTGCCATCACACATTAGGGAAAGATAAATCCAAAAACAAACTAAAAAACTAAAAAACAACAAAAGACTAAGGAAATGGTTATCTTGTACATATAGTACACTTCACTTCGTCAGCTTACGAATCCCGGATTGACATTTTAAATAGCAATTTAGAACACACTAAATTGACCAAACAGTATATAGATGAATAAAAATGAATATATAAATCAACATACCTTTCTAAATGTAGAACTTGAATCTGGATAGTTGCGTACAACATCATCCCAACTATCTTCATTCAACAATTTAACCATTTGTTCTTGAATTTTCATGTAAACTTTATGACTGCATAGATAAAGTAAAAAAATTTAATATAATGACATGTATAACAAATATTACCAAGAACAATATGTTATATTTAAAAGAAAATTATAATCTAGAAATAAATAAAAATAATTCAACAAACTTACTTTTGAAATTCCTCAGACATTTCCTCCAATGATAATTCCCCTGACCTCACACGAGATAATATTGCTTTGACAAGTTTTTCATCCTTCACTCCTTGCAATGCTCTCCAAGGTGTGATAGTCATATCTTCTGGAAGCTGCTTCATTTCAGGACCTGATTTACTGTTGCTACATATCAATGGTTTAGACCTTTTGACCTTCTGGTTTTTAATGCCAATGTTCTCCCACATGCTAAAAATCTCATTAATCAACTCCCATATCTCTCCAATTCTAAATGCCAACTGGAAAATGTTATCAACACCTCTGAATAAATCACTAAATTTGTCGCCTTTTGAATTGATTTTCTCTTCAATTTGATAGCCTATTTCCATACAACATTCCTTTCGGAAATCTACAGTAACATTTATCTTATCCCCACCACATTTTTCTTCAAATTCACTATGAATAAATCTAAATTCACTTTGAATAAATCTAACCCTTTGGACGAAAGTCATAGGCATCCTATATTCATTATCTGAATTATGATCCCATGCCACTAACTTTGCTTCTGTATCTGATAAACCAGCGTAAATGATACATTTCATTGTTTCAAAACGTGGATTATTGGGATATTCCTCCATCAATTATCTTTGAGCTTCTACAGAATGGTTCCCCTCAAGCACATAATAATTGTATTCAAAACATTTTGACTTATCAAATGCTTCTTTGTTGGGAACTTGAACTGGATCAACAAGAAGCACATAATTAACCACATGAGCATATGGATTGTACCTCATCAATGTCTTCAAGTTGTGAACATGCAGATGGTGTGGCTTTCTAATTTGATATTTACATTGGATTTGTTTGACATTAAGCTGAAATGTACGACCACCCTCAATTAAGTTTATCTTTGTCAAGTTTTGTCGAATGGTATTTTGTTTTGTTTTGATAATGCCATCCTCTAAATCAGCTCCTGGTGTAATGATTTCTCTACTTTCTTTTGAAGTTTCACTAGGTTCTTAACTATTGGTAATGACTACTTCAAAATGTTAAACTTTACTTTTCTTGCTCATAATATTCTCGTCTTTAACTAGAGTAGATTTATTCTTGGGCATTGTTACTTTTGGTCTTTTATGGCTCTTCTCAGTTCTAATGTCATCCTCAATAATGACAACATATTCTTCACTGCCAGTTTCAAATTCCTTGTCTTCAAAAGTAACTTGTCTACCTTTGCTAGATTTATCCAATAGAGACCTTTTTTTTTTCTTTTTTCTTTTTTCTTTTTTTCCTGATCCCTTGGATGTAGTTTTGTAGCATCATGAATTACTACATTTTTCTTGTTTTCCATATCTTCTTCTGGCACTGAGTAGAAACTGCTGACAACTTTCATAATATCATGCTCTATGAAATGAATGCCTCACAACCTAATTGAACAACTTTCAACAAAATTATGCCAAACAAAATATCATATGTTAATAAAAACAAAGTTATAAAAATATAGTGAGAGTTACAAGAACGTAAAACACAAATATAAATAACAATACTTACGATATTTTGTGACATTTCATTTACGATTTGTTTACACAACTTTGTAGATACCTCTCTCATGTCATACAATGAATATGATAACTAGTATTTAATTCTTTCATGTGACTTGGGCAGTTTTGTAAGTATGCAAACAACTTCACTATCCAGTACCGAACACATGTCTATGATCTTTCTCATCACCTCATAAATTCCATTATCATTAGGTATATCAACATATAGATATATCTGCACATTTTGCTTTTCTCTTTCTTTCACATACGAGACATTTGACAGAAGTTTCACTTCTTTTGATTTCTTCTAGTATGAAATCATCTTCTTATCATTTGAGGCACTTGAAAGATTTGTAGCCATCAGCTCAAGTGAGGTTCGTTCACCAATGTTTTTTGAAGATCCACCTTAAGAGTCTTTGGTCCAGAAAGATTCATAGAAATCTTCTTTGATGCCATTTTCTTGAAAAAAAGGACACATAAATCAGTAAATCACAAAAATAATAACTTAAATTAACAATGAAAACGATAAATGAGAATTAATTTTATAAACCTGAAAATCGGTCGACTAACTGAGTTAGTCGTTGGGTTCGGCCCCCCTAGCGGCCCAAGAATTTCCCCCCCTCCCAAACCCCAGCGCCACCCCAACCCAGTGGCCCAACGGCCGGCAGGGGTGGCAGGGCGATTCCGGGAATCGCCTCGCCACCCCTGTGGGTCGTTGGGCCGCCGGGGTGGGGCAGACAGCAGCAGACAATCCCTGCCCCACCCTAGCGACAGCCGTCGCCCCACCCCAGTGACCCAATGACCCACGGGGGTGGTGGGGCGATTCTGGGAATCGCCCCGCCACCCCGCGGGCCATTGGGCCTGTTAGCTCTACTATAGCTATGGTCCTTTGAAGGCCGACTATAAGCTTGGTCAGGTTGACTATGCCCAAAATAAAGTCCACAACGAGCATCCTCATTCTTTTCCTTCACCCCACTCACTCTCTTTCACCCCCGCTGCCTCCGTTTCTCCCTTAGTACCCAGCGTAACCCCTGTTTCTCCAAGCCCCACGCACAAGGTTTAAAACCCCATAGCACCGCATCCACATGACCTCACGCCTCCGCAACCCCTTGTCGCCTTTTATTTATGGCCATCGATCACTGCACTTCGATCCAACGGTTCCCAGTCACATCCGACGAAAAACTAGCTCGATTGATCCCCTACCGTCTGATCACCCCCATCACGATCGGACGGCGTCCGCTCTCCCCGTGACCACAAAGTGTTGGGGTGTTAACACACGATGGAAGGGTGGTTTTCCCGCTCCTCCGCCGCCACGCGTCACGCACCGAGTGGGATCGCTCCCCATTGTACCTTTACCGCCAAACGATCAACGATGGTGCGGGCAATACCACTTACAGCCCATCCTCCATCCCCGCCCGTTAACTCCCACGCGTCTCCCCCATCCGATAGTCGTTGGATCTATCCGCCCGAGATCCAACGACCCGCACTCACTCTGCTTCCATATCTCCCGATACCCTCAACCAAGTAATCCCCGCCGTCTATCCCCTTAATCCGACGGCTAGTCTGGCTCTTCCATCCGGCTTGTACATTCACCATGCAGTCCTCTTGCCCTAACCATTCCGTGCACCTGAAGGACAAAGGTGACCGACTCACCAGTACCAGTAGCAATTTCTCCGCAACAACCGCATTTAACAGGCAGTATGGCTATGAAAGAAAAGGACCAAGTATGAGTATGTAGCTGCATTTAGCAGTTATGGAACTTAATGGATAAGGACACCCCAGCTGCCCGAGAGGACAGCAGAGCACCCAAGGAGATCAAATTCACTCACAGAGACAAGTAAATCCACTCAGAGGCTCCATCAGGTAGTTAAAGCGGTTGGTGGTCAATTATGACCCCTCCATACTTAGAATGGCCGAGTGCCTTTGTAATGAAGCTTTATATATACCCAGAAACCAGATGTAATCAGCGTTGATGGTTGTTGTTTTGATGTAAGGTTCAACTTCTGGAGTTTGTAACTACTTTGATACTTGCAGCGTCTCGTCTTCATTTTCAGCTAATACAAGCTTCTTTTGCTATTAATTGCTCACTTTCCATTTCTATTCTGTTCTAGGTTGTTTCTGATATGCAGTTTTCCTGAACTCTTGATGTTTAGCATTAGAGGAGCTGTCATCCTACCTCCGTGTTAAAATCTTGCATGTATCAACGAATGTGTTATTTAGATTTCTTTTCACCTAGTGACAGAGAACTGTCATCCTGTCTGTACATTAGGGAATTAGATTTGCAGACCTCTTTACTGGTTGCAGGCGGCCATCACAAGGTCTTGTGCATCTGCTGGTGTGGTCAGTATTCTCCATATTCACCCAATCTCTGAACTATGAGTAATTGGTGGTCTAAAGCCTTGTAGTCTGGGGGTGTTCATGCAAGTTTGGAGTTAAGCATAGTAGAAGTGGTTATCTCGCTTGAACAAGCATCATATCTTCCATTCATCCATTTGCAACAATAAGTTGAATTTGTAATGTTCTTGAGCATCTCTGAGCTACAACCTAGGAGAGTTTCTTGGGGTGATAACATTAATTGGCGTCGTTGTCGGGGAGAGGAGATTGAACCTCAGCTTCCCTAGGAAAACGACACAGTTACATGCTTTGATGATAGACAAGGTCTGGACACATTTCAGGTTGTAATAATCTATCTGGCGACTCCACATTACAGTTCTGGCTGAATTTGTGAGGCACACCAGGAGAAATCCTCAGAAATCACCAGCTAACCCAGTGCCTGACCCTGAGAAGATTGTTAAGCAGAGGAAAACATCATAGAAAGGAGCATCAGGATCAGGTAAGCCTAAGAAATCTTATGTATCTCTGAGAGAGAAGATTATAGCTAAGGATATACAGTTTGAAGATTTAGAGCCTAGCATTGTTAGTAAAGAAATACCTTCAAAGATTCATAAAGCTCCTTGTTCTGTCAGTTCTGTTAGCTCCGCTACCAATTTTCAACATTTAAAGGTCAATTCGGGTCTAATGGTAGGTTTTTGGCCGAAATGAAAGCTTGCAGCAGGCTTTTCTACCTTCTCCTCCCTCGTTCTCCTCATGTTCTCACAGCCTCGCCATTTTTATTGTTTCCTGTAGCCTTTCTGTTCTTGTCTTAACACTCTGCTTCATCTCCTTTCCACCTATAAAACACTGTTTAAATTCTGCGTAACCTGTTTGCTTTAAACTCTCAGGCGCTTAATACATGAACCCGCGCCAAGATAGCCCTTTGTCATGTTTTAAATCTCTGCCGTTGATCGCATCCGATCTAAAGGTCAACCCTATTTCCCCGCGCAGGTTAAACATCGTTCACTTCCCCTGTCATCTGGCCGTCCATCGGAGATCCGACGATGGACACTCCTCCCCATCGTGCGACCTGCGTGCTTGTTAGCCCGTGGGGGCGGTGGTATTCATATGCCACGCGTCGTGTTTTGATTGCATCGCGCGGTGAGTTACGGAAACCGCCCGCCTGCGATAGGCGGTGTGGGGAAAACCGCCTGCCCGCGAAACCGTTCTTCTCGTACGTCTCCCCGCCGACTAACTGTCGCGCAACTCCCGCCCCCAATCACCGTCGGATCTGCCCGACGGTGATCTAATGGCCCTTATCAACCCTGATCGTCCATCTCCCGTTGGACTCCATAAGTTAATCCAGGCCGTCCGTTTATGCGATCTGACAGTTATTAATTGCTCCGCCCGCCCATGATTTCACCCAATAGCCTTCATAATCCATCTCCGCCGTTGATTTGTGGATCTAACGGCTAATGTTTCTTCTCCTCCCGTTCCCGATTCCTCCATTCTGTTCATGCCCTTAACCTGTTCTCGGCTACTCGAGGTAGAATGAAGGCAACCAGCTACCATGTACTTGCACAATTAAAGCTTCAGCAACTGCAATTAATCAACAGAGTGGCTGAAGACAAAAGGGACTGCCTCATGCAGTTAAAAGCATTGAAAGATTATGGGTTTTACTCATATTTTACTCCACCTGATCAGAGAAGGACTGCAGAGCACCAAAAAGATTAAATTCATCCATTAAAGTAGTCAGACTGCAGCAGAGACCCATATCTGAATGTAAATGCGGTTGGTGGTCCATTAAGACACCTCCACGCATAGCATAGCAGAGATATTTTGTAAACAGATTCTATATATACCCAGATACACGATGTAATGGGTTGATGAGTGTTATCTTGCTGTAAGCTTCAACTTCTGGAGACTGTAACTGTTATGATACCTGCAGCGTCTGGTCTTCATTTTCAGCTAATGCAAGCTTCTTTTGCTGTTAATTGCTCACTATCCACTTCTTCTTCTTGTTCCAGGTTGTGCATGTTTTGCATTTATTCATGTGTTGTTAATGTTTAGCATTAGAGGGGCTATCATCCCACCTCTGTGTTAGGATTTAGCATGTATCATTGAATTTGTTTGCAGGTTTCTGTTATTTTAATGCCAGAGAGCTGTCATCCTGTCTGTGTATTAGAAAACAGAATTTACAGACCTTTTAACTGGTTGCAGCCGACCATCACAGGGTCCTGTGCATCTACTGGTGTGGTCAGTCTTCTCCATCATCACATTTTGTTTAAACTATGAGTAATTGGTGGTTTAAAGCCTTGTAGTCTGGGGGTATTCACCCATGTCTGGGGTTAAGCATAGTAGGAGTGGTTATCTGGCTTGAATATGTATCATTTCTTTCATTCATCCACCATTTATCCAACATTTTTGTTGAGTTTGTAATGTTCCCGAGCATCTCTGATATACAACCACAAAGAGTTTCTTGGGGTGATAACATTAATTGGCGCCGTTGCCGGGGAGAGGAGAATTGAAGCTCAGCTTCCCTGGGAGAACGACATAGTTCCAGATTTTGATGATAGACAAGGTCTGGGCACATATTTTGGTTGTAATCATCTATCTAGCAACTCCATTGGAGGAAGACCATCATTTGGCAACTCCACATTGCAGTTCTGGCGCAGTTGGTGAAGCATGCTCGGAGATATCCTTAGAAACCATCAACTAAATCAGTGCCTAATCCTGAGAAGATCGTTCAGCAGAAGAAAATATTGCAGTAAGGAGCATCAGAATCAGGTAAGCCTTGGAATATTTATGTATCTTTGCCAGTGTAGAAATACCTTTAGAGATTCATGCAGCTCCTTGTTATTCATTTCCCTTTCGGACCTCAGATGAAAGAAGCACCATTATGTCCATCATATTCCTCTGTCTCCGTTATCCTTTTCATTGATTTATTTCACTCAGTCCACCAGTATCCCTTTTGTATACCTCAGTCATGGCAGGCCAGCAAACCCTTACAAAGATAGAACGAATAGTTGTTGTTAGGTATGGACCCTCAGTCTTGCCTACCCCTTTGAATGCCATGCCTGCAGGGGATTATCAAGAGTTTATGCCTAAGTTTACTGGTGAAGAAGGAGTATCAGCTGAAGAGCATTTAGAATCTTTTATTTGCTATGCTGATAACCTGGATATCAATGAAGAGGATGTCTGGATGAGGGTTTTTGTTCAAAGCCTAGGGGGAGAAGCTAGAAAATGGTTTAGAAATTTACCCCCTAGGTCCATTGCAGACATTGAGGCCCTAGATGATGTATTTTTAAAGCACTGGGGAAATAAAAAAGATCTGCTCTTTGATCATGACGAATTTGGGAACCTGCAGAGAGAAGACGGTGAGCTGCTGTCTGATTTCAATGTCAGATTCAATCATATGTACAGCAGAAAGCCAGTTGAAATAAGACCTACCCCTTCTTCTGCTATGATTACTTATGCCAATGCTTTCGATTCTCAGTTCTGCTTGCTGTTGAGAGAGAGGAAATGTGCTTCTTTGGCTGACATGCAAGATGCAGCTTTTGAAGTTGAATCGAACATTCTTGCTGCAGAGAGACTTGAAGGTGATGCCGAGAAGAGAAGACAGGGAGGTGAATCCTCATCATCCTCAGAGCATGAGATAGATGAATTAGCTAGGATGATTGAGCTTTTGGCCTCTGAAGTTTCCAAGTTAAAAGTTGAGCAGTATTTTGATGAAGCAGGAGCTCATTGTTCCATTTCTTTTCCAACTCCAAAACCACATAGAGGGACACATGAGCATTTGCAGAATTTGCAGAGAAATAGAGATGCAAATGAAGATCAAGGGGTGAGGCCCCTTCTACAGAATATAGTCATGGAAGAGGTGCAGCATGAGGAGGAGGTCCATGTTTTGGAAGGTGCACCTTTCCTAACCAGAGCTGCATATGAAGAAGCATTATCAAGAGGCACTGCTTGTCAGTTTGTTGTGCCTGCAGAACAACAAGCTTATCAGCAGAAGGCACCTTCATCCTCCAAGAATCTAAGCTTGAAGCCTGCCCATCTTCCCATGATTATGCAAATCTGCAAATTAGCCAGCCTGCTATCATCCCTGGTACAATGATCAAGGAGGGAGAAGAAAGCTCCCCATCATCTTTTGTCCCTCTGTCTGTTCAAATAAAAATCCCTCAAAGTTGCCACTTAAACACTGAGGCAGGACAAAATTCATAGCCCAAGGTTGAGATTGATCACCTTAATCTTGATTTTCTGAAGCCTGCTCAGGTGGCCTCTACACAGCATGAAAGGGCAGCCTATTTGATGACAGAGGAAGAGAATGTACAGTTGTGGGACTCTTCCTTGGATTAGGATTGTTCAAATAAAGATGCAGAAGCAGATGTTGTTTATGTGTCCCCTGCACAGCAAATTAAAGGCTCATCATTCATATTAGTTGTGCAGACCACAGATGACACAAAAATGTGCACAGCATTCATGGTTATCCAGTAGGTGTACAAGGGCTCCTGTAAACAACATCCAAGGAGGAGAATACGCAGAAGGGAAATGAAATTTGATCCATATCTGCCTACTAAGCTCAAGTGTCCTAAACTATTCGAGGTGGAGGATCAAGTAAATCCTGTCTTGCTGATATATGATAAGCCAGATGACAGGCAGCAATTTTGATGGCTCAGTAAATGGGCAATTTTTGAAATTTTAAGTTTTCAGGCTTTAATGATCATAAACAGTTTCTTGTTCAGTTTTTAGTATATGCTTAGTTTGACTCCATGCCCAATGGATACTAGGCAAATGTTTTTAAAGCTGAAGTTTTGTATGAAGGCATTGGTCTGCAGCTTCTTGAGACCTCACAGGGAGGATCTCATCCCCAGAAGGAGCCAATGTTAGCTCTGCTACCAATTTTCAACATTTAAAGGTCAATTCGGGTCTAATGGTGGGTTTTTGGCCGAAATGAAAGCTTGCAGCAGGCTTTTCTACCTTCTCCTCCCTCGTTCTCCTCATGTTCTCACAGCCTCTCCATTTTTATTATTTCCTGTAGCCTTTCTGTTCTCGTCTTAACACTCTGCTTCATCTCCTTTCTGCCTATAAAACCCTGTTTAGATTCTGCGTAACCTGTTTGCTTTAAACTCTCAGGCGCTTAATACATGAACCCGCACCAAGATAGCCCTCTGTCATGTTTTAGATCTCTGCCATTGATCGCATCCGATCTAACGGTTAACCTTTTTTCCCCGCGCAGGTTAAACATCATTCATTTCCCCTGTTATCTAGCCGTCCATCGAAGATCCGATGATGGACGCTCCTCCCCATCGTGCGACCTGCGTGCTTGTTAGCCCGCGGGGGCGGTGGTATTTATATGCCACACGTCGTATTTTGATTGCATCGCGCAGTGAGTTACGGAAACCGCCCGCCTGCGATATGCGGTGTGGGGAAAACCGCCTGCCCGCGAAACCATTCTTTTCGTACATCTCCCTGCCGACTAACTGCCGCGCAACTCCCGCCCCCGATCACCGTCGAATCTGCTCGATGGTGATTTGACGGCCCTTATCAACCCCGATCGTCCGTCTCCTGTTGGACTCCATAAGTTAATCCAGGTCGTCCGTTTATGCGATCTGACGGTTATTAATTTCTCCGCCCGCCCGTGATTTCACCCGATAGCCTTCATAATCCATCCCCGCTGTTGATTTGTGGATCTAACGGCTAATGTTTGTTCTCCTCCCGTGCCCGATTCCTCCATTCCATTCATGCCCTTAACCTGCTCTCGGCTACCCGAGGTAGAATGAAGGCAACCAGCTACCATGTACCTGCACAATTAAAGCTTCAGCAACTGCAATTAATCAACAGAGTGGCTGAAGACAAAAGGGACTGCCTCGTGCAGTTAAAAGCATTGAAATGTTATGGGTTTTACTCATATTTTACTCCACCTGATCAGAGAAGGACTGCAAAGCACCAAAAAGATTAAATTCATCCATTAAAGCAGTCAGACTGCAACAGAGACCCATATCTGAATGTAAATGCGGTTGGTGGTCCGTTAAGACACCTCCATGCATTGCATAGTAGAGATATTTTGTAAACAGATTCTATATATGCCCAAATACACGATGTAATGGGTTGATGAGTGTTATCTTGTTGTAAGCTTCAACTTCTGGAGACTGTAACTATTATGATACATGTAGCGTCTGCTCTTCATTTCCAGCTAATGCAAGCTTCTTTTGCTGTTAATTGCTCACTGTCCACTTCTTCTTCTTGTTCCAGGCTGTGCCTGTTTTGAATTTATTCATGTGCTGTTAATGTTTAGCATTAGAGGGGCTGTCATCCCACCTCTGTGTTAGAATTTAGCATGTGTCATTGAATTTTTTTGCAGGTTTCTATTGTTTTAATGCCAGAGAGCTGTCATCATGTCTGTGTATTAGAAAACAGAATTTACAGACCTTTTAACTAGTTGCAGTCGGCCATCACAGGGTCCTGTGCATCTACTGGTGTGGTCAGTCTTCTCCATCATCACTTTTTGTTTAAACTGTGAGTAATTGGTGGTCTAAAGCCTTGTAGTCTGGGGGTATTCACCCATGTTTGGGGTTAAGCATAATAGGAGTGGTTATCTGGCTTGAATATGCAACATTTCTTTCATTCATCCACTATTTATCCAACATTTTTGTTGAGTTTGTAATGTTCCCGAGCATCTCTGATATACAACCATAGAGAGTTTCTTGGGGTGATAACAAGTTCCCCTTTGGATCTCAGTCCAAAGAAAGCCTCCCATACAGTCCATCATTTTCCTTCATTTATGTCATCTATTTCATTGCCTCCTGCCATTCAGCCTGCCAGTATCCTTCCACCTATCCCAGTCATGTCAAGTCAGCAAGCTCCCACAAAGATGGAAAGAATCATAGCTGCTAGGTATGGACCCCTCGTCTTGCCTCTTCCTTTGAATGCCATGCCTATAGGAGAATATTAGAAATATATGCCCAAGATCACTGGTACAAAGGGAGTAACAGCTGAAGAACACCTTGAGTCCTTTTATAGTTTTGTCGATAACCTAGATATCAGCGAAGATGATGTGTGGATGAGAGTGTTTGTCCAGAGCCTTGATGGTGAGGCTAGAAATTGGTTCAGAGAATTGCCCCATAGGTCCATAGCAGACATTGAAGCACTGGATGACGCATTCCTGAAGCAATGGGGGGATAGGAAAGATCTGCTCTATTACCATACAAAGTTTGGAAACCTAAAGAGGGAGAATGGGGAATCATTGCCTGATTTTAATAAAAGATTTAACCATATGTATAGTAAGATACCAGCTGAAGTAAAGCCTACCCCCACCTCTGCCAAACTCACTTATGCCAATGCTTTTGACTCTGATTTCTGCCTGCTTTTGAGAGAAAGAAGATGTGCCACTCTAGCTGAAATGTAGGATGCACCCCTTGAGGTGGAGTCTAATATCATGGCTGCAGAAAAGCTCAAAAGTCATGTTGATAGAAGGAGGCAAAGAGGTGAGGCTTCTTCTTCCTCTGCTTCATCTTCAGAACCCAAATTAGATAAGATGACTAAAATGATAGAGTCATTGGCTGCTGAGATATCTAAGCTGAAGGTTGAGCAGAGCTCTGGAAAGACAAGGCTTCCAAACACATTTGCTCCAAGAAATCCAAATCCTTTCAGAAGAGCAAATGAACAATTGCAAATCATTCAAAGGGGTAAAGAGGCCCATGAAGAACAAAGAGTGAAGGCTCCCTTCTAGAACGTAGTCATGGAAGAGGAGCAAGTTGAAGAAGAGGATTAAATTCATTGCATAGAAGATAAGGGCAGCGCTGCTTTCTTGACATTGGCTGCCTATGAAGAATCATTACTCCAAGACCAAACCAGCCAAGAGTGGGACAGAGAGGCTGTTCTATAGACTGGTGAGCAGCAAATATATAATCTGAGGTCAAATGTAAACAATGTCAAGGAGAACCCTGCCCAAAGAGATGTTGTCTAAACAGAGCAACAGAATATTAGACAGAAGAAGCCAGCAGCTGATCCAGTCATCCTCAAAGCACCAGCTCAAGAGGTAAGAGGTCCTGATAAGTCTCCTTCCCCTTTCAACTTTGAGTCAGAAGTCTAGAAGTTAAAAATATTTGTACCTCTGATAGAACTAGTAAAGAGTGAAGTTTTTAGAAAGCCTATCCTTGATGCTCTTGAGCTGAAAGCCTCACAAAACCCCACTGACTACGTCAATTTGCAAGATGATAAGCCTGCAGTTGTGCTTAGCCCAATGACTGAACCTACTGATGATAATTCTCCATCATTTTATGTCTCCTTGACCATTCATGACAAAATCCTCCACAATTGCCTGCTAGACACAGGGGCCAGCCACAATTTGATGCCTAAAGCTGTCATGGAAGAGTTAGGCCTTGATATCACTAGACCATATCATGACTTATTCTCATTTGATTCAAGAAAGGTAAAATGCCTAGGATTAATCAAAGACCTGGCCATTACCCTAACTCAGTTGCCCATGAAGAGCATGATTATGGATATTGTGGTAGCAGATGTCCCTCCCAAGTTTGGCATGCTGCTGTCCAGAGGGTGGATTAAGAGACTAGGTGGGACATTACAAAATGATTTATCTTATGCCACTGTCCCAGTTTTTGGAGGGGAAAGTAGGAGATTGTACAGAGAAGCACAACTAGCCTACATCATTAGTGATGAGAAGAATCCTTCTAATCATCCCATATATGTTGTGGACACTGATTTTGGAGCTTGTATTCTCCAAATTGAAGAATCCCAGAAGGCCTCAATGCAGATCAAGAAACCAGTAGTCCAGGCCGAGGGAGAGCAAGGAAGTCTAGTTTGGGAAATGTTCTTTGATGGAACATGTTCTAGGGAGACCGAAGGAGCAGGGGTGGTGTTGTTATCTCCAGAACAAGAAAGCACACATCTGTCTTTTAAGTTGGCTTTCCAAGTCACCAACAATATAGCAGAGTATGAGGCTCTGATATTGGGCCTTAATGCAGCTAAAGACAGAGGAATCAGAAACATAAAGGTGTTTGGAGATGCTGATCTTATCATTCAGCAAGTGAACAAAACATTTCAAGCAAAGCACCCAAGGATGAAAGCATATAGAGATGAGGTATGGAGGCTCAAAGATTCTTTTGATAGTTTTTGTATCTCATATATCCCTAGAGTCAGAAATCAGCTTGCTGATTCTCTTGCTGTGTCTGCTAGCATGTTTATTCCTCCCATGCCTCCCAGACTAGTTTATGAAGTTCAGATGAAATACAAACCATCCTTGCCTGATAATGTCCAGCATTGGAAATTTTTTGAAGATGATGATGAAGTGAATATGTTTCTGCAAGTCATTTATGAATTTTCCGAAATGCAAATTGACCAAGAGAATGAAGCCTTGGAAGAAAATCCCCAATCCCAGCTTAGAAATAGAATTGGTAAAGATAGCATTGTCCAACTGCCCAGCAATCATATACCTAAGGGTCTAGTTCCATTAGAAAAGTTGTTTGACCAAAATGATGTGCCTTATAAGGCTGCCCAAAAAGAATACCAATCTGCAGTCTGTAAGCATAATATAGGGAGTCCAGGACAACCAAGATATATAAATTTGTCCACCCATTTGTCTGCTGCCCAGAGTGTTGAATACTACAATTTAATGAAACAATTTGCTGATGTTTTTGCCTGGGAATATAGTGACCTGAAAAAATATGACAAAAAGATCATCCAGCATAAAATTCCTTTAGAGAAAGACACCATCCCTTTCAAGCAGAAGCTGAAACCAATAAATCCTTTACTCCTTCATCTAATTGAAAAAGAAATCAAGAAGTTATTGGCTGCCAAAATCATAGTCCCTCACAGATATTCAAAATGGGTAGCCAATTTGGTAGTGGTGAGGAAGAAAAGTGGAGAAATCAGGCTCTGCGTTGATTTCAGAAACTTAAACAAATGTTCTAAGAAAGACAATTATCCTCTACCCAAGATGGAGCATTTGCTGCAGAAGGTCTCAAGGGCCAAAGTAATGTCTTTCCTGGATGGATTTTCAGGGTATAATCAGGTTGCTGTACATCCAGATGACCAAGAAAAGACTACATTCACCACTCCTTGGGGCACTTTTATGTATTCCAAGATGCCTTTTGGGTTGATGAATGCTGGAGCCACCTTTCAAAGAGCTATGGATATAGCATTTGTGGGAGAGAAGGATAAGTTTGTCCTTATCTACCTAGACGATATAACAGTATACTCCAGCAGCCATCATGACCATTTGCAGCATTTGAAAAGGGTGTTCCTGAAGTGCAGAAGGTTTGGGATTTCAGTCAATCCTAAAAAGTCACAGTTTGCTTTAGAAGAAGGCAAGTTGTTAGGACATGTTGTTTCTGCCGCAGGTGTCCGAATTGACCCAGAAAGAGTAAGAGCAATACAGAGCTTGTCTGTCCCAATATCAAAGAAAGATATCTAGTCCTTTTTGGGCAAGATTAATTTTGTAAGGAGGTTTATCCCAAATTTTGCAGAACTTGTAAAACATATTACCTCCATGTTGAGAAAGCAATCAGAGATCAAATGGACTGATGCACCAAGAAGATCCTTTGAGTCCATTAAGAAAGCTATTATGGAAGCTCCCACTTTAAGAAGTCCAGATTACAGCAAGGAGTTCCATATATTTTCATTTGCCTCTGATGACACCCTTGCAGCAGTTTTATTGCAAGCAGATGAAGAAGGCTCAGAGCATCCAGTGGCTTTTTTCAACAAAACATTAAGGGATGTTGAGCTGAAGTATGATATCATTAAAAAACAGGCATATGCTCTTATCAAGTCTCTGAAATCTTTCAGAATTTACATTCTGCATTCCAAGATAATTACATATGTACCCTCTGCTTCAATAAAGGATGTTCTAACGCAGCCTGATGTTGATGGAAGAAGGGCTAAATGGATTGCAAAACTGATTGAATTTAACATAGAATTGAAGCCCACCAAACTGGTCAGAGGTCAGGGACTTGCCAGACTGATGGCAGAAGAAAATTGCAGAATGTTGGACATAAATCTCATGAGCACGATTTCAGAGAATGGTCAGACAAAAGAAGAAACAGTTGAACCAGGGAAAGATCAGTTATTGGAAAAATATTTAGCTTCTTGTGATTGGTACTCTGCAATAGCTCAATTTTTGCTGAAGCTAGAAATTCCTCCAAGCCTTAGTTCAAGCCAAGCCAGAATTGTTAAACTCAGGGCAGCCAAATATTGCATTCATGAAAATCTGCTTTACTGGAGGGATCCCTCTGGAATTCTGCTAAGATGTTTGGACAAAGAACAATCCATTGAAGTCATGCAGTAGTTTCATTCCAGCATGTGTGGAGGGCATCATTATTGGAAAACTATAGCCCACAAGATTCTCAGAGCTGGATACTATTGGCCCACCTTATTTTCTGATGTCTTCTTATTTGTTAAATCCTGTGACAGGTGCCAAAGATTTGAAGGAAAGCAACAGTTGAAGTCCCTGCCCTTAAAACCCATACATGCTAATGGACCTTTTCAGTAGTGGGGCTTGGATTTCATTGGAGAAATCAATCCACATTCCAGTGGCCAGCACAGATGGATCTTAGTAGCCACATATTACTTCACTAAATGGATTGAGGCCATCCCTACCAGAAAGGCTGATCATAATGTGGTCATGAGGTTCTTGACAGAGAATATCTTCACCAAATTTGGTTGTCCACATAAATTGATCACAGATAATGCAGCAGCCTTCAGGGCAAAAGAATTGGTGGACATGTGTGACTCAATGGGCATTAAGCTGGTTCATTCCACCTCATATTACCCTCAAGGCAATGGTCTAGCAAAATCTTCCAACAAGAGCCTGATAAGGATAATGAAGAAGCTGTTGGAAGACAACAAGAAGAATTGGGATTCTAAGCTCAAGTATGCACTGTGGGCTGACAGAGTGACCACCAAGAAATCCACAGGGAATTCTCCATTCAAGCTGGTATATGGCACTAAGGCTGTATTCCCAATTCAGTTAACCCTCCCTGTGGCAAAGTTCTTGCAAGAAGAGCAGAATGAGGAAGAGGACATGGCAAAAAGGATATCTGATTTAGCAGAGGCACATCAAATCAGAGAACAGCTGGTTGAAAGGTCTGCAGCACATTAGAAGAGAATCAAAGAAACCTTCGAAAGGAGGACATAAACAAATAATTTTCAGATCGGAGACTTGGTTCTAAAGTGGGATGCACTGAAAGAGAAGAAAGGCAACCATGGGAAGTTTGATGCTTTATGGACAGGGCCTTTTATCATTTTTCAGGACCAAGGGAACAATATTTTCATACTGAAAAGTATGGAAGGGAAGGCAGTTTTTGATGGCCCAGTTAATGGCCAATTTTTGAAAATTTATGTTATTTAGGGTCTTCAGCCTTAAATTTGTAAATATGTTATCTTATCAGTTTTAGTGTAGGCTCAGTTATATTCCATGCCCCAATGGAACATTAGGAAATTTTGCTAATATTGGTTTTCACAGGAAAGGCAATGATCTGCAGTTCTTGAGACCTCACAGGGAGGATCTCATCCCCAGAAGGAGCTAGTGTTAGCTCTGCTATAGCTATGGTCCTTTGAAGGCTGACTATAAGCTTGGTTAGGTTGACTATGCCTAAAAGAAAGTCTACAACGAGCATCCTCATTATTTTCCTTCACCCCACTCACTCTCTTTCACCCTCGCTGCCTCTGTTTCTCCATTAGTACCCAGTGTAACCCTTGTTTCTCCAAGCCCCAAGCACAAGGTTTAAAACCCCATAGCACCGCATCCACATGACCTCACGCCTCCGCAACCCCTCGTCGCCTTTTATTTATGGCCATCGATCGCCGCACCCCGATCCAACGGTTCCCCGTCACATCCGATGAAAAACTAGCTCGATTGATCCCCTACCGTCCGATCACCCCCATCACGATCGGACGGTGTCCGCTCTCCCCGCGACCACAAAGTGTTGGGGCGTTAACGCGCGATGGAAGGGTGGTTTTCCCGCTCCTCCACCGCCATGCGTCACGCGCCGAGTGGGATCGCTCCCCATTGTACCTTTACCGCCAAACAATCAACGGTGGTGCGGGCAATACCACTTACCGCCCGTCCTTCGTCCCCGCCCATTAACTCCCGTGCGTCTCCCCCGTCCGATAGCCGTTGGATCTGTCCACCCGAGATCCAACGGCCCGCACTAACTCCGCTTCCATATCTCCCGATACCCTCAACCAAGTAATCCCCGCTGTCTCTCCCCTTAATCCGACAACCAATCTGGCTCTTCCATCCGGCTCGTACATTCGCCATGCAGTCCTCTTGCCCTGACCATTCCGTGCACCTGAAGGACAAAGGCGACTGGCTCACCATTACCAGCAGCAATTGCTCCGCAAATACCGCATTTAATAGGCAGTATGGCTATGAAAGAAAAGGACCAAGTATGAGTATGTAGCTGCGTTTAGCAGTTATAGAACTTAATGGATAAAGACACTCCAGCCGCCCGAGAGGACAGCAGAGCACCCGAGGAGATCAAATTCACTCATAGAGACAAGTAAACAAAATCAGAGACTCCATCAGGTAGTTAAAGTGGTTGGTGGTCAATTATGACCCCTCCATACTTAGAATGGCCAAGTTCCTTTGTAATGAAGCTCTATACCCAGAAACCAGATGTAATTAGCGTTGATGGTTGTTGTTTTGATGTAAGGTTCAACTTCTGGAGACCGTAACTACTTTGATACTTGCAGTGTCTCGTCTTCATTTTCAGCTAATACAAGCTTCTTTTCCTATTAATTGCTCACGTTCCATTGCTATTCTGTTCTAGGCTGTGCCTGATATGCAGTTTTCCTAAACTCTTGATGTTTAGCATTAGAGGAGCTGTCATCCTACCTTCGTGTTAAAATCTTGCATGTATCAGTGAATGTGTTATTCAGGGTTTTTTTCACCTAGTGACAGAGAGTTGTCATTAGGGAATTAGATTTGCAGACCTCTGTACTGGTTGTAGCCAGCCATCACAAGGTCTTGTGCATCTACTGGTGTGGTCAGTGTTCTCCATATTCACCCAATCTCTGAATTGTGAGTAATTGGTGGTCTAAAGCCTTGTAGTCTGGGGGTGTTCACACATGTCTAGAGTTAAGCATAGTAGAAGTGGTTATCTGGCTTGAACAAGCATCATCTCTTCCATTCATCCATTTGCAACAATAAGTTGAATTTGTAATGTTCTCGAGCATCTCTGAGCTACAACCTAGGAGAGTTTCTTGGGGTGATAACAGGGCCGCCGGGGTGGGGCGGATGGCTGCGGACAATCCCCGCCCCACTCCGGCAGCCCAACGGCCTGCAGTGTGGCGGGGCGATTCGAACGACTACAGACAATCCCCGCCCCACTCCGGCAGCCCAACGGCCCGCGGGGTGGTAGGGCGATTCCCAGAATCACCCCACCACCCATGTGGGTCATTGGGCCGCCGGGGTGGGGCGACGGCTATCTGCATCCCTCTGCCCCACCCCAGCGGCCCAACGACCCACGGGGGTGGCGAGGCGATTCCCCTTCGCCCCACCCCGGCAGCCCAACGACCCACGGGGGTGGCGAGGCGATTCCCCTCCGCCCCACCCCGGCGGCCCAACGACCCGCAAGGGTGGCGAGGCGATTCCCAGGAATTTCCTCGCCACCCCAGCAGGTTGTTGGGCCACCGGGGTAGGGCGGAGGGCTCCGAATAGCCGTCGCCCCACCCCGGCGGCCCAACGACCCACGAGGGTGGCGAGGCGATTCCGGGAATCACCCCACCACCCCTGCGTGTCGTTGGGCCATCGGGGTGGGGCGGAGGCTGTCTGAAGCCCCTCACCCCACCCTAGCGACCCAACGGCCTGCCACCCCCGTGGGTCATTGGGCCACCGGGGTGGGGCGAGGTGCTGGGTAGCCAACCCCACCGCCCCTAACCTACGGGCCTGTTTGGCCGCCGTGAGCATTACCGAGCCCACCATGCCCACTGCGGACGTAGTGGGTAAATTTGGCCCACAAAAATTTTTAATTAAAAATAAATAAATAAACTTCATTAAACTTATTTAATTTTAAAATTTGCAAAGCAGAAAAATTAACTAACCTTTCAAATGCGAGAATCCTCCGTTGAATATGTTGTTGATAGCAATGTAGCTACTCCACAAATTCGCTCCAAGTCTTTTAACGAACCTCGGAAAACCTTGATGTGATGTGAGTAATAGTGATAATGAAATTTATTATATAGGTGAAATTACGGAAATGTTTTACCATATGGTTAATGTGGGATTAATTTGTTTATAAAAAAATTTAACATGTTAATTTTATTATGGCGATATAGGAAACTATGATAAAGCGAATATTATGGAATTGTTTTACAGCATGGTGAATGTGAGATTAATTAGTTTTAGAAGGTATTATTAAAAAAACAAAAAAACAAAAAAAAACAAAACAAAACAAAACAAAAAACATTCAATTGTCTAGTAAATATTATATTGTTTAACTATTAAATTAATTTAGGTAAAAGATTTAGTTTATAATTTTAAATTTAAAGATTTATTTCATAATAAAATATATATATATATATATTTAAAATTTTTCAATAAATTGTAGAATAAAATAATGGAGGGAAATACATGAAACAAATTTTTTGGAGGGAAAAATTTTAGCAAAAATTTTTGGAGGGAAAATTTCATTCTTTAAGCTATATAATATCATTAGGAGAGTCTGAATTTGTATCATTCAAACTCTTCTATTTTAAAGGGATGGATTCTTCTGATAGTGAAGTTTCGCTTTGTGAAGCGTCAACATCTTCGTCGCGTAACAACTGTATTCATATTGACGAATATAACGGAAATTCTTCCACTATGAATAGAAAGTCAATTCCTCCACTTAGTCCTAATCCTAAGGACTATGAGAGTAGCACTGATGAAAGAGGGGATGAAGAATTTCAAATAAATAAAGAGTCACGGTTTCTACTTAGTCCTAATCCTAAGGATTATGAGAGCAATAGTGATGAAGAGAATGATGACGAATTTCAAAAGAATGGAGTTTCACGATGTCCACTTAGTCCTAACCCTATGAACTATGAGAGCAGCAGTGATGAAAAGCATGATAACGAATTTCAAAAGAATGGAGTGTCACGGTGTCCACTTAGTCCTAATCCTATGGAATATGAGAGCAACAGTGATGAAGAGCATGATGACGAATTTCAAAAGAATGGAGTGTCACAGTGTCCACTTAGTCCTAATCCTATGGACTATGAGAGCAGCAATGATGAAGAGCATGATGACGAATTTCAAAATAATGGAGTGTCACGATGTCCTCTTAGTCCTAATCCTATGGACTATGAGAGCAACAGTGATGAAGAGCATGATGATGAATTTCAAAAGAATGGAGTGTCATGGTGTCCACGTAGTCCTAATCCTATGGACTATGAAAGCAGCAGTGATGAAGAGCATGATGAAACATTTCAAAATAATGGAGTGTCACGGTGTCCTCTTAGTCATAATCCTATGGACTATGAGAGCGACTGTGATGAAGAATTTCAACTCAATAGAGTGTCACAATGTCCACTTAGTCCTAATCCTATGGACTATGAAAGCAAAAGTGATGAAGAATTTCAAAAGAATGAAGTGTCACGGTGTCCACTTATTCCTAATCCTATGGACTATGAGAGCAGCAGTGATGAAGAGCATGATGAAAAATTTTAAAGAATGGAGTGCCAAGATGTCCTCTTAGTCCTAATACAATGGACTATGAGAGCAGTAGTGATGAAGAGTATGATGACAAATTTCAAAAGAATGGAGTTTCACAGTGTCCACTTAGTCCTAATCCTATGGACTATGAGAGTAACAGTGATGAAGAGCATGATGAAAAATTTCAAAATAATGGAGTGTCACGGTGTCCTCTTAGTCCTAATCCTATGGACTATGAGAGCAGTAGTGATGAAGGATAGGATGAAGCACTTAGTCCTAATCCTAAGGACTATGAGAATAGCAGTGAAAAAGGACAGGATGTAGCATTTTCAGTAAGTAAACAGTCACATTTTCAACATAGTCATAATTCTATGGACTATGAGAGCAACACTGACAATGCACATGAGGAAGAATATCCAATAAACATTGAGTCAAATTTTCCATTTATTCCCAATTCTAAGGACTATGACAGTAGCACTAAAGAAGGGGAAGATGAAGAATATCCTCCAAGTCAGTATTTGATCATAGTGTGGATAGCATTCCTCAGAATGATGATGAAAATGCTTATACAAATGATGATCCAATGATGGAGATGTTGCCAAGAAATATTGTATCGAGGAGTAGGAGCAGACCTTTTCGTATCAATGCAAGATGTTCTAGTTATACAAGGGGTAGAGTAGAATTACGAGAAGAAGTTCTATCAACACTCTCATTTCAAGTGAATGTTGTAAAAAAGATTGCTTTAAACATATGGATTTCAAATTTACATTAGAGAAAAGGAAGAGATATTTGTCAATGAATAAAAGCATGCAAAATTCATATTTAGTTGGGTGCATGCAATCTACATTTTCAGGTTATGATTATCATATTGGGTCTTTATTTATCTGTAGAAAGGATTTCAAAATGTTTCATTCAATGGGTAATTTTCGTCTCTCGAGAATCCAAGAAAATTTGGAAAAGGATCCCACATTTTATTCAGAAGTATGTCATAAACGACAGTTTGGGCCATTATCAAATACTGCAATGTCATGGATGAAAAATTTCTTTTCAAAGCATGGAGAGTGTATGCCAAATAGAGAGATAATACATATTCCAGATAATTTTTCAAGACGAGAAAATACAACTTATACAAAGAATATGCAGAAGGTGTTGAGGGACATGGTCGGTTTATTACATATCAATATTTTGTGAAGGTATGGAAGAAAGAATTCAACAATGTCTATATTCCTAAGAAGACAAGGATGGGGATTTGCAATACATGTGCTTCTCTTAAATAAAAAATGGACAAATGTGAAGGGTCAGAAAGAGGTAAGCATTCATAACTTTAACTTTTAAAATTGTATAGTCATCAACTATGAAAACGTATTTCTTAATGGCTTTCTTTTATCTTATGTAGATACAATTGTAAAAGAACTTCAGGAGCATCGCGAACAACAAACAAGTGAAAGGAAAAAGTTGTACAAGCATCGAAAGAAGTGTTATGATAATCTGAATAAATATTTGGGCTTAATAATAGATGGTATGGACCAGAAGAAAACACTTTTACCACA